>QUSF01000004.1:3559207-3863180 GCA_003676055.1 Chloebia gouldiae | reverse complement strand
AGGAAGGAAGGAAGGAAGGAAGGAAGGAAGGAAGGAAGGAAGGAAGGCTCTTTTTTATATTGAAAATGGGGGAATGACAGATGCTCTCCTTTCAATTTCCCAGCTTGTAACACTGTAGTGGGAGCCACAACCTTTGCTATTCTGTCTCCCTGTGATGCAAAGTGACAGACAACAGTGGCAATAATCATCCCACGTGTGTTAGCTGGATGCTGCAGGGTGTCACTAGAGCGAGCTCTGGCTTCTGGGTACCTCTTTGGTAACAACAGAAACTGCAGGTATTTTATTTGTGTCTGTGGGCAGAAAGAAGAAACTCATTAGAATGTGACAAGTTTCTGGGCTGAGTGATACAGCACATGTAATCTCATTATCTCTGCTGGGGAATGGCAGGAGTATGCATGTAAAACAAGATTTTATGTGTATAGCTCAGTCAGTGAGGACTAATGGATTGATAATGGGCTGTTTGTTGCTGCTCAGATTTTGGCTTGCATCCACACTGGTGTATGTTGGAGCAGATCCACTGGAACACACTGACTGATACTTATGCTAAATATAAGCTGGCGGGTGTTTAGATTTATTTTCCATTTAATGTGCAACGTGTCACTCTGTCATCTCTAAGTTTTGCCATGCACATATTACAAGTATAGTCACATGGCCTCAGGATTGTTTGCATTTCTCTGAAAAAATGAATGGAAAGGTGCAGAGGGCTGAACCTGGCTGCATGCCAGGCACCCACCAAAGCCTCTCTATCACTCCCCTCTGTAGCTGGAGAGGGAAAATATGAGAAAGGTTTCATGAGTTGTGATAAGGAGAGGGAGACATCACTTGCCAATTACTGTCATGGGCAGAACAGACTCAAATGAGAGATATTAACTGAGTTTATTACTAACAAAATCAGAGCAGGACAATGAGAAGTAAAATTAAGACCTTATAAACAACTTCTCCCCACCTCCACCTCCTTCCCAGCTCTGTCTCCTCCACCCCAAGGAATGGGAGTTATGGTCAGTTTATCACATGGTCAGTTTATCACATTTTTCCTGATCCTGGTCAGGGAGAGTTGTCAGAGATCACAGAATACTCTGAGTTGAAGGGGACCAGCTGCAATTACAATGGTGCAATAACTTTTTTCTTCTTCTTAAATATATTATCACAGAGGTGGGCCAACTTTTTTTAATTGTCCCAGCCTTGGCCAGCAGTGGGGACATCCTGGAGGTGCCTGGCATTGGCAATGCTGGACATGGAGGAAGCTTCCAGAAGCTTCTCTCAGAAGCCACCCCTGTAGTTTATCTGCTACCAAAACCTGGCCATAAGAACCCAATACAAAAGGTCCACATATTCAAAGGAAAAAAAATGAGGTTGTGGGGAGAGGAGCAGTGTGACAGCTAAGAAAAAAGGAAGCTGATTTTGTGTGACAGAGAAGTAAAAGCTCCATGTTTCATGGGAGGAGTTGAGAATTCCTGTAGGGCTTCCCAGACTCAGGAGGCCCTGCTTTAAGGAGAAGAAGATTTAAGAGCACTAGAAGAAAAATGAGGCAGGAATATGAGGTCTATTTCATCCACATTGCTGTATTTCTTGCTGTGCCAAAAGTGTGATTTGTTTCTGTAATTATATGTCCCTTCAAGGACTTCATAAACACAACATATCCATGTGAAAAGTCAGAAGAAGAGACAGAAAATACTGGGTCCTTGTGGGGCCACACAGACTGAACCTGACTCCTTTTCCAAGTAGGCAGCAGACTAAGAACCTTTGCTCAGGGCATATTGCTAAATGTGCAGACTACAGGGAGCTGTGATCATGGGCAGAACAAGAGCTCACAGATTCAGGATTAAGAGTTTTGTCTCCTGCAAATTAGCATCCAGCTGACCTACCTTCCCATTTAGGCACTACCACAGATACCAAGATGCCACAGGTGTCATGATTTCTCTGCTGTTTCCTTGCTGTGGCCAAGGAAAGAGTAGTTAGATCTCTGGCACAAACTTACAGCTTTGAGTTGCAAACTAGTACATGAAAATCAGAACTCTTAACTACCTTAGGTAGCTGTGCTAAATGTGACAGAACAGCCACAGATGTGCATGTCAGGGAAATACAACCAGAACTGTGAGAGGTTGGCCCATGGCTGTCTAGGAACCACCTTAAAGTGCAGAAACTCGGCTTTCATGGCCTCCATCTCAGCATGAGACACCTGTCAGTGCAAAAAACACTGAAATCTGCTCAGAGAGGCGTTGCATACCCTTGGGAGAAGAGTTGTGTCAGCTGGCAGGCAGAGCAGGAGCCCAGCCTCCAAAAAGATCATTCCCACACAAACACATCTTCTGTTGCTTTGTGGGTGCCTCATCTGCACATGTGGTGAGGTCTCTCCCACAGCAGTCATGGACCCAGCTGTGAACCCAGAGGAGGAGAAGATTTCCCCTTTAGAGGCAGAGAAAAGAGATGGGGAGAACAAAGGGCTCAGAGACCCTCGCAGCACCCTACAGCACTTTGCCTGGCATGCAGCATCTCAGGCTGGATAAAGATCTGGGAGGACAATGAAACCCATCCTCCAGATTAATCTTTAAGCACTTTCTGCTGCTCCAGGTATGTTTATTTCTCAGTTAAGGTGTTAAAAATATGATATCAGCCAGCCTGATTGTACTTTTAGTCATCACAGACAAGCCCATCAAGGCACAGCAGAGAGGAGCTGAATCATCTCCAGACTCAGACACAAATATGCCATGGGTTTTTTTTGCCCATCTGCCAAAACATGTCATTATAGGCTGGAAAATCTGCAGAGCTAATATTGCTGTCTTTCTGTTCTGCTGCTTTCTTTCCCTTCTGTACCTTTTATTTTGCTTTATAGTGTTACATGACATTTCATGATGCATTCACATTTTTTACAACAACAACAACAACAACAACAACAACAACAACAAAATCTTCCTTTGGATCAATAGCAAGTGTAGTATCCAATTGATATTCTTGGCAGCAGAGCAAATAAGCCAGTGCCTGCAGTCAGACTGTCTCAACAGGCTCAATAACAATGCTTCCATGCACAGGTGGAAGCTTCTTACTTGCTCCTGACCAAATGTGTGGGCACTGATTTCAGCAGACATTCCCTGAAGGCTGAGGTGCAGTCACAAAAGCAGGATGTACTGGGGAATGGAGTCTTTCACTTACAGGCATCATTGTAAAAGGAGTAAAAAAATTTTGTGCAAGCAGTGCTGCTGAAGAGCAGGTACAGGAAGATGTGGAATGGGAGAGCTGTGTGCTGAGCCAGTGCTTCCAGCCATGCCTCTGAGGAAGTGCTGGAGGTACAGGAGGCACAGCTGTGTTTTCCTGCACAATTTCCTTCTTCTAGCTCCTATATTTGGTCTTTGTGACAAAATTAGTGGGGAAAAATCTGTGAAGAAGCTCGATACTTGGAAATCGGATAGGACGTGGCATGAACTGCACATTGAACTACTCAGCAAGATCAGAACGTTTGCAGCTGCACTTGTGCCTAGACAAAATACCAAATGCAAAAATCCTAGAGTCATCTAGAGTCTTTATACATCCTTAAAAATGCAGACAATGTGAGAAGTGAAAAAAATGAATTTAATTATGGGTTTCTGTTTTGGTGTGGAGTTTTGGTTTCTTTTTTTTTTTTTCTGATAGTTTCAGCTGAGTTTCCTCAAAATGCAACACAAGATTAATAATCTAACTTGGCCATCTTCCTATTTTAGACTTGCTTCTTCTTTTTGACCACCTTAAGGTAGATTTTCTAGCACCTACAGTGTCCTTGTGTAGAAAGATATGCAGAGAAGAGTTCACACAATTCACAGAAAAATAGGATCTCTTTAGACATAAATGTTGGTTGAAATTGGTCACTGGCTCTAAAATAAGTGGGCATATGATGCAAACAGCCTGGCAGATAAATGTCTGTACAAAAGCCATTTGATTAAGGCATTCTCTATGATTATGATGAGAGAATGGATGAAACAAGGAAGAAGAAAAATTTAGGAAGTGGGCACAATGTTAATATCCAAATAGGCTGAGGAAGATGATCATCCTAAAGGAAGCCTGAAAACCTGATATTAAGAGAGGTTTGGTACATGATAAATTTGGTTCTCTTCAAGCTGCTCTGCTCAGGTGCTCAGAAATGTCCTCATGACCCAGACCTATCATTCTAAGTAAGGAATTCTTCACCCTCCAGAGGGGGAAGAACAGAGAAACTCTTTTCTGCCTCATTACCTTCCTGTGTATAACCAGCCATTCCAGGGAGCCAAGAACTGAGCTTGTGACTCAATCCTGGACCCCACACTGTGACACCATCATCTTGGTCATGCATGTGAAGCTGACTGAGATTTTTGTTAAAATAAAGAGCAAACCAGTGGGGAAAAATCCATACAGATGTTCTATGAATATGAAGGTATTGCTCAAAACAAATTGAACTTGCAGTTGTTAGCCATCAACTGCTGTTCTTTTAGGTAGTTGCAATAAATATTAGGCTTTTCCTAACATCATGGGATTAATTTCTAGGCTTTGAAAGTAAGCCTAAAAGAGGTTGAAAATGTTTTCATAAAATGTTTCATTTTAGTTCTTGTGTCAACAAAACGATGTGTTTCACTTTCAATTACTGCCTTTTAATCTTTCTTCTTTGCAGCAAATGTAGTTAAAAAAAAGTTATATATCAATGTTTTCATAACTTGGAGACATAATTTGGTCTTGCTTTCTGAAAATCAAATGTGCAACTCCAATGAATTAGCTCAGCTCTTCATGGGGTAACCTTTCAGTTCTTTACAAACTTCAAGTGATAGCGAGTACTGGAAGAGCAGTTGTTGGGCCAACAGATGTGTAGGACAAAAGCTGGGATGTGAGTGGGCTGGGTGAAAACTGCCAGGGGTCAGGACTTCCATGTTTACATGATTATCTGCTGTTTCTGCTGTGGATGTCCAAAGCCAACCCTGAGCAAAGCCCTCCACTTTCACAAGCCATATGGTTTTAAGACAGCTGCTTTGGCATCTCTGAAAAAGACATTTATAAATTAGATTTCACCAGACTGAGCTATGGCAAAACCAGAAAATCCTTTGAGAAGTGGCAGCTGAAGCATTTAAATGTACAAAACATTTTTTAATACCATTGAACTGTAGACATTCTTGCCGAGTATGAGAGTCAAATTTGCTCAGTGTGTCAAAAATTAGTTAGGAAAGTGCTGCAGATGCTGTTTATGCCAAAGGCTCCTCAGCTGACAGCTTTAGAGATCTTAAAAGCATAAGCATTCTAGCAGACAACAAGTTGAATTTCCTAAACTAACAGCTTTTTGAAATTATGGAAAAGAAACCCATAAAATGCTCTGTATAATTCTCCTCCCTCACATTTGTTTTAAAGCACTTTAGCAAAGTAACTCTCCCCCACTGTGGTAATAGGAAAAGAACTTGTTTACAAATTGTACACTGAAATTTAAGTTACTGAGAGTAGCAACAGGTTTGTAGTGACAGGTCACTTTAGATTGGAGTTTAATTTATGAAGATTGCTTTACCTGAGGCTATGGTAATCTGTGCCTTCGGAGTAATTCACCCTCTGCCTCATTTCGAATGCAGTCAAAGACTGTCGTATTTCACTATGACAATGTAATCACAGATCCACATTAAAAAGTCATTATTGTTTAGAATCCAGCTTGGTTTGAAAAACACTTACTATAAAATTCAACAGCCTTTGTAAATTACCCAAAGGTTTACTCAAGAATACAAGGTACAGTGATTTAAATCTGAAACTTACTTCTTTATTGATTATATGGGATTTTTAGGTCACTGCATTTACGGGAAATGATTAGTGAGTAATCAGAGTAATAAACTCCTTGATGTTGGTTCATAAATAATTATGAATTGAATTTTCTTTATCAGTTATCAGATAAAAACTGAGTTAGCCATAAGATATCTCCTCTTTAACTTTCTTTGCTGCAGCATTCTAAAACCCAACAGTGATAAAACAAACAATAAGAATAATTGTCTGATTTCTGTCTTTTTTAAACCAGAAGCAATGTGCTTTCACACATGTATCTATTGCACTCTTCAGCTTGGAGTTTTGTGTGAACCTAAGACTTGACTCTACTTTTTAATTCTACACTGAACTCTTATGGCATTTTAAAAACCTGTCACAGATAGATCCAAACTACTTTGTGATTTATTAAACCCCAGATTTGTATTCTAACCAACACTCAGCCATTTATCTATACCTGTAAATATAGTGATTATTGAATTCCTACATATCTTTGCTCAATATCCTTCTTCATAGTTCTTTTTTCCCTACAAATTGAGAGAGTTTTAGCCTGGACTATTGTGCAAGAGTTTAAAACTGTAATAAAAAGAAATGATGCAATGAACCAATTAAAATTGTTGTATATATATTTTTTTAATTAGACATTTATGAGCTGTGAATTGGATCAGATATTCCCAGTGCACATGACATGCTGACATATAATAGCTGCTTTTGGGATGTCAGGTTAGCTTTTTATGAATGCAAATAGAAGTAGGTTTTCTTTTTTCAATTAACTTGAGGAATAATTTTGTTCTATTTACAATACAGTTGGACACTGTAGTGTAGCTTAATCAGAAGGTTTGAAAGTGTTACATTTAGAAGCAGTGGTGTTCAGATTCCAGTAGAAAGCATTTCATAAATGTTTTGGACTCTAAGGAAAAGTGAATATTAAAAAGAGATGGCTTCATTATCGTGCTACTCTTTGAACTTGCTGGTAAATGAAATCACAAGGACAGTGTTGTGTCTTGTGAATGAAGCCAGAATGAAGAAAAGCTCTTCTCTCCTCCACTCTTTTTTAATTCTGTGACTAAACTGGGCTTTGAACAGGTTTTTTCCATCAAGTCTTGTTCTCAGAGCTGGTCTGCCCACATCCCAGAGACACTAAGGAATTTCACTTTGCATTGTGAGTTGGTTCAGCTCCAGGTGTCTCCTGTCTCTGTGCACCTCACACTGGTGACCTCCAGTGCCATCAGTGGTGTCAGATGTGTCAGCAGGGAGATTTGCAGCACTACAGTCTTCTGAAGGGCTGATTTCTGCACATCATGTTCATGGTACAAATGCAATACTCATATCTTGCAGACCATGCTGCTTAGGAGAGGTTGTGTGTGCTTGTGGACATGATGTTGGGTGTGATACAGCTCCCACCTTGTCTCAGTGCTTTGGAAATTCCACTTTCTTTGCTTATTGTCTGTTTGGAATAAAGCTCATACTGTTTGGAGTTTTATATTGCTCACAACTTGCTATCACCCAAGTAGGAATTAGACTGTCAAGCAGCAATGGTGAGCTGTGGCTCTGAAAGAAATGGTTGTCTCTTTTCATACAGCATAGCCAAAACATCACAAACAAAATAAAAATAATGGCCATTTGGAAACAGGAAAAAAACAAAATGCGCTTGAATGTTATCAGAAATTGTAAACACTTAAACTAACAAAACTAGCAATTGCTGTAAGACTTCTATGAAGATAAAGTGATCAGAAATACTCGTTGTTGATACCTGAAAAATGTGTGCAATTCTGAAACAAGTTAAAGAGGAACAGTTACTTTAATCAGTGCCAACAAGATATTATTGAGCCCAATAACACAGTAACAATAATGAACAACTTTCACACTTTTCTCATGTGGACCACCAAACATGTGCCACAGCAGGGAGGCTGAGCAGAGCCCTGCAGAGCTTTGGCCTTTGTGTAGATCCTTTTTCCCCTCTGGAAACCTGGCAGTGCTGAGGGGCTCCAGAGGAGCTGTGCTGCTTTCCCCAGCCAGGGCAGGGCTGCTGTGCCCTGTGGAGGCTCTGACCCCACAGCAGGCTGCTCTGATCTCTCCTGTGGACATCACCCTAAAATGCAAGCTCTTATCCTCTGCAGACAGCCTTGGAAGTAGAAAAGGGCAATCAAATGAACAAGAGTCTGAAATTATCTTTCCTTGGTGTAACTTGGATGTCGACATTGTAATAAGGAGATAAGGAGAGGCTTTAACATCCTTCCTGATATTCAGTTCATTTTCAGTGTACCAGCATCCTACTTGATTTGAGCAGAAACTCACTCTAATCACACTCCACATCAATTCTCCACATACAATTCTAAAAGGGTTAATGACAAGGAATTGTTATTTTAATCAATGGTAACAGATTGCTATGGAGTCCAACAAGAGGATAGATTCAAAGCACTTTTTGAAGACCACTTCCCAACAAATAAGACATTAAATCCATAAGTTACAGCTCTAAATTACTCTTGTATGAATTACGTGAAAATGGGCTCTTTAGCATAAAGGGCAGCATCAGTTCTTCCCTCTGAACATGAAATAATTATTTTGAATAAATGGCGTACTCACTCGGTTGTAGGCAATGGGGCTTCCATTGGCTCTTGTAAGCCAGTCTCAGAAAAGGTTTCCTTCAATTTTCTTTTAAACAGTTCCTGTCAAATAATCTCCTTAATTTGTGATGAACCATGTCCTAAGTGTGAACTTTCCAAAACCCATCAGGATTGGACTTTGAAATCAGATTTTATAATCAGTTGAGTGTCATACTCCCATAAGAAATTGGGCAGGAAAATAAAAATTCTCCTCAGTGCAGTTTGTAATAAAATAAGATACCACTGAGAGATGTGACAAGCCTGCCATATGAAGAGGTGGTGGTTATTATCTAATTAGCATAATTAGCCAATGGTGCTTTCTTCATGGGTACTAGTTTCTAATTGAGGTGCAGTTGCTCAGGGAGAGAACCAGCTTGATGAGACCATGCCATCTGATTGACAGGGACTAGGGTTTTTATTCCTACAGTAGAGCCACCCTGGATAAACCCCAAACTGGCAGGAGTAATTCAATAAAAGGGGGCAAATTTCTGTGCTATCCAGCTATTGCTGTGATAGCATCTTCTCCCAGGAACAAACCCAACCAAGAGGAAGGAAAATGTACTTCCAGACCATACCAGAGCTGACAATGGGTTGCACAGTGCTGTAAAGAATAAAAGCACTGAACAAACATTCATTGACTGCCAACACTACTCTTGTTTTTATTCAGCAATAAGCTACAGGGGTTATTCTACATTCCCTGTTTTCCCTTGCACAGTCCCAGCTCCCACTGCAGGCTATTCACAGACACAAATATGATTCACCATCCCTTTGGCTGTCACCTGCTCGGACAGAATCCCAGTCAATTCAAACCAGCAATAATCCATTGGGATTTAAGGGTATGGGTGTTCTGGTTCAATGTTACTCAGGGAGAGACTGCAGCTTGGGCTTTAGGACATCTTTGCATACCCAGCCAGGTATAGATTCAAATGGGATGAAGTGGAGCTGGGTGAGGGCTGTGATGATTTTATGCTGATGTGGCAACCTCCTGGCTGGGGAGAAGTTGCAGAACTGAGCCTTGAACTTCTCATGTTGGTCTCAAAGGGGCCCAATTCCAAAATCAAAGGATCAGGTGCATTTATTTCACATTTTCTATGTAAATGGGCACTTATAGTGTTCAGATTAGAGTAGGGCTGAGAGTTCCCAAGGCACAGCAAAGCTCACTATAGCAGGTTACCATGTGCCATTTTTTCTCCTGTCATTGAATATTACTTTATTTTCTGGGTTATTTTTGCATATTTTGTTCTCCCTAGAGTTTTTTGCTCCTTGAATAATATAATGATTACATCAGTTTTATGACCACTGTCATATACGTAGGATGCAATACTTTCAGTTTTTATTGGATCAATTGATATTCATTTCTAGTTTCTCCTTTAAAAAGAATAATAAAAATATATGTAAAAGTAATTTGATGCATGATGCTGATAACATTTCATGAATGCCTCCCTGGCCATAAGGTTACATGCAATAGACAGGATTAGTTCCAGCATTTGTTCTTCCAAATCTCAGGAATGATAACTTCAACAGTTAGGTCAACAGTCTGAGGCTGTTCTTTGGCATGAGCTAATGTTCATTTGGGCCTTATCTAAAAGAAGCCAGGTGTTAGTGTAAATTGGCAAAATACTGCTTAATCCCACTGATTTAGATAGCTTCTTTTCTTTCCCACAAAAGGAAAAGATGAATTAATTCAAATTATGATGATGGATTCAGAGGGGTTTGGACAGATTTATCAAGAATGCTCCTTGTGCACCTCAATAAGAGCTTCTGTGTTTGCTCTGCACTGGTCTTTCATGTCATCCCACACCCTCTCATTTGTATTTAACATTTATCAGAATGACAAAATGAAGAAAATATCCTAGGATGAATGACTGGAAAATCTTCCCTTTCCTTCACACAGCAGGAAATGTGTAGACAAGGAAAAAATCTATAGACAGGGTAGAAAAAGACTCCCAATGCTATGAAAACAGAATAAATTTAAAATAATCAGAAGATAAATGCAATGGAGAGATATTCCTTCTCCCAGTGAAAGGAACAGCAGGTTAAAGGTAAAAGCATCAGTCAGATGGACACTGCTGGTTTGTGAAAGAGTCTCAAGAAGATACCAGTGAAATGAGGGCCCTCAGAAAGTAAAATGTACAGCATTTTTACTACCCTCAGCTGTCTTCTGATAATGGCTATCTGAAAAATAATTTTTTCCCTATTTGATGATTTCCAGGCCAGATCTATTGGATTTAATTAGTGATATAGAAATGCAAAAATTAAAGAACAACCCCAACCAACTGGAAACATTTTTCATTGAAAAATAGCCAGGGAAAGTCCCTCAGAGCTATTAATTAAGTTTCTAAATATGTGAACACCCACACATACCTAAAGGGAGTGGAGAAAGCAGTTTCCTGCCAGCTTTAGCTTCAATTCATTTTCCCATTTTGCACCTACGAATTTGCCAGCACAAATATTTCCTGGGGTCATTCTGCCGGCAAAAAGTAAAAATGGCAGCAGTTGCTTGTCAGTCAAATCACATCCATGTTTCCTTACTTGCCTTCACAAACATTTGGCATTTCCAGCAATTCAGTGGCACGTGGTTTGGAATGCTTTTGCTGCTATTTGCTGAAAATTTGCACAACAGCAAGAGAGCTCTTGGGTCAAGTCTTCAATATGCACCTCCTCCGAATGCAAGTGTGAAATAAAAATGAAAACACATTGACCACCAGCATGAACCAGTGCTGCTCTTCCTATTGGTTTTCCCTAAATGTGTTTCCCTAGTGCTGCAAATTCCACAGCTTGTTGATGATTTACCCAGGCTGAGGCTCTCAGCTTTGGCCATCCTGAGAAGATGGGGATGAAAAAGCTCTGTCCTGGAAGATGCAGGATACATCATGCAGGATGTTTTGGACAGGAGTCAGTGACAGCACCAAAGCTGGTGTTGCTCTCTGTCCAGCCCCAGGATGAATAGGGCTGGGGGCACTTATGAGCCTGAATCCTCACATCTCCTGCCTCAGTAAATGTGGTTGAGAGGCACAGCTGCACAAGGAGCAATCACAGAAACACCAACACAAAGATTTCTGATAGGGGCAAACACTGTCCCATGTGAAAATTCCTGACAACTCTCCCTACATTTGCTTTTCATTTTCATTCTGACTACTGGTTAAGTAGTAATGATCTGGTCATAGGGCATTTTCTGAGGATTGATGGTAGTCTGACAAGCATTTATGGCCAGAGGTATAGCCAAGGGTGCTATTAGTCCCAGCTGGTCATTAATCCCTGAGAATGCCCTGTGCTGGGGTGGCTATTGCTATTATTAGATGAAAATAAGAGCAAACACAGGAGTATGGATTTTTTTTAATGGTTGATGCTGTGATTGGAATGTATTAGGCATTTTTAAGAATTAATGACTTACTCATTAGATAGTTCAATCGCCTGAATTATCTGCACACTACATGAAGCAGGTTACTATAATTAAAATGTTTCAAACTTTTTTTACTTCTTAATTAAAAAAAAAAAGCCTGTGTCAAACACAGTTTTTCAAAACTAGAATTCCCAGCTAAGCCTGCATGTTTCAAATTAGTTTCAGAAGCAGCATTTGGGAGATGTGAATTTCCTCACTGGACCTGCCAACCCTCTGGTAAAAGCCTGAGAGCTCCCCAGAGTTAGAACCCTTAGTAAAGGGTATTGATTCAGAGGGTTCTGGTTTTCCATATGCCTACTGGAGATAAGTCACTGTTAGACAGCTCCAGAGTAACAGAAATTAAAAAAGAAAAAAACAAATCAGAATGCCTAGGAACAGCCAACAGGGAACACAATCCATGGGGAGCTGCTGCCTCTCTCTGGACGCAGGACACTACACACGACAGCCCGTGAGGATCCCTTGGCACTGTCTGCCAGGAAAGCTCTCCTAGCTCATCCTTTCTTGCAATAGCTGGGTGGGGCTTATGCTCTTGATGTTCTGAAAATCTCTATTTTACTCCACAGACAGTCACTGGTTAAAACATTTTTGAGAAAAGAGAACTGTGATAAATGCCATGATTAAATTCTCCCTTGGTGAATTATGGATGGATAATACATGGAGATTTCTTGTGATCAGGGTGTGATGGTTTTGAGCAGAGATAGGGACAGATGGGCAAAGAGCACAGCTGGATTTAAGATAGGTCTCCATGGCTTCCTCAGGGGAAGTACATGGCATCATCATCTGCAAAAGCAAGGAACTGGATAGCAGAGCAAGGAGCCCTAGGAAGAGCTGTGCTGTTTGGATGAAGGGTTCACCTATTGCTCTTTCCTTTCTTCACCAGGTTCACAATCTGACCTTAAGTACATTGGCTGCTGTCTCCTCTTTCAGCCTCAAGCTGCTTTCAGCTCCTAGGACTTCCTAGGGTTAAAATGGTGTTCTCTTTATTTAGTAATTCCACACAAAGCTCTCCTCCAAGTACATTTCACATTCACAGTGACTCCTGGAAAGAACTCACACATATCCATCCATCACTGATCTCAGGAACAGCCACATGCTTTTGCTTGCTTTGGCCCTGGTTCTCAATAGTTATCTTTGGTTGCCACTAGCCCAGTACAGAAAGGGGCAGTGAACAGTCAGTCTCTGACCAGGTTCTCCAGCCTACTCAGGCTTTTCTAGACCTTTATATTCCTCTGTCTCTTTTCCAGGCTGAAAAGTTCTAGCCCAACTGAGCATGTTTCGAAAAGGTATCCATGAATCAACTGAAAATTTTATCAGTGACCCTGCACAAAAGAAACACAGAAACTTTGGAGTTGGATCCTGTCACTCTTATGTGTGAAATTTGAAAGCAAAATCAATGGAACTGCCTCTAAATGAAGAGTGGCAGACACTTCTGCTTACAAAGCAAGAATGTGTTAGCACTCATTTGTTCTGGTAATGTGGCAAGGACTGCTTCTAAGATGTATCTGAATTGTAAAGCCTGGGGCCCAATATAAAATCTGCCATGTCCCATAGACATGCTTCAGGTGGAAAGCATCGCAAATTTTGATCTTTTCACTTTTAATAGTCTCTTCTACAAATACTGGTCATGCAAAATGAGATTCCAAGGAAAGGTCTCCAACATTATTCTGTCATTTTTAAAAATTTTATATTGATACCTTAACCTTTTGAAATTTTCCAATGTATCTGAAATGAATTTGTTTGATATCTGAAGTGCTTTTTTTCTCCATTTTATTGCTACTGTTGTGAAATGGAACACTGTAGTATTTTAGGTAGAAATAATCTGTTTGAAAGGTTATTTGACTTCTTTTAGTGTAAATCTTGGTAGTGAGTCAGAACTGAAGTACTGCATTACTCAGCCTAACTTATTTGGCATACATATTAGTGCTGTATACTAATAACAATAAATCAAGAATCTTTCCAGACATTTTTTAATTAATCTTGTCTACTTGTCTACTAGTTTACCTTGCAAACAGATCAATTTGCATGTGTATAGGATGGTTTGATATAGGAATCTCTTTTCTCCCTAATGCTTGTTTTATTCTTTGGAGAATAGAGCCCTCAAGAAGCAGGTGAAAACAAATATCATTTTCTCAATCTCCCACCCAAAGAAGGAGGACTTAATAAAGGAAAGGAGGTTGTCTACCACCCAGAACAATAATGCAGACAATAATGAGGATATGCATGTTGAATGCATGGGGAACCCTGTTTCCCGCTGTCACTGAAAAAAGGCCAGGAAATTCCTTTGTTTGACCTTGCATTGGCTTTGACTTTTGGCATGAAGCACACAAATAGCGAACAGTACAGGCAGCCTCATGATAGGAAAGCCAAATATCTGCCTTCCAGGATACCAATGCACTTTATGGGAAGGAGAGTTGTCAATGTGCAAATATTGGTGATCAAGAACTGCCTCTGTGTGTGTGCAAGTGTGTGAGAGAGAGGATTCTGCTGCACATTTAGCTGTGCCTTTTGCTTGGGTTGCCTTTTCCATGTGGTCCACAGCCTTGTCCTGTAATTTGCTACATCTGGGTTTGCATAAGTGAGTCTCACTTTTAGGTCTGATGTGTTTAGCAAGTCCTACCTGATGGCATCTCAGGGAATCCCATGAGAGGAGAGAAAGATCATGAACATTTTTCATGTATCCATTGATTGATGGAATTGCTGGATCATTTATAATGCTGATCTAATAAAAGGTGTGACCATACTCCTTACAATACTTGATCTTTAGCCAACAAAATGAAAATTATCACTTTATCCGGGAAGGCTCTGTGACCAATAGCAGATCAGGAAGAAGATGCTACAGTTGGCTACAACTTTTCTTTCCAGGTTTTTAAATGGGTTTGCACATAACACAGCAACCTTAAGTCAAATATTTGGTGCTAAAGCTTCTCATCAATTAAGTAGGTCCTCACCCAGAGCAATTGGTCTGAGTTAATTTATAACCAGCTGGTCACATGGCCCATCACATTTCCTCTCTGTGAAATCTGTTCCACTGTCTTCTTTCAATTTATTTCTCCTTCATTACATCAACGTTTCTCAACCATAGATATTCTTACCCTGATTGTGTTTATTGACCTGTCAGCCTTTCTTGCAGCCAGAAGGCCAACCCCATCCTGAGCTGCACTGTGCATGGCCAGCACATGAGGGAGGTGATTCTCCCCTCTACTCTGCTCTTGTGATGCCCAGCATGGAGTGACATGTCCAGATCTGGGGTCCCCAACAGCAGAAAGATGTGGACCTCCTGGGACAAGTCCAGAAAAGGGCCACTGAGTTAATCACGGGGCTGGAGCACCTCTCCTATGAAGACAAGCTGAGAGAGTTCAGCCTGGAGAATAGAAGGGTCCATGGAGGTCTTATGGCACCTCCCAGTACCTAAAAGAGGCTAACAAGAAAGCTGGAGAGGGAATTTCAAAAGGATATGCAATGATAGCACAAGGGGAAGTGTCCTTAAGCTGAAGGAGGGTAGATTTACATTATATATTAGGAAGGAATTCTTTACTGTGAGAGTGGTGGGACACTGGAACAGGTTTCCCAGGGAAGTTTTGGTTGTCTCATCCCTGGAAGTGTTCAAGGCCATGTTGGATGGGGCTCTGGGCAACCTGGTCTACTGGGAGGTGCCCCTGCCCATAACAAAGGGGTTGGAATGAGATGGCCATTAAGGTCCCTTCCAACACAAACCATTCCATGATCTATGATCCTGTGATTATCAAACTGAAATCAGGGCTCATGATGTGCAAATCAAAGGCTAAAAATGAAACAGCTCAGTCCTAAAAAGCTTGTAGCCAAACTGAAGATGGAAAGAAAGAGGGAGAACGAACAGGTGGAGTGAAATGTAAAATGTCAGTGCAGGGCTCTTCCCAGGATTTGGGGGCACCTCCATATCCTCACCCCAATTCAGAGGACACTAGTTTAGTACATGACCTGAGCTGCAGAGTTAGTCACTACTTTGCTACTGCTCTGTTAAGTCCTAAAATGTAATTGAGAGAGAGCATACACTGAAAATCTGGTTTTAAAATAAGAACATAAAATTAAAAATTCCTTTACAAAGATGCTTTCTTTAGCTGGTTTTGAGCATTTGACAGTGGGGGGAGTGTCATCACAATACCACTTTCTCCATTACTGTCCAAACAATATGCTTTTCATCTCAAATATAAACCCAATGCCATTCTTCCATGGACCACAGGGGAAAATAGATAAAATGAAGTAGAGCAATTGAGATGGCAAGGAAAATTAGGCATCATGGATAAGGGTTTGATCAAAAAGTAATACTTTGGAAATAATGACAGGGAAAATAGTATAAATTCTGCAGGGACACTCCTGATTTCTGGTCTAATTCACAAAGATTACTTGCCATAAGGTACCACTTGAGTAATGTAAAAGAAAAGCACACAGATATGATGGGAAATGTAAGCAGCTGACTTCTTTATGTGGCACTAAACTGGGGTAATCTATTCCTGTCCACTAAAGTTTATAAACATATTGTAAACAAGCATAAATGAGCAGCTCATCTCTCAGAGGGGACCAGATGCATCCTTAACACTGATTAAGTGTTTTGTTCTGCCTGAGTGTCTGGCAGAGGTTTATGCTCCAAAGCAGAGGGAGGGAGGCAGAGTAATGACAGTCTTGTATTCTCCTGGCTCTTTAACTGCTTTGGGGGATTCAGCAGGCAGTATAGCATGTACAGTTCTACTGATGAGCATTTCCCACAGCACACCCTCACATGGGATGGATTTTGCATGCCAGGTGTTTAAAGCCACTCCCCAGGTCTCCTTTCTTGCTAGGGAAGTCAGAGAGATGAGCAGAAGCAGGAGCAGCAGCTGTGCTTGGGAAGGCCCCCCTCACCCACTTCCATCCCCTTTAATGCCACAAAAAACATCTGAATGCTGAGTCAATATTATCATAGCAATCACAAATACAGCAAATTCTTCTTCTTTTGTGTGTTAGTAAGATGCCTCTCACTCTTCAGAATCCTGAGGTCTAAAACTGGCAAAACTTTTGTTTTTGCCACTTCCTAAAGAAATTTGGGTCAAGAACAATTTAATAACTCACCTCATTCATGTCCTGTGAATCCACAGCCAGCTCCTACTCCTCTGTGGGATGTAATTTTTAGAGCTGTATTTTATGGACAGTTCTGCACCCCTTATCTCCGTCCCCATTAATTACAGCCTCAAACCCAGTTCATATGGGCTCAGATGAACACTTTGCAAGGTGAGGATTTGCAGACATCAGTGTACAAGCAGAATGGAGATAAAAAAAAAACAAAAAAAACTGAGTATAGCTATTTGTTGGTGTGAAATCCTCAAAGCCAGCTCCAAAAGCTTTCAAGCCAAAGTACTTTCTTTCCTCAGAAGACTGGTGTGCTGTTTCTGGTAGCTTAGTTGAGGAACCTGCCTCTGTCTGCCTGACAAAATTCACAAAATGCAGGAATGGAAACTGGTATGAAAGGGTGAAAGACTGGCTTATTTTTTTTCTCTAGAAACAGACAAGTAGTAGGCTTGTTTTATAAAGTGCAATGGTTATTGTTTTGTATTATTTATCTTTTTGCCAGATTTGCTTTTTGACTGCCATTAGTAAGCTAGTCCAGCATATCATTTAAAACAATGCTTGCAATAGCCTGATTTACTGGTATTATTCACATTGCCCTTGGCAACAACAGACAGGTACCACAGCTGACAAAGGAACTTTTGAGCCTCTATAACTTGCTCTTATACTGTTACACTTTCAAATAAATACATGAAGGATTTCATGGGCTGCCAGAAGCTGTGCACAAATTGTAACTGGCAGCACATGAATGCTGAATGTGAAAATGTGTTTTTGTTTTCTGTTATATCAACTACCTCTGTTTGGTCTGCTACTCTGTGCCTAGTGTATCTTTAATGTAGGGTAAAAGTGTCATGACATGGTCTATCTATTATTAACTGTGTAAATGAGATGTAGCTCTGCAAAAAAACCCAAACTAGATAAAATAGGAAAG
Organism: Chloebia gouldiae; assembly: GCA_003676055.1. NCBI lineage: Eukaryota > Metazoa > Chordata > Aves > Passeriformes > Passeridae > Chloebia > Chloebia gouldiae. The sequence continues at coordinate 3,845,431 of QUSF01000004.1, read as the reverse complement.
TCAATTTTGCAGAGTACTAAGACTTGTAGTTACTCAAAAGTTACTCAAGCTGTGTAAGGAAAGAAAACTTAATAAATGGCTCTGGGTGGGTCCACCAGCTCCCCTGGCCCCTGCTGCTCTATTGACCTGAATGAACAACGTGGTTGGTCCCAGGACATCACTGCAGGTCCACCTCAAATTGAGCCTCGGATTGCTGCTTTGTGGGTAAAATAGCAAATTTTGGGTATTTCTGTTGGGGCTATAAGGACCCAGGTCTGAGCTGAAGCATTTGGAAGGAGAGATTTCTGAGGGAAAGCTCTTATTTTCTTTTAAAGTGAAATATCAAGGGGAAAGTTCACAACAACAACAAAAAATCTGTTTAAAGATGCAAATGATGTAAAAAGGTCAGAAAGATTGATTGGAAATTTAAGGAGAGTTTCTTTCCCCTCAGTGACATGGAAGATGGATTGCAGGACAAACAACATTAGCTGCTTATATTCTCTTTTTCCCTTTCAGGCTAACACATCAATGCTAATGAACCTGGATGCTTTATTTATTTGCACATAAGTTCTACTGCACACATTAAAGTAAAACATTTTTTTCCATCACTGTGGATATTTTAGGATCTATTAACATTAATGACTTACCTCTTCTCTGAAAGAAAAACTCTGTGAAGAGAAAATCAACCCTTGGCTCTATAACATAAAGAAGTAGATCCTCAGGGCAGCTGAAATGTCAGAAAAGCATTAGCATGCCCATTCTACAGTCTCCTCCATTTGCAATTTCATTGCCATGTCTTTTTCTCATTACCAGTCAAGCAAGCTTGGAAATAAAAAGGGAAAACTGCAAGGCACATATTTGAGAAGCATCTTTTCATATTATGGGTGGTAAAGCTCCAACTGCATCCCTGTGGGGGCACTGGCAGCTCCTGTGGAAGCTGACCCAGAGGGTCTGGTCTCTTGAGGTGACACTGAAGGGTCCCAGATTCTCCAGCATCCCCTCCATGCCATGCATTCAAAATTCATTTCACACTCCAGAATCTGTATTCACCAGTCTCAATATTTTCAGAAAAAGACTGTACTTCTCCCCAGAAATAACAAGCAAATAGAGGGGGTTTAGGTTGAGGACAGCCTTTTGCAAGCGGAAGGAAGCTCTGCACCTTCCCCAGTCATTCAGAGTGCTTCTGTACCCAGACAGGAGAACCTCTGCAAATCGAGAGCTCTTGAGTAACTATTAATTTTGTTCATAACACAGGTATGACTGTGAGGAAATTCAGATGTTGCTCCTAGTTAGGCTCATTAATTACTTTGGTTACAGGGAAAATGCAAATAGAAATTGCCTGAAAGCAGAAGCTGGGTCTGTGCATGTTTACAACCAGCAAGTAGAGTCCAGCCTCTCCTGGGAGGAAATCTTTCCAGAGGGTGCAGACAGCAACTTTTTGGGGGTCAGTTCCCTGGACAACATGCTCATGATCCTGGCCACAGGTAATTTGGATTTCAGGTAGAAGCTCTAGTCTCTGCCTAATGTCTGGACTGTATTTGTCAAAGAGGCCACTTTTCCTCCTCTGGCACAGCCCAGAATGGATGTGTAATTTCACATGTCTGCTCAGCCTTGACATGCAGGTGAGGTTGTCCCTTGTAATCCAGGGAGGAGGCATTTCACAGCAAAAGCAGATGAAACAGAGCCTTGCATTTCCTGCAGGCTTTACTGCATCAGAGGTGAGCACTGCAGTGGAGCTCCTGCTGCCTCCCTGCCTGCTGCATGGCACTCAGGGAATGGGATGTGTTAGACTGCTGGAAGGGTCATTTTCCCACTGCCTGCAATCAGCAGGGTGTGAGAAAGAGGAGGAGAGAGATAACCAGAAACCACACAAAAAAAACAGCTCAGCTTTCTATGATAGACACATCTGGAAGCAATTGCTGCTTTCATTAGTATATTGATTTTCCCCTCTTCTGGCTATTCTCCCACTTAACTGTTTGTTCAGCTTGATTTGGGTTATCTATTGCCATGTAGAGGCTTGGTTTAAAGCTGCTTTTTGGCAGTGTAGAAAATGAGAAAAATGGAAGGAGTTCTGCCTCCCCTCACCAGGTTATTACATGCTTATAATTAACACCTAAAGAATGCAAGTGTCACTCATTCTTATAAGAAGGAAAACTCATCCATCCATTTTGCCAGCTGCACTGACTCATTCCTTTTCCTCGAGAGGTTTCTATGTGACAAAGGCAAATGTGATAGGGCAGCATGGGTTTCTCATACTGCTCAGGTAATGTTGGTTCCTTCTGCCAAGGTGAACCCAGGGCCTGGCTTGCTCTGTGCTGTGGCTGTGGCCTTCCATGGAGCTTTCACATCAGCTTTAGACCTGAGGAACATCTCAGCCTGTCTTGCTTGGGAGCCTTGTTTGCTTCCTCTTAGTTTGAATTTTCCTGGGAAAATGCAGTCTGTCCTCCTGCCTTGCTTCTCCTTCAAAACGTTGCTGGCACCTGCTGCCATTTCTTTTGATCCAACCTTGTTTAGTCCCTGTGGGGATTTCTGTGTGTGAGGGATCTCTGCTATAAAAGATTTCACCATGCAACTCTCCCCTCAGTGTACAATCCTGTGTATATGACAGGTTGTAGGGCTTTTCACTCGTGCTAAGCTGTGGATCACCCACTACTGTTGCTTAATGCATATGTAATGAATTAAAAATCCAGAATGAGTAATGGTTATAGCTGATTTGACCTTACTTTGTACAATGTGAGGCCATTTCTGGCAATTGTGATCTCATTGTAGCTTTAATGACCTCATCTAATTATTGCTAACTCAAAGACCTTTAGTGCTTTAATATGAGTCAGGGAATGCACACCAGCAAACTAATGAACTCATCACACTGTGCTAGTCTTTGACCAGAAACAGGGATTCATTTGGAAAATTGGAAAAAAAATACATTAGGGAGAGGAAGCTTGAGATTATTTCACATTTATTTCCCTGACTTGAAAGAGGAAATTATAATGATATTGCTGTAGGAAAAAAACAAAAAGATAGATGAAAGTAATATTATTGATTGCTGTAAACTATTCATTTGAGTGAAGAGGATAGAGAAGCAATGTGTTGCAATTCTGGAAAGAAGCACAGAAAGGTCCATTGTGTTTGCAGTTCTAGATTAGTCTGTGGACACAGGAAAGTAGAAGATAGGAGAATCATCCAGCTTAGGACTAGAGGAGTTACTGGACCACTCACCCAATTATTATGGCAAAGCAGAAAGCCCATCAATCTCTCCACTTGGAAGGTGTAAAATTAGGCAATTTACCAAAATATTTATTTTTTTGTATTCTCTCTCAATAGGAACAGGGTCTGTAAATGAACAAGCTTTTCTTCAGTCCATTAAAGAATCAGAAATCTGTGTTTCCCACAAAAGCTAGTACAGGTTGTTATAAGCTATTAAGCTCCCCAAATCAATGTTTGGTCTCAAAATACAACAGTAGATCATCAATATCATAATACAGTGAACTTTAACAGCAGAGCACTCACTGTATATTAATCAGCTTTCAAAGAGGGGTCTTTAAATGTCATGAGAATGAGGGGCCTTATGAAATTTCAATTCATTTCTGCTTCTGGCCAGACCAGGCTTTTGTACAACACAATGGGTCTTGAGGAACTGGGAAACCAAGTTTTCCTCACACACATCATAGGACAATTTCATTACCTATTTTTTTCTAACTTCCAAGTGAAAGTGGCTTCAAAATATGATTTAAAAAACACCAAGGCAGCATTTTTTATCATGGGAAATTCAACTTAATCTGCATCTAAATGTTTTGAAGAGGTGTTTAGAAAATGCAAATAAATATAAGCAGCCACGATTCCTGCCAACAGACATGGGGACTGCTCAGCACCCATGGTGCTGGAAGGGGTCTCTCAGCTTAGTGGGAAAGATATTCTCACAAGATATTGGAAATTATGTTTCCCCAGTGCCAGCACCCATTTTAGTAATGCACCTAATTTCTTTGCTACAATCCTCAGCTGAGGTTTATGAAGAGCAGGAAATCCTGGACACAGCACAAAGGGTGACTCAACACGTGGCCCCCATATTTCCCGATCTGTGACTGGATCCCAGCTTGCCCAAGGACTGGGAAGGCTGCAGGGACCACGAGGCTGCCCCAGCTCCCTGAGCAGAAATGCTGCCACAGTTCATTCTGTGCAGCATTTTGATGCATTCAGTTGTCACCCCAATTTGGAACAAAAGCTAGCTCCAACTGATCAAAATCCTTTTCAGAAGCATTAATTTTCTTTTTTCTTAAATTCATTAATAATTTTCTTTTCAGAGGGACACAGCAGCTCCTTAGGATCTGGACCATAGCCACAAATGCACAGGGGTGTCAGGAGGACACTGAAATAAACCTAAAAATGAGCATGTGAACTGCTCAAGTCACCTTCCTACCTCATCCCTTCTTCAGATTTCTACCTGCTCTGCTGAAGAAGGGTGCTCTGGACCATGATTTTGTTCAAGACTATATATAATCACACCACCAAGTAGGCAGGTGAGCACTTCTTCTTTTTATCACCATACAAACCTAACCCTGCAATTCATGATCCCCTGACTATTCATGTCTGATTCTTTCAATTTTACTGATATCAGCAAGCTGAAGAGTAGCTGCTGAAATCCCTGTACTTAGAAGGTCAGGGAGAATATAGCAAATAATACCTGAAATCAGCCATTTAAGTCCTTTTCCCCCCTCACAAATATCTGCATTCCTGGAGCTTCTCATAAGCCCCAAAAACTTCACTGACTTTTATGAATTAAAAATTTGGCCCTTACATTCAGTTACAAAAAAGATGTGTATCTTCAGCATATCAGGAAAAGGGAGCTTTATTGATATTTCTGTACTGGTGGTGTTTTCATTCTGTTTTTCAAAACATATAGGCTTCTGTTTACATAAAGACAATCACTGGCAGTACTCCCAGTTTAGAGACATAATTAAGCATGAAATGAATCAGCTTTGGAATGCAATCCCCAAGCAATTCACAGTTTTAATCATACTAAATTGATCAAAATCAAAAGTTCATCTTTTAAAAAATACAAAATTGTGTCCTTCACCCACCAAACCCAAAGTGCTCCTAAAAGACGATCTGACCCATAACTTCAGTTGATTGATCTGGAAATAAATTGTAAGTATTGTTAGATAATTTCCCTGAGGTGAATCATTGTTTATTCAAAACTCAGTGTTTGTTTTATCTGGTTTCTCTACATGGAATTAGTAGGGATGTGGGAAAACAGCTTGCAGGTGGCATGGGATTCAGGGGTTGGCTTCTTTCATTTTGCTCCCTGCAGAAGAAGTAACACCGGGTGTGATCAAATGATCCGTGTTGCTGATAGTAAATTCCTCAGGAGTTCACTTCTGCCTGTGTGTGCAATACATCCTGAGCCTCTCTGGCCATTTGATTCAGCACTTACTGGGGTCAATTTATAGGCTTCCCCTTTGAGTCCCGTGAGCACACTCTGAACCAGCTGGGAGCACTGGGATGAAGCCAAGTGTGGTGTAAATCTGTGTGTGTCTGTGTGTGCAAGCAGAGCTCTCGTGTCATCCAAAAAAGCCTGCTCACCTACAGACAGGGTGGGGTGCTTTCCATCCCTGGGGGCACTGAGTGGGAGGTGTGTGTTTAAAGTAGTAAAGACCACAGGCACAGCTGTCCAGGAGTCCTCCCAAGGGCTTTCAGGTTGTTATTTTAAGAGTTCAGCTCTCCCCTCCTCCATATCCCATCTCAGAAAGTCTATCAGGTGAGGAAAGAGTATTTTGTCTTTAATCAAACATCGCCTGCACTGATGGTATGAAAAAAAAATGGAGTGTCTACACCTCAACACACTGCTGTTCTCAGGATACAGAAATTCCTTTCCTTTCACGGTAGCAAATAGAGTTGTTGCTTTAGTAACAAATTATCCCTTAAAAGCAACATAATCAGCTTTCAAAAAAGTACCGATGCAAGTGCCAATACTATTACAGCAGAAGAGCTTTTAATTTTTCACTTTCAGCTTAGCAAACCTCTTCAGCATGGGATACTTCCATCATCACCCGAGGAAAAGAAAGGAAGAGCAGGACAGAGTGGTAATTGGCCTGTGCTGGGATCAAAAGCAGTAGCACACAATGCTAAAATCTCTCTGCTTTTTAAGAATAGTTCTGATGAATGTGAGTACTCCTGCCCTCCAATGTATGTCAGCTGTGACACTAAATAGAGAAAGCATCTCAGCATATCGGGTCCTGATGTGTAAATTCTCATTTGCTGTGAAAGAATGGCAGGAGATGAAGTGTGACTCTTGACTGCACACTGTGATTTGAGCTTCCCTGCAAAGTATTCATGCTCCCTGATGTACTGCACTACATTGCACAACTTCAGATGCCATTCTGAGACACACTACAAAATTGCTACAAGGAAATTAGTATATAGAGGTTATATTTTCTGCCAGTTAAAAACTACAGAGGACAAAATCAGGGCATTTCTAGCAGCTATGTGTTCTGTACACACACAACCTTAATGCAGTCTCTACAATTCAGAAATCAGTGTGCTTTCTTTTTGCTTCTAATAATGCTGATAGAATACTTCCCTTTGATCTGCTCCAAATGAAAAGAGTTTGTGACATTTGTGCAGAAAAAAAATATTACTTAACTTTTAATAAAAACAGCAGGATCCCCTGAAGTTTGTTCTCTAGTTTTCTGTGGAGGTGAAGCCATGACTGAAAATACAGATTTGAAAACAGTGGAGAGAAAAACGAGAGAAAACAATTGCCTAAATTTTAAACTTGATGGTTTGCACTTAGGACAAAAAAAAAAAAAAGTGTGCCCACCAGAATATAATATTACACTGGATTTTTATTAAGATTTTAATTTTGTGATTGGTTATAGTTTAGGGTGAGTGTTGTATGTGTAAGAATCTGTCTCTGTCTCGTCACACAGTTTGGAAGTAGGGTAGGCAGTATGGTTGTACAGTGGGACATCAGACTGTTGACCAAACACTGCTGAAGGCATCTGGACACCAGTCCCCCTTCTGCTGAGATCAGCCCTTGAATTTCAAACCAAACTATGAAGGCAGAGGCATCCTCACTGAGAATTAATCCTGTCCTTGCTGCTGTGTTTCACAGAGCAGAAATGCTCTTCCTGATCACAAAGTCTGCAGTCAGTGCACTGGTGGCAGTGCAGTAGTTAAAATTATTCTCACTCTGTCTTTCAGGCTAGCAGCTCTTTAGGGTAGGGTGGAAACATCCCTACCCACCCTGCTTCCCTGCCTTTGCATTTCTATTAACTGCAGATCAAAGTATGATTTTTTTACTCTGTTTCGTTTGTAACAGGATTCAGGAGCGAGTTGAGACAAAGGATGAATGTTATTATGTATAATATCAAAGTCTGAAGAACAATGGAAAATGTTAATATAACTCAAATAGGGCACTTTGTGTAATAAATACACAGAGAAAAACACATAAAAGCATATTGTAAATACAAACATAAAAATAAAAATAAAGTAGAGGAAGAGGAAATAATTTAATGGGCATTTAAGGTGGCTCAAGCTCTGATATGCAGCATGGAAAATTTCACTTGTATTTTGAAAAACTTCCCTGGGTGCTGCAACACGGGTGACAGTGAGGCTTGCTCAGGTTTGAAACCTGACTCAGCTCTCCATAACAGAAGTGTTGCTTCTGATTTCAACAGGATTGCCTCTGATTCAGGTTGCTACAAGCAAATGGAACAATTAGCACCAGACAACTTCACCACCTCCTCTCACACAGTTCCTGATCTCACAGACTGTTGTGACATAACTCATCTTAAGCGTGAGCCCTCCACAAAAGCTGTTTTCATAACTAGAGTTTGCTTTGAACTAACTTCTGTCATTAGAAGCTGCTTCATTAATTCTGTAAGGCAGGCTGCAGCTAAAGTGAAAAAATTTCAGCACTGTCTTTGATGTCTTATCATCTCAAAATACTTGCAGCCTTTCACTTTCCACTGGATGTGAAGGATTGTTGTAAGATAAAGTGATGAAAGAATAAGCAGATCATATTTTAAAAGAGTGTAATAGTAAAATTATTTCTAATAATTTACAATTTTGAATAATAAAATATCATACCATTACAAAGTAATGAAAATGTAATCAAATTGAGGTCTTAAGAAGATTTAAAATATAATTGCATCTTTTAATGTGGTAATAATTATGCAATTAAAATTACAAAACCACATATAATAATTAAAACAGAATCTCCTTCCATGACAGTATCAGAGATTCTCTCTGCATCAGGTTCATTGATGAAGTCTCCATATACAACAGCTAGACTCATATAGAATCAGTTCTCCTTAGATGATTTGTGGGGATTGGTTTTGACTGTGCTTGCAAGTGTGAATCAGAATGCTGATTTCTGACTGATTGTGCACCCTTTGGGTTCCTAAATTTGCTGTCATCCCCTTTCAGCTTTCTCTGCCTTCTGGACTAAAAGCTTTCCCCCATTTTTTCATTGAAATACCTGCATCTGGGTTGATGATATTGTCTGGGAACATTCCTAAATTCCTAGAGATTGCTTTGTGATATCCAACATGATGTTACTGCCCCCATCCCAGTGTGCCTCCATCAGCCAGCACTGAGTGCATTGCCTTCCAAATGTCACCAAGGAAAATGCATTAAAAGGCTCGTTATGTGGTTAAACCATGGTTAGTAGCAAAATGTTTAATGAACCCAGCTCTTCAGAGATACATAATGTCTTGCATTTAGTACAAACCACTGGTACTTCAAATCTGTGCTTCCAGAAATATATCAGAGTTTAAAGAGCCCTAAAAGGATGTTTAACAACACATCTCCAGCAACATAGATAAAAAGTGATGGAGAATACAGAAGGGAACCAAGGCTTTTGAATCTAAATGACCAATATTTTCAATGAATCAATTTCAACAGAGGAAGTGAAGGAAGCACGCATGAAAGCAACTTTAGAGTCTATTTAAGATGGTAAAACCTATTCATTCATGCTTTTCTCATGTAGCCTCTGTCTGGTATTTCATCTATATTCACTTATGTGTTTTTCTAAAGTGTAGGTGTCACCTATTTAAAGGTGGAAAAATATGTTTACACATGAGGAGGTGAGTTTTATTACAAAAGCCAAGAACTTCAGAGGCTGAAGATTTGTGATGACGTTCTTTCAAACACGTCCTCACTGTGCTTATGGACATCAGTTTTGAAATAGTGTCTTATGAAAATAAATCAGTTACAGGTTTCATAAGGGGACAGGGACAGAGTCACAGACTGGCTGTACCTCAAAAACAAAATCACAGTGAGTCAGAGGAAAGGATGAGCTGGAATTCACTCAAATTCTCCAACCTTTTTGACTCAAGAGAAACTTTAATATGTACAATGGTTCTGCAGATGTGCAATGAGTGGGAAAGAGCCAGTGAGGAAGGCAACGTGTTTACATGCTGTTCAGAAGTTCAGATGCCCCACCCAATAGCAGACATGAGTTTTGGGGCCAATGCAAGCTGTGGAAAGCCCCCACAGATCTGCTGCAGTGTACAAGCTCAAGTACAAATCCCAATTTTCTTAGTTTGTACTTTGCTCCTGCCAGCTTCATTTAGTCACATGTAATTATTGCATTGCAAGAGACAGCAGATAGTGGCTGCCTATCCCCTCTCTCCCCTCAGTTGGAATTTGTACACTCTGCTCTGCAAGTTTGCTCTATCCCAGCTTGAGTTGTTGTGAACAACTGTGAAAAGCCATCCATAACTCTGATTACACTTTAGGAAAATATAAACCACAGATCTGGCTAATATCTAACATATGTGACTAGTAACTGAACTATAAGTGGAAGGCATGAGACTTTTCAGAGAAGAACCACCCCAGCACAGCTCAGGTTGCAGTGCTTGGTTTGTGGGTTACCTGTTGTACACAGCGGGTGGGGAAAAGAAACCCATGCTGCACATCATTATTTCCTGATACTGCATCTTCTTTGCCCATTGCATAAGAAAATAAAATAAAGGGCTATTTGAACCTCAAACTAAAGAAATATTCATATTTACTATCTTTTCTTTTTATTCCTCATTTCAAATTCTCCTTGGTTGAAAGACACAGGAAAGAATTTTCTTGGAAGTGATGTTACCCTGACTTCTTCACTTCAGACATATGCTTTTGTCTAATGGGGGTCTTTACTTCAGAGAATGCTCTGGGCTACAGAAGACACCACATTTTATGATTACAGAATCTGCCCCTAATCTCCCAATCAGGCATTTGTTACCTCACACTGAAAACAAACAGAAATCACATAGCAGAGAAAAAAATTAATCATAATTCTGAGGGATGCATTTTTGTTCTCTGGACACAGAGATTCAGCCTGGAGGCATGCAAACATGGAGCTTTTTCCTCTCAGTGTCTGAAGTGAGGATTGTGCTGATTCTGCAGGGTGCTGAGACCCACAAAGCAGAACTGGAAATTGAGTTCACCAGTACATTCCAGCAGTCATGGCACTGAACAGGGAGCTGGTGTGGCTACACTCATTCAAATATTGCCCTGTTCTGCCTTTAGGCAGGACAATTCACCCCTACAGTCCTTGGTTTTCCCTCTGACCTCTAAGCCAGATTGTGTTCTTGCTATTTGTTCTGGTGCACTGCTTCATTCCTTGACACTTTAGCCTCAGTTGTGGCTATCAGCTACTATCATATGTAATAGCAAATAAACATAACAGTTATCATGTGTAATGGCAAATAAACATAACAGTTAACATTAGAGTGTCAAATCAGGCTTAATGTTGTGTGTGCCCATGTTTATTAGTGCTTGGTATAATATGTGCTTCATAGGGAAAATATATCTTCTCCATGTAATAAAGAGTTCTGGCAGGGATAGGGTGAAATTTAATTAGACTTTTGGTGCTGTTGAAAGCATGGAGAGCTAAAGTGTAGGTGTTTTCTCAAAACAGATAAAATCTCCAGATATCTTCACAGAAAATATTGGTCAAAAACAGCCATTAAAAAAAAAAAAAAAGACAAGGGCCACTGGTCCCCATCTGTGTTTCCCATCCATCCTCTCTCTGTTCCTCCACAGGAGAGCAGCTTGCTAAAATTAAAATTAAAATTAAATTTAAAAGAGGACAATGTAAGCCAAAGTCAATAACCCTCTTAATATGTCAGAGTCTCTTTTCAGGAGAAAATAGTGAAGGATATCAGGAACTGAGGAATCAGACAGACAGTCTTTATTTAAATAAAGCAAAAGGAGTTTTCGCTGGTTCATGCATGCTAGACTTGGCAGAATCCCAAAGTATGGGTTGAATCCAGAAGTTTGATCAAAGGAACATGGACAGAAATCTCTCATGCAGGATTTTCTTTTGTTCCTAGTGAAATAAAATGTATTAAGATGGATAGAAAGGAGAAAACTAGAGGTTTTTACTACAAAGAAGCCTTACAATAACACAGATTCATGGCTTAGGACATCTTTCCCACTATGTGATATGAACAGCAACAGAGAAATTAAAATTTGGCCAGCTCTCTCTGCTCATCCACAAGAAAAAAAGAAATCAACAAATGCTCATTACTCATAAATTGTAATTTTTCCAGTCAATATCTTGCTGCAAGTCTAATTATCTTCAATACATACACAAGAGGAATTTCCAGCTCAGCAAGTATGATGAAGTAATAAAGCTAGGAATAAGAAGTTGTATAGTGTTCCCCATCCACTATCTGTATTGGAATACAATTAATTCTCATTTTCAGGAACTGTATTTTTTACATATGCACACATGTTTTCTGAGAGTAAGAAGCAACATTTTGTTATATTCCAGTTACTAAAGTCTTTCTCCTTAATTGAGAAAAATGTTAGAAAATAAGCTGATACCAGCCCATTTTTGTGGCTACTGTTTTATTTAGTCAGGGAGTAGTTTATTTTAATTTATAGTATTTAATGCACAGAGGGTGTTTAGAAGAAACTGCTCCTTCAAAGTAATAAATGGCATGCAGCAAAAGAAAATGTTTATATGACTGCTTTAAATCTCTTGGGAAATGATGAATTGAAAGGTACTATTGTCCAAGCATTGATATAGATTACCAACAAAGAGCTGGCTCCAGTAGGTCACCAATTACTTCAAGGCATAAGAAATGGCTATTTGAGTTTCAGTCACTACTTCACAGTGTGAGCCATCTCACTGCTATTTGTTCACTCTAATATAGTTCTCAATCAAATACCTTTAATTCATTATATAGGTGCTCATATGACTCTCCTGCATATTATTCTGCTGAATGGCCAAGAAAAATCTAACAAATAACTACAGGTCAATCGTGTATTTCTGCCCTGGGGATCGTGGTTTAAAAGATCAGTATCACATTTTGGTCTTTCTTCTTGTACTGTAATTTTAAAACTAGATGACACAACAATGCATGAAATGAGTTTTTTAAAATGGAATGAAAAATCATTTTCCAATACACTTTAAACTGCCTTTTTTAACTCCCACTCTCAGGAACTTTAATGGCATAGTGCTAAGGGGCATTCCTAGCTGATGCTAATCATTATAACTTGTATTTTCTTCAACAGTGTTTATGGCAGTGGATCTGGCTCAGCAGTTGCAGCTTCAATATGTTTCCTTTAAATATTTCCCCTGGTTTCCTCACTCCTTATTAGCATTGAAATGTCATTTATTGAAGCAGGTTAAGGATTTCAGAAGCTTTCATTTGAGCTGGGTTAGCTCCATGCAAGTTGTGGTCTACTTGGCAATACTTTTGATTTTCAGCTTGCACATCAGCTTTCATGTGAGCAGGATAGCGTGCACTTGGCTCCTTGTCACTTCCAGCTCAGGAAATTAAATAAATTAGCATTATTGGATTTTTTTTTTTTGGTGCTTTACATCTCTGCTAGATCAGCTAAAGTGAAAATGGCAAGGACAGCATTCTCCTGAATGAGATGATGTCTCTACTTGGGCCCTGAGCCCATACAAAAATATCAACTTGTAGACGTATTGTCTCTTGCATGGAGAAACTGCTGAACTGGGTTATTTGCTGTCATGGTTTCACCCCAGCCAGCAGCCAGGCCCCACACAGCCACTCACTCCCTCCTCCATCAGTGGGGTCAGAGAGAATCTGGGGGAAGGGTAAAAGGTAGAAAATTCATGGGTTGAGATAAAGACAGTTTAATAAGGAAAGAAAAGACTCCAGCCTAGTAACAGTGACTTGGGAACACAAACACCATCGCTCCAAACATTCCCCCTTCCTCCTGATCATGATGCCATATGATCTGGAATATCCCTTTGGTCACTTTGGGTCCTGGCTGTGTCTCCTCCCAGCCTCCCATGCCACCCCTCAGATTTCTTGCTTGCAAAAAGCAGAAAAAACCTGGCCTCTTTGTAATTTGTTATTGCTCAGCAATAACAAAAACATCTCTGTATTAATAACTCTGTGTTCAACACAAACCCGGCACAGCCCCATACCAGCCTCTGTGAAAAGAATTAATTCTACTCCAGCCAAAACCAGCACATTTATTCTCAGTAAGAAACTTCCCAAGATTTTTCTGTGGAGATACAGGGTTTAGCTGCTTTTACCACACCAATAATTCAATTTTTAATATATTTCAATGATTTCAATGTTTACCATTCCAGCTACATTCTGTACCTTTCACTGATTGCACTTTTAGGCACTGTTCAAACTGACAGCTGTATACCAAGTCAAACAAGACTGGGGCCACATTTAATCCTGTGTGCCAAAATGTTCTGTCTTAATATGAAAAGATGGGACAGCCTTTCAAGTGCTGTCCTTGAGGCACCAAAAAATAAGTAGCATCAGACACACAGAAACATACAGGAGCTTTTCCAGAGTGGAGCAAGTCCTCAGAATTTTCAAAAATGTGCTGTAAAAGGTGTCATTGTGGAAAAGAATGTTATACAAAGGTTCAGATCAGAGTAACTCCAGTACTTGAAGGAAATTATATATACATGAAGGAAACTCAGCTTCTTTATGTTGTGTTTTGTTTTGTTGTTTTTTTGGGGTTTTTTTTGGGTTTTTTTGGGTTTTTTTTATCTCTGCTTAGATTGGTTTCATACACTAGTTTTTGGGTGCTTTGGTGCTTTTTGGTTTGGTTTTTTTTGTTTTGTTTTGTTTGGTTGGCTGGTTTGGTTTTTGGCGGTTTTATTTTTGTTTTGTGGGTTTTTGGTGTTTTTTTGAGTTTTTTTTTTTTTTGAAAACACATAGGAGACTGGATTTTTTGTCCATCAAATCTCCAAACACATGGGTCAAGTGTTGTTACCACACGTCCCCTTAACTGTCTTTTACATTACAGGCAGTGAGATTCCTCAAACATGGCAGGGTTTAGACTTTTTACAGACTCCAGTTATTTATTTTTTGTAAACTCCCTGCTGGCATTTTAAAGACTGTGACAACTTGATAAAAATGTCTTTGAAATATTGTTTAACAGCCTTTCACTTAACCTGTGCTCTCTCAGGGCTCTCCACTGTTCTTATTTCCAGGCAGAGCTCTTCTGTGCCCTGAAGCAAGCTCCAGATTATTATACTGGTATACACATCCCACTAATGCTAAATGGTTCTTTTCACTTGTGCACACATCAACTAATCAACATAAGGGACCTGCAGCCATCAATCTGAAAGCCTTGTTTCCATCATCACCACTGAGGACTACAGATCAATAAAAAGATGATATTGTTTATATAAAACCCAATAAACAAGTCCTGTCTGAGGCTTACATATGGTTTCATTCATTCTAATAAAGGAAGTGCATCTCTTATGAGCTTTAGCCCATCAGATTTCGTAAACTGCTTATTCACTTCAACAATCACTGACACAAGGATATTGTTGTATCCAAGTCTAGGTCAAGCAAGACTTACTTGATCTCATCCTATTTCCATAATAATCTCTGTCATTTCTCTAAGAATAAGAAGGTAAGGGCACTTTTATTGCTGCAATAAAAACAGCAAAGTGATCTTCTGATGGCACTTAATTAGATTCATTTTATCTTCTTTGACTGAGCATGACATACTGTAACCCTTATTTATGAAGTAAAAATGAATGTCTTATGGTTCCTAACACAATTGAAGAAGAAATTACCGTGGTATTCCGCTTAATCTGTGTTTGTATCTGACATAAATGATCTTAAGATAAATTACAGGAAATTATTTTCTACTCCTGGTAACCATAACAACAGATGAGAATTGGTTCTAGTTCAACTTACTGACTGTTCCTGAACTCTTTAGTAATGTGTAATAAAAATTATAAGACAAAAGCAATCCAGAGACTTTTGCTCTTGTATGTATAAGAACAATTTGTGAAGCACTGGAAGGTAATTTTAGGTTTAAATTAAGCTTATATCTTTCAGCTCTCCATCAGAGGTAGGGTGAAATGCATTCCTATTTCAAAGTATGATGGCACACAGGTCTTGTAAGGGATCTTCCTCAAGAAGGGACACATGGGACACATGACAAAGTTTAACAAAAACCTCCATGAAATATGCAGAAGTGATCAAAATGTGAGTATAACTGGAGAGGATTTTAGAAAATACTGCAGATCTGAGCAATACCTACAAGTGTCTTTGAAGGGCAATTGGGACAGTCAGTGAATTAATCACCATGACAAGCTGATACTAAGACAAGGAACCTGAAAAGCTTGGAGGCTTTGAAGAAGTGGAATTGAGCAGAGTAGGTAACAGCAATAAGTGAATTTTCAAAACTGGAAAAGAGCCCTCAGTGCACAGGGACAGCTAAGAGTTTTGAAGACATTCGGAGCTTTTAATTGAACAGGTCTATAAGTATCATACAATCACCAGATAACACGACTTTGTTAGGGCCTCAGAAGATCCCTGGTTCACATAATATTCAAAGCAGGGTATGCTGTGAGATCAGAAAATGTTGTTCAAGGTTTTCTCCAGTCAGCTCTTGAAAACTACCAAGGATTAAGACAGCAAAACCTCTATTTGAAACCTGCTCTATATATTAACTGTTCTCACGATGAAAAAGCTCCTCCACACATGCAAGCTTTATAATCTTTATATGCAGTTTCTTATTTCATTTTATGCCCATTTTTTCTCATGATCTACCATACTCCACTATGAAAAGCCTGGCTCTGACATTTCAATGATCTTCTCTTAGTTACTAGGAGGCTGAAGCTATTGGGCACCCTGAATCCACATGTCCTCCACGCTGAGCAGCTCCAGGTCCCTCAGATCTCCTCGAAGGGAGAATGCTCCCAACCTGAGTATCCTGTTGGCTCTCTCCTGAATTTGCTATAATTTTCAATATCTTGTTCATATTTGGGGCCCAGACTAAATAAACTATTTAGATATGCTTTAGCAGGTACCAAGCAGAATGGATAATCACTTTACTTGATCTCTTATTTCTTGTTGGTACAGGCCTGAATGGCTGCTTTTGCTGCCTGGGCACACGGTTGTCTCACAAGCCTGGGAAGATGCTCACATCCATTTCAGCAGAGCAGGGTGGATTTCCCTCTCTCGGGGTTCCTGAAGGTGAGGGTGACCCCAGGAGAGATCATAAAGAGTCTTTGCTTCCCTAGCCCGAACACAGCCAAATGAAGAGTCTTGGAATGCTTCTGATTGTGCTTTTCAAGGTTCTCTATTTCTTCTTATCCATAATATCGTCTCTCTGACCTGCCAAGCTCTGGCTTCTCTCTTTGAGCCCTGGGCGGCTCCCACCTTATATACTCAAAACTATGTGTCTATGTTTACAATTTCTTTACCAATTCCAATCATCTATGTTAGACTGTGAATCTCTACTTTAAACCAATAGAAAAGTGCCACCATCACAGCAAGACATGGAGGACAAGACAAAGAAGAAAAGGCTAGGACACGCCCAGATTCCTCCATCTTGTACCCCTGAATTACATTCTAAAAAACCCAAAATTCTACTTTTCCACCCTGTAATAGTTCAAATATCACACTACTAAAACCCTTGAGACTTGTAATTCCTTATCCAGAGCTGGCAGCTTTCCACAGGTTAAAATTGAAGCCACAGATGTTTTGACTTCATGACAGGGTCTCTGAGACCCCTGCCAGGGTCTTGAGACAGCCAGGGCAGCCAGAGGGATGTCCTGGACTCCAACAGAGCAGCTCTCAGCCATCTCTCCCCTTGTCAACTATTGCTGAGGATGAGTCCTTCCCAAGGGAAAATCCTCATGTGCTTTAAGGCTCACGCAGCAAAATACAAGGCCTCTCCTGGCCCATGAGGACCTCTATCACCTTGACTATGGAAATAGTGGGATCTAAGGTAGGTTCTTTCTCTACTTTTGCAGTTAGCTGCAAACAGACACAACTTCGTGGCAAGATTGTCCCAGTTTCAGTATCCAGCTATCCAGATTAATACCATCTATTAGACCTGAGAGAAGACTTAGAAAAGACTGGTGAAAAAAAGGAACCTGGGAAACAAAGCACAGGTCAGCTCTCAGAAGAGTGATACCTGAGAGTACCTGTGAGTTTTGCCAGAGCAGGAGATGACACAAGAATTGCCAATTGTTGTTTGCTCTCAGTTGAGCCTTTAGATGCAGAGAAGCATTTTTAAATGCTTACCAGGGCAACCACCAGCAAAAAGGGAGAAGTGTTTGGGAGACCCTTGATCAGAATAATTTGCTGCACAACATGTGCTAAATTAATTTAAACCCACATGTTGATGCAGGATGACGCAGAGTGCAACAACCTTTGACAGATGTGCTAGAAAAAACACCCAGTTCTTTCAGCCATAAAAGCTGTATTTTGTGCATCCACAGGATATGTTTACATATTATTGTGAGAGAGATCAATAATGACCTCTACCTGCACTACAGTTCAAGGTTAAAATGGTGCCTGATGTAAGAGCACTGTGCCAAAGCTGAGTGTACGAATCTCTGGTACAAACAGACCTGGCAGACCAACCCTGTTACATGCAGAATCTCTTCTTTTTGCATGAGTCTATAAAAAAAATCTTAATATACATGGGCATTTCCTAAGCTGATCCAGTTAGAAGAAAGAAAAAAAAAAAGATAGTGAGTGTTGGGCAGCCAGTAAGTTGAAGCAGATGCAGTGTGGGGCAGGACAGGTAGATCTAGCAATATTTGTGTTTGAGGGAATATGTCAAGATTTATTTTGACTGTAGATGGTAGACTACAAAATGAGTGTCCACTACATGACCTGGCAGGCAGCAGAACAGTCAGAATAGATTGGAAAGATGTCAGCAAAGCAAAAAAATTGGTTATGGTTTGCTCTGGCACCGTGAAATCAGAGATGTCTCACACTTTCTCTCATGTTTTGCTCTCATAAAGGAATTGCATGGCAGGCTACTTACAGCAGGACAGCCCTTTCAAGCTATGAATTTACACCCACCAGGGACCTAACACATGATGACTAGATGTCAGTAAAGCTGGGGCAGTTTACATCAGACCGTTTGCAATTATTCCTTTCCTTTCTGAAAACCATTTTACAGATAATAATAAAATTACATAGCAATTAAGTAGTGAGTCATTACACCCTGTGGAAGCAATTCAATAGATAGCGAGGCAACATCCATCCTGAAGTGGTTAATTATTTGTCTTAAGAAGCAGACCTTCTTCCATGGAAGCATCTGAAGGTCACTGTGTTCAGTCAGAGTATGTCTAATCCCAGCAGATCAATGAACAAAACAACACAATCTGTGTGTGCAGCCTCCCCGGCAGAACAAATGGTAAACCACTACCACAGGAAGTCAAGGAGGTTTGGCTAACATCAGAATAATCAGAATTGCTCTCCCTTCTTCTGCAGTTCCTCTGAAAAAAATCCAAAACCCCCTAAATATCAGGTCATTTTATCGATATAATCTTGCTTCAACCCTCAAACTTTCCAATGAGCACAAGGTTTAAAGAACTTAATGCTAAAGGGCAGTTAAAGGAATTTTTTTCTCTCTAACATGTTCAGAGAAAAAATTTGAAGTCTAACTTTCTGTCATACAAGCAAGAGCAACAACTATATCACACTTTAAAAAATTATGACAGGAAATTCTTGATGATGGCAACGCCATTTTATGATTTATAAGAACAGTTGCATTCCACCCTAATTTCCCAACTGAATAGCAGATGCTCCTCGGCAAAAAGCTGTTATCATTTTATCTGTTTTACAATATGTCATGTATATTTTGCCAATCATATTTTGGCTCCCATCACAGTGTCTGCTGTAATGCAATTGTAAGCTTGTTTAATCAGTTGAGCATAATCTGGTGCTTTCAACACTGCGAGCACGCACACACATGCACATCATGCACTGCCCACACTATTCCCTTTTGCCTTGTAAAATAGAGATACATGGCTCCATCCATTTGTTAGGCAGAACCTGCCTTTGAAGGGCTGCATGAAGTTCTACTTAAAATAGATGGCACAATATGCTGCGTGGTTTTTTTTTTTACCTGTCTGAGCAGCTATTCATTAAAAAACACGGCCTTAATTGGTGTTGCCTTACATTTGTTTTAAAGCAGATTATTAGGGTACACATAGCATGATGCACGCTGATGTTTTGCAGTTCAAAACCGTGAATCAAAAAAAAGCTACTTAAACTTTGTACCTGTGCAAATAGAGACTTTCATCTTCACAAGCTTAACAATTTATCCTCCCAAAACTCATCCATCAATCTGTAGGCTGATTTCCCTTGAAAACACCTGGTATTAGCACATTCTGTTGCAAGCTCTGGTTATTTCCAAGGCTGCTGACACCAATTTACATGAAAACTCCCATTTCACATATCTATTCATGAAGAGGCACAGATCCAGTTTGATCTGAGTTTGTTCTGTGGTACAGAAATCTTACAGAAGGTGGCAGTTAGGATTTGTGACTTCTCAGCTCTTCCTTTTTTTTTTTTTTTCTGCCACCCTGTTATTCCTGCAATGATTGTTCCTCTGGGCCCTCAGCTGAACTGACCAGAAAGGTCCATGGCCATGGTCAGTAGCTTTTACTGGGCCTTGCACATAAAAACACCAAGTCAGCAATAATAAAGAGCAGCCCTCAGCACTGTTTTATGCTTCCATTACACACTGCTTGCTTTTCATTAAGAGAGAGCTAGAAACTTAGCTTTTCACTGGATATGGCATCATGACAGTCACTGGGTGTAACAGTTCCAGCAAAACTCCTCTGATTATCAGCACAAGGATTGATGACTTCAGACTTCATCTGAGGAGGAACCAGCACATTGGACTAACATGCTGAATCTCCCTAGAAGAAAGTTTTCTGACCAAATCTTTCACACTGAGAAAAGGGAATAGAGGGAGAAGCTCTCACTGATGTCACAAGGGCTGGTGCCTGTGCACACTGTGTAGGACAAAGTCTTTGCCTGGATTGCAAAGGATGGGAATCATCCCAGAATATGCCTTCCTGAGTTCTGGAGCAGAATTTTCAGTGCTATTCTACCCAGTCCTGGGCAGCCTGTAGATGTGGATTAGGACCTGGCCAGGAAACAGGACAAAAGATTATTGAGAAGGGAAAATCCATGAGATGTTTGAAAACAAAGAGCTTTGATAGAAATTCAGTTTATCCACTGATATGTCCATCAGCCAAATGGAATGAGCAGAAAACAATTTGCTTTTAGTTGATAATGCAATAAAACTACCCTGTGGCAGAGGTCCCAAGAACTCTCTTCCTCTTACCCCATTCCTGAGGGGACTCTATGCTTAAAACTTGTGCATCTTTAGTACAGATGGAAATGCAGAGCCTCAGCCCAGGGATATGGCTCTGAGAGGGTGTGATCACTGCTTTGTCCATTGGAATGCACAAGGGGGCACTGGGAAAATGCTACCTTGGAGCAAGGGGTGCCCTCACTTAGGCATGGAAGGATTTAAAAAGGAAAGCTTGGCATCAATGGCAATCTGTAGGGCAAGAACAGCCACATGCAAAACAAGAATTGAGCTCACAGCCCAGGTGATTTTTTGAATATGAAGATAATTTTTTGAAGCTGAAGACAGGGAAAATAGTTTTGACCACATCAAAAGACAAAGGGAGAATAGGCTGACACTTTTGGAAATGGGGATGAAGCTGGGTGAGTAGTGATAGAAATGCCATGCAATGATTTCTTCTGCCTCCCAACAAATGTTGATATAAAAGCTCAGTGGCTTTTGCCTGTAAGGCAAGTTTTAAAGCAAACCTCATATTGCTCTTGAGGAGTTTATTTACTCATCCAGCAAGAGAAGAGAGAATACCCTGCAATTTGTCTCATCAGGTATAAAAAGCTCACCAGGTGGTAGAGAACGGAAATTAATTTGGGATGATATTAGCTGTCTTGGAGAAAAAAGCACAACCACAAAAAAACCCATAGATTTCAGTGGCTTAGGTATCTCTTTTGTTTGCCTAATGGAAAGAATTTACTAGAGGAGGTAAAAAATATCATTCAATAAAACAATCTACTATGGTCTTGTTTCAAATTTCAAGCTAATAAAAAAATTATTACCAAATATTTGTCAAAAAATATCATATACATATTATATTAGACTATAAGGTTAAGTGCATATGAAAATACATATGTAAAGACATACACACTTTTTGGGACCAAAACCAATATCAACTTTTTTAACTTACTGTATTCATTGTAAGTGATTAAAAAGGGTTGATCATTATTTCTCTGGATGTTCCAGTGGCATTCCAGGCAAATAGCTTCTCCAAGAAATTTCGTGTTGAGAGGGTGTGTTTTCAGTTCTGCAAAACAGCAGCGATTTCACAATTCAATACCTCTAGAAATGATAATTAAAAGTTACAAACCTCTATTTTTTTCTTCTGTTTATTCAGGCTTCAAATCAGTAGTCTACCTTGGAGGCATCAAATCCTCCCCGAAGCAGCTCTCACAGCTGCACAGACTGTTTTGTGCTGTTTGCTGCCTAGTGAGATGCCACTTTCTCTTTTTTTTTTTTTTCCCTGGGACACAGAGAAAGAAGAAGGATATTCCAAAACCTGAGAAAGTACTAACAGTTTTCATGCAAAGATGCCAAATTATTAATGTTCTGGGAGAAACAGATGGAGGTTCCTTTATCTCAACCATGTTTCACCTCTTGAAACAGCAAAGAATATGGCCCAAAGGCAGAAGTGTCATTTCTTGCCTCATAGACATTTGCTCCCCAGCCATTGAGAAATCCTTTTATCTTCCCTGTACAATAATTACAATGCATCAAAAGGCCAAGAAGGCACTGAACTACACCTGATTTGTCACTGGAGTTTGATATGCAACATGTTCCATAGTTGCTTGTTTCTGTGTTTTATCTTAGCACTTCAAGCTCTGTCATCTTGGGTGTAGTATTGCAAAGCAAGGCTATTTGTCTGTGTGCTAGAGGAGTTCCACCAGGCTCATCCCTCTTTCTCACTCTTCTGAAAAAAATCCTGGAGATCACACAGGTCAAGCTGACCCTTTCATCTATCTCCCACAGCCCCTGGAGAGGCTGGGCTTTCCTCTCTGCTCCCAGCATTTTGTGTTCTTTCACAGATCTTTTTAGTCAGTCACATCCTTGAGTAATAACTCCAGTTATTACTGCCCCCTCAGTTGCAGTCAGTACAACAGCTCACTCCCATCAACATTTTCTCAGAGGCTGCACCAGCTCCACCCTTCAGTGGGATCTTGCTGGTTTTTCCCATCACTCATCCCTCAGTGCCAGGACTTACTCTTTGCTGAAACAGTCAATGCAGACCAGCCCCTGTAGCCCCAGGTAGCACAGATCTCAGTCCCAGTGAATTCCCCTGTGCCCTGCAGAGTTTATCAGCCCAGCTGCAGTAAGAGCTCAGCAGAGAACATGTTTGAACCTACTTTCCCATGTGAGTTGCAGTGTGAATCCACCACCTCCGGAACAGGTGATTTTAGGAAGCAGCAGTGTCATTACTGAGAGGATTCCAATTCCTTACAAGCCCCAACCTGGACATGTCCATCTGCTTCAGCATGGACAATGAGATATCAGGACTGCATATCTGCCAAAAGGGACTAACTAGGAGAGTATGGCAAACAGGCAAGGAGGCACAAGGCACAGTGATGTGATTATAGTTGGCACAGCAGCTGCTTGGCCACTGTCAAGGGTATTGTTGGAAACTGCAGAACTGAGCTATCAAGCCTTGCTGGTGTGGCTCTGAGCTGACCCCACTCGTGCAGCCATGGAGCTACACAGCCTTGCAGCACAGACAGCCTGCAGGGCTGGTTTGTGCTCCTCACAGATCCTTTCTCAGGGGAGTCTCCTGATTATTCAAATAATTGTAAAACACTGTTAAAGATGAGGATGTGTTCTGGTGTCTCAGAAAACAATAACAGCAAAACACTTCCCACTTTATTGGTCTACAGGGTTATCATAATTACTGGAATGACTAGCTGGTGGGTTGCACATATTGATTCTCTGCCAGGCTGTGGAAGTGCAGATCCAGGCACCAGTGTAATAAATCTAAGTACTAGGCTGACAGAATATGCTCTTGAGCCATGCAGCAGCTACTACAAATCCTATCTGTGGAAAAGAGGGGCCATGATGGATAAATATCTTTTAATCAGCATGTTTGAGAAATACTTGATCTCTCAAGGATTAAAAAAAAACCAATAGACAACTGTAAGCAAATATGGAGAACATCTAATTAAAATAATTTAGTCCCTGTACCACTATTTCAATTTTCATAGATGGGCAGACAGATTCATCACCTTGTGGATAAAGACCTCAACATATTCCAATATGGTGGAATTTAAACTGTAGAACACCTGCATATTTTGCTATGAGAATCTACTCTTTATAAACCTCTTAACTAAAGGAAATAGCTGCCTGATATAGCCTGCTAGCTACATCATCTTGCAATTTTAATGTGTCAGGGAAATGTTTTCTTTTCCATCATGCAGGTGGGGTTTGGGGTACAGGCAGCTGAAACAGTGGAAAAGGACTGTAAACCCTTGTCCTTGCAGCACACTGCTCAGTGTGAGGAAATCAGACAGCAAAAGTGATAAACAGGAGAAGAAATTCATGCTGGAGTTCCTGAGCGGTGGTGCAGCTTGTGTAACGACCAGCTTGGGAAACGCTTTCTGTATTTAGTTATGGCATGAACTGTGTCAGTGGCCTGTATCCACAAACCACATTAACAACTCTGGAGCACAGTCAGAGAGCATCTGGCCTCTCAGCCACAGCAAATCCTGCAGGAGGCAGAAGAGGCTGAGGACAGCGAGCTGCATTTACACTCACGCTGAAGGACGACTGGCTCTGCAGAGAGCCAGACGGCTTCGGTTCTCACCTCACTGCTCATACTGCTGCTGCTCCCTGGAGCAACCAGAAATGCTGTTGCACCATATCAGCTCTTCAAGACACACAGAGTCAGCTGCTTTCTAATTTTAAGATACTGCTTCTTGTTGGAACAGGGAGATAGGTTTCTCCCAAGCAGCAAACCTCTGGATATAATCACTCCTGTTTTCTGTAGAATCTAGACAAGTAGTTTTAAATATTTTAGGTGCATCTTCTTTTTATATTGAAGTGTTGAGGGAGGCATAATTCCACCAGGCTCAGCTTTGCTGTCATTGAACTAGAAGCAGAACTGTGCCCTCCACTGCTAATATTATATGGATGCCTTATAAACGCATTTTAATCTCCAGCCCACGTACCTTCTTTGCAAGTTAATGTGGCATGTTTCAAGGAGAAGTGAATGGAATCATGATGATCACAGAATTCTCCTGAGAGTTTCCACATCAGATAAAAAAATAAAGACTGATATCTTGGTCCTGAGGTCAGTGACAAGTAAATCATCACATTCAGCATCCCCTCCTCTTGACCATGCAATTTGCCTTTTTCAGAATGAATTGAGCTTGCAGAAATGTCCCTATGCATGTCCCTGAGAGCTGGATCCGATCCATAACTGTTTAAACTACACCTGTGAATTGAAGCTGCTTTACACACAACCTCTGAAAGACACTAAACTGCAGGAATGCAAATAGATGATGGTGTATGATGACTTTAAATTATAGTAAAGTGATCCATGGAGAGGGAAAAAGCTGCTATCAAGAGAGTAAGGGAATGCAAAGAAAGACATCGGAAACTTTGATTTGTGTGCTTTCCTCGTGTAGTGCTCCTCCCTAAGAGGGAGAAGTGAAGATGGATGCAAAACAGAGTGAGGAACCAGTGGGATATAGGTACCTGTAATCTGGTGTGTATAAATATGGATATAACTGTCTTCAGTATCTAATCAGCAATGACTCTAGACTAGACCACAGTTCAGCAGCCCTATCTCTGCAGGGGACTTAGCTACCTTCATACAAATCATCAAGTTAGAGGCAGCCCACATTTTCTTCCCTTCCTGTACAAGGAAGTTGTTCCCTACACCCAGCAGTCCTTGGAGGAGGCAGGGGGCTTTGCCACCCTGCTGCTTTGTCATTGCTCCAGGGTGGCACATGGATGAGGAGACAACCAAGACATTCTGAGCAGTCCCAGCCAGGCATCCACTGCCGGGGCAGGCTCTCTTCAGGATTTAATAACTCCATTGTGCTGGGCACATTAACAGCAGCATCTCTGCAACAATGATAATGTATGTGCTGCATCAGGGACTGGCATCATTCAAGCAATGGACTCATTGATTAGTTGCTCCCATCTCAGAGAAAGGTCTCCTGTGGCTTTTCATCCCACCCTCCTGAGTGCAATAGCCATGTGGAGAGAGTTTGCCAAAACAGCTCTCTCCCTTTTACCAAGCAGCTGAGTTAAGGCAATGACAGGCTAACCTCTAAGCATAATTTATAACATCTTTTCTTCAACATCAAATAATGTAAATGCTCCTTCCTGCCTCATTTTCCATTCAGGATATGCCTTGCTATTCCCTTCAACTCCAGCTTGGTGAGTATAGCAATGCATTTGGAGTGTACTCTCAGCATCTTGATCCTACATAATTTCATTCTTCTGCTAACAATCAACCAATTTAAAAGACTTACAGCTAATGCATGAGACTTTTCAAAAAGGCAGCATATGCTCCTAATTTCCTTTAACAGTCCATTTTCATTCAATGCATCTATTTTTCTCCATTCTCTGTAGACCAAAGGATTTCATTTGTATTCAAGTTTTCCTTGTAAAGAGAAGGTTTTTTTGGGGAAGGAAGCCAATAACATCCCTTAAATTCAGGCAGTTTGTTGCAAAGGAACATATCCATTAAAAGAAAAAGAGCAAAAATATATTTTAAAATTGTCTGTCTTATTAGTGCATAATTTAAGTGGAGAAATGTCACTCTTCTGTTATGCTAATGATTTTTAAAAAGGAGCAAAAAATTTTACCTGTAAAGAACAATCAAACATCTCTTCTTGCAACAGAAAGGCATCATTACAAGAAGAGAAAAGAAGAGACACATACATATTTAAATGAATGATCCAGTGTGAGGGTGCACGAGAGTGATTTGTGTCTTGAAGCTCTGCTGTCATTTAGATTATGCCTGATGAGCATTTAAGGAATGTTCATAGGAAAAACATCTACTCATATTATTTTATTTGGGAACAGGGAAGGCAGCAACCATTTTTAGGGGACAAAACTTAATGGATTTTCTTTCAGCTCAGTAGATGCATTGATACTTGTAAATCTCTTCTAAGTGTGCCACTGTAATTATAAATCTTTTAGCTATATTTTTCATTAGAGAGCATTAAGGTAAATATTCTCTCTGAGAGAAGATATATTTGGCATATAGGTCTTTAAAGCTGACATTTAAGTACTCACTGCAGTGCTGCAGCTGTTCAATAACATTATTCTTATTATTCATTATTTAGGGTTTGTAGTCCTGAATACACTGTTCTTCTGCTTTAAAGCAACAAGACCTTATATTTACCAACAACATGTAGCCAGTTGATACCCAGAAGAAAAAGAGGAGCCTGCAGGAAACCACATCTTGTCATTTTCTCATCTACCCTTGGCAATCCTGTATCAATTTTTTTCTGGAGGAACAAACTATAGGCTGTAGATTTAACTAGCACATTATGGCCCCTACACAAGGGAACAGAAGAGGATTTTTTGGAGTCTTCCTCAGGGCTTTCCCAGCTCAGCCCTGGGAAAACAGGTCAGAAACTGTCAGTCCATCTCCCTTCTTCCTTCCCAGCTGCTTGCTCTGTTGGATAGCACAGATCCCATTTCAGAAGGCACAATTCTTCCCTTGCAAGAGCAGATCCATCCAAAGCCAGAGCAGCAGTGTGCACACCTTGATGTACCTCGAGACCTTGTAGTGATGCTCCATGATACAAAGTTTTTTTTGGCTACAGCCATATTAAGAGCTGCAAGACCTATTTTGGCTCTCTATAGGCTGGTAATAAAACTTTCTTTCTTTACCATATTGCCATGTGCTGTGTGTTACAGGTTTCTTAGGAATTCCCTGGGAATTCCATGGGATTGAGTTTATCAGGGCAGTACAGCATGCTTAGCTCCAAGCACACACTCATATGCTGTGGGGATCAATTGTGAGTGAAACAAGGAACATGTTCAGAGCCCCCACTCATCATATTCACTGTCAGACAATTATCTCCAGCGAGCTCTCTCTGTTAATAATCCAAGGTGTGTGTAAATCTAACATCATGAGCAGAACAACCTATCCTCATTAATCTGAGCATTACACTTACCAGTTTTGCTCAACTCACCTTGACACTGGCCAAGGCAAGCTGGATAATATGAGTCCTTAGCAACTACCCTGAAATGCAACTTTGGCAAAGCTCGTAGAGGAAAAAAGTTCTTCATTGCCCTGGTCTAATATTCACTTGTAATTTTTCTTCTAATACTGCAATTTCTGTGCTTGGAACTCTGAGTGAAGTAGCAAAACACTTATTTTGCAGGTGAGTAAAATCAGGACAAAATCAATCGCTAGCACAGAGAAGTGAAGTGATTTTCTGAGAGTGGTGGGATGCATACAGCAGAGCACCCACTCCTCAGATGTGCTAGACAGGGTGGAGAGACTTGAGGAGCAGCCAAAGGCAAGTGAACCTTAAAAAAGGAATTAGCAGTACTGAGAGTTTTCCGATATATTCCTCTGAAAATCATTTTTTTATTTGTTTTGGGCTTTTGGGGTTTTTCTGTAGCACAGCATGTGAGTTCTTAACATTGCCTCCAGAGTGAGAAAGTAAGCAAACAAAAAGAGCCATCAAGACTTTTCTTCCCATCAAGGGAGGAAATCTTTGTAAAGTGGGACCCTCCTGCCCTGTTTAACACAGCATTGGGCCGCTGGGGAGAGCCCAAGCAGCTGAACCTTGTTCTAGAAAATGTTTTGTTCTCAGCTGTTAAGAAAACACAGATTTTATTCCAAACATTAAATTCAGCTTTTAAATACAACTTGTTTCTTCATATTACAATTTGCAGAGTCCCAGATGGTTCCCTGTACATTTTCACGGTACTTAAAATGCTAATGTATTCCAACTTCTTCAGATGTTGTTTAACACACACACAAGCACGGCATACACCTTAAGTGAGAGTGTGAATAAAGAGCAAAATCACAAAGCTAGAATCTGGATATTTTGCTAAATGCTACCACTAAACCTCTTCCTCCTCCCTCTGCCCCTACCCCCTCCCCAGCAAGAAAGAAATGGAAGCATAAAGTCACATGGTTCAAGGCTCCCCTTTAGCAAGCTATAATTTAACCTCAGGTTATTCTGACATTCACATGCTGAAGGGAACACTTAGCGCATGTCATTGTGTAAGAACAGCTAAATGAGAACAAAAATATAGGGAAAGAGGTCAGAAAGGAAAGAATAATAATACAAGCAATTTACAAACCTCTACAAAGTGCAGGCGATTTTGTAGCAGGCTGAAGTGTTCCAGTGCATTTGCTCAGGACATTTAATATTTGGAGAAATGCTAAAATGAAGCACTCACGACAGGTACAGCTGCAAATATTTGAGGATAGAGGAGAAACAAATATGCACACAATGGGCTAGTGGTCTAGTAAGGGATGGCAGAAACCTCATATCCCATTCCCTGACAAAGCTCTCCCAAGCCTTTGTCCATGAAAATCTCGACACAAAAATCTCAGTTTTACTCATCAGTGCATCACAAGTGTAAATATCACAGACACTGTGTTGGCAGGATGAATATTTTGGCAAATGGATTCCACATTTCCATACCTTACATCTCATCTCCATGGGCAAAGGATGAAAAATGAGTAAATACCAAAATAATGAACAATTGCAAATGTGAGGGCTAGTTATTGAGTCTGGCAAGTAAAGCATGCTATGAAGACTCCTCATCCTTGCAGATGAGGTGATTGAGAGCACAAATGCTCCTGCATATGTGTGGTGCACAGGAGTAGATTAGCTTAGCACAGTTCCATGGTGACTGCAGATACCTGTGGCAGAACACGTCAGTCCAAGGCCAATAATTGAAACTTTGCTTTGCTCCATTTTTGTTACCACATAGGAACAGTTTTCTGTCCTAGTGATGCAGATGTGGATACTCAGGGCTGATTTTATGTCTTTGCTTGCTGGGTGCCAGCAGAACCTGTGGAACAGCTTCAACATGGCCCAACAGAGATCCAGTTTCCCAGGCTGACTAAAAAGCTTCCCTTACCATTTTTTTGGTTTTCATACAAAAAACCAAAAAACTTCATTTTCAACTGGAACTCAAAGTTATGCAGTGAAATCTCCATCCCTTGCAGGTGTGTCAGTCACTGTGAATACATGTTGGGCTCACAGAAGTGACAATTGTAGATCTACCACTGCTAGCTGTCACCTTTGAATGCCTTCTTTCTACACATCCCTCATGTGCAAAAAGCTTTTTGGTCTGTCACTGGGTGGCAAAACACTAGAAGGGTTGAACTGAAGTGGAATGAAGAGGGGCTTCACCAGCAAATCCTTATTTTGTTTCCTGACACCCTTTCTCCAGCACTTAATGCATGAAAATGGACTGTGTTGTGTCTTCTGCTCTGCACGGACTTGTCTGAGGGATTAAATATGCAGAGAACCACTAGGCTGAGCAGCCTGATGACTTCTTCAGTTTCTGTTTGAGATAGTATGGAAGACAGTACTAAAGACCAGCCTGTTTCAGATTCACACCTGTAGTGGTTGAACATCCAGGTAAGGAATGCTACTTTTACAAGAATTGTTTTGATGGAGTACATATATCTTGATAGATATTCCGTCAGTAAAAGATGACTGTATTACCAAAAATACTAAAATTAAAAAAAAAAAGGTAATTATTTTCTGTGCCATTTACAGCCTCCCATGAGTAACAGCCAGACACTCCCACTCATAGAACACTCTAATATTTCACTGACACCAATCAAGGACATAACCCTGGTTATTTATAGACTGTAATGACAGTGCCCCTACTTTGATGTCACCATAAATAAACAGGAAAAACTGCTGAGTTTCAAGAAACTCAGCTTAATTACCTGGAAGATGTTATTATTTTAATAAAAAAGAATGGCATGTTTAACAATTAAATTTATATCAAGTGTGCAAGCAGGCCCCACTCAGGGAGAAGTATACCAACCTTTCCACACACCCTGTGCTGTCAAGAAACAGCTCCTTGCTTTTCATGAAAAATGTGATCTTTGTTCAAATGACAAGAAAACTCTGCTCACATGCTGCCTGAAAGCACAGGTCTTGGCTGTCATGGATTTCAGTAAACTACAGGCTCACTACTTCTCAAACATGACAGCTCCTATCAGATAAACTGTGCTTTGTAAACTGTAGGAGCTTTTGAAGGCATCCAGCTCCTCAATAGCATCAGTCCTGCCTGGTAAAGCCATGCCTGGATCTTTTCTCTTTTGCCTTTTTGTTGAGGTCAAGTTGCAGATTGAGCTCTGGCAGGAGGGGCCCTGCAGAAGGAAGCCTCTGGTGCTGAGCACCCCATACCCACATTAGGGGCTGTAAGGGGCTTCATTCCTGAGCAGCCCTTGCATGGATTTCCCTTCAGAAGCTGCACACTGCTGCACATCTGGAAAGCATCTTCCAGTTTAGTTTCAGCCAAAAAGAAATCCAATTTGTGTGCTTCAAGACTGCTATGGAACGTCAGCCAAAGCGTGGTAAGTAGGAAAAAAAATCAGATTATGTGCTTCAAAAGAACAGCCTCATCAAAACAAAAAAGCAAAAGAATATGCATAGAAGAAGTCAGGATCAAAATGTCAATGACAGCCTTGACTATAATGCCAGAAAGCTGGTGTCCATCAAAGGCTAAAAGGAACCCCTCCACAAGAAGATCAAGTAAAAAATCTCACTTCTCCCTATCTTGGTGATGGACTTGTTGTTATACATTGTCCTACATATGCTAAACATTACATCAACATCTGTCACCTTTCAAACTGCCAACATGCAGAGCCAGGTTCAGACAGCACAGCTTGGATTTACATGTTCCAGCTCAAGTTAGCTAAAAATGAGATGCACAAGTCTGATCCAGTCACCATCCGTTTATAGCCAACAAAGGGTTTTTTACAGTTAGAGGATGCAACTTCATTGATCTATCTTCAGTGTTTGGTTTGCCATGAGAGAAAAGCACAGAGAAATAAATCTGTCTTAAGTCTCCCAAAATCCCTTCTGACCTTCCTGCACAGAACGCTAGAAGAACAATGAAACAAACAGATTCTCTATGAAATTCCCTCTACCCAAGGTTTTCATGATTTATCTTCTGACCACCAACCATTATGCTTAAACAAACTCATAACTTCTTTATGTTCAAACATAAAAGTTTTTTGTAGCTCCCATTACTTTCCTACACACTGGTGTCCTTCCTTTTTAATACTTGAAAGCATTCAGAAAAGATATTTTTCTTCCTTTAACAAGGCCTCTCATGCACGTGTTCCTGTAAACAGCTCTATTTCTCACAAAAATATCTAAAAAGATATTTGAAATTAGCTTCCTAGTTTTTAAGCATGGGCTGGCATCCAAAATTTAGCAGAGTTCTAGTTAAAATAAGATAAATTCCTCAGAGGCTTTTTATTTCTGTCTAATCTTCAGGACAAGACAAGATTTGGAGCAATCTTTTGATTAAAGAGAGGCTTTCAGTTCTGACTCAGCTTTCTTCAGAGGATTTGCTAACACTTAGTGACCCTGTTTCTTCCTTGCACGATGCACTCCAATTTCTCCTTAGCACACAGGGTGAGTCATTAAACCTCTGTGCCTTGCCATGATGTAAAACTTCAGACATCAAAACCAAAGCATGCCAGGTCTGCAGTCAGGCACTCAAGGGACAGGCTCCAAAAATTCCCTGAGCAGATGTTTTTTTGGTGTGGGTTTTTGTAACAGAAACCATCTGCTTCTTTTTTTTTTTTTTAAACCAGTAAAAAGAAAGTCATGCCTCAAAATGATCTGAATAACTCATCACAAATGCAGAATCTTCAAAAGGCACTCATGGATGGGGCAGGTTTCTCATGCCCATTCTTCTAATTATCAAGCAGCAGAACTCAGTCCTCCACATCTGCTAAAAATGTTATTCTTGAAAGGCTCAGCTTCAGTTCTGGACACCTGTTTTCCCAGCTTACCACTTTCCTGCCTGTAAACCCAGATGTCCTGTGCCACTGAGAGTTCTTATTACCTTAGCAGGTGATACATGCTCTGCTGTGAAGCCTCCTTCAACACAGGCAAGCTTAAGGGAGAACCTATCCCAAAACAAAACACAGTTTTCCCCAGGGAGCAGAAGGTCATCTGTTTATCCCTCTCTCCAGACATGATCTTAAGGCTGGAATGTGAGTCTAATGCATGTGATAGATGTGTGCATGACACAGAGATAGACTAAAGGGGGAGTCAGCCATCAGTCCCACAACCTTTGTGTTTTGATGAACCAACTTCTGCTGCTGACATAGACGAGCAGTCCTTTCCAGCACCTCCTGCCCAGCCTGTGTGGGGCTGTGGGTGAGCTTATGAAATCCCACATGTGGCGTCTCCCAGCCACATCCCAACCCAGCTTCTGGCTGAGATCTGAGCCTGCATCAGTCCAAGTCCCAGATTTGCTGCCAGAGGAAGGAAGCACACCTGAAGGACTCTGCCCACAGCTTACGTGTCCCCTTCTATGTGCACATGTTGTCTGAAGTTACACTGGCTTGCTGGGAAATTACTTGAACATGGAGTTACTGCAAATCTGAGGGCATGGAGGTCACAAATGAGCTGTCTTCACTTTGCATGTTCATGATCTACTTCTCTCCAAATCTTGGAGAATAATTTAAATTATAGTTTGATACAATTTTAAATAATACTTTGATACAACTAAGCCCAGTAAGACAAAGGAGAAAAAGGAGCTGAACCTCTGAAAGGAGTGGCAGACAGAAGAGTCCCAAGTTGCATATGCAGGATAGTACTGCAAAAGCACAACCATATCATAATTAAAAATGCTTTTGACACTCTATCTGTGAGTCTAACTGTATTTTAGTAAACAAGGAGATCATAGGCTAGACACAATGGATTGATGTCTCCCTAGATGCAGTTTACTGAGGCAGATGCAGAGCTTGTGTGGCATCATTGAAGACATGAAGCCATGAACAAGCTCCCAGATGCCAAAGGTGACACCGTACTGGAGGCAGCTTTTCTTACTTCTTTACTCCCTTTCTTCAGGCAATGGAAAGCCTCGGACTTCTTGTGCCGTTTGGACTTAGGTGGCTGAAAATGATGCAGTTACAATTCTCAAAGGATTTTCTGAGGTGCAACAGAGATGCTTCTCAGCAGGAGCCTATCCCATGGGGTGCACACTCCTCTCTGCTGATGGTAACCACAGCTCTGCACACAGAACATGCAGGACTCAACTCCTGCCTGAAGTTCTGCTGCTGCTGACAGCTGCATTACACTTCTGCGGTTTCACCTTCTTTGTCCAGCTCATAGACACACACAGACTGTGAACTCCTGGAGCACTGGCATCTTCTCCACCAATATCTCTAGGCAGGGAAATTGCTCAGGCACCTCCTTTAACACTTCCTGCCCATTTGCAAAGTGGAAATACATCCCCCACACCTTCCCTGCTGTGCCCTGCTCTGGTTTGCATTCTGAGTGTCAGGGCTGTCCTCTTTGTGATGGAGTTAATTACTCAAAATCTTCATGAAGGGATCTTTTTGATCAATAAAGAAGAAGAAAAATATTTCAGAACCTCATGGGATTGCTTTGGCACATAGCAACCAGCAGGACCATAAGAAGGCATGAAAGTACTTGCCCAGTGAGAGTCTCTGCCTTGGGCAGTCCTGCACATGCAGGAAGCTCCACCATGCAGTGTTCCTTTGTGATGCATTCCATCCTGACACCTTTTTTTTTGTGTGTGTGTGTTTTGAATGAATTCTTTTTTTCCTGCAGTGAAGGCACTGATCCAAAATCCCCAGTTTCAGGGCAGAAATAGCTGCTCATATGGCTGGCAGCATAAGAGCAGCTATGTACAGATGTTACCCTGGAATACCAAAGGTTAAAGGGCTTTCCCATGGCAAGTTTGGGCAAGGACTGAAATGAGACAAAATGATTTTGCTGCTGGATGGTTCCACAGATCCCAACCTCCTTTCCTTCCATGCAGGGACTCCAACTACTGGCTGAGTGGTTTAATGGAATGAAATGGTTGTTGAGCCACTCAACACTAACATGTGGGATTGGAAGCAGAGATAGCAAGCTATTGCCTCCAGCCCAATTCTGCAAAGACAGCATGTGGTCTCCTGATGGCTAGGTTCAGGGCTATTTCCCAGCAAGACTGGTCCAGATGGGTGAACATTTTGAATGGAACCATAAATATTATCCATTTCTCATCCATTTCCAAGATTCCCTCAGCTTTGGTAATTGGAAATGGAAATTGCAGGATGAGAAATTGATTTCTTCTTCACTTTTGCCACACGGAAAGAAAAGAAATGACAGGCAATGTTTGTGAAAGGCTTCCCAGCCCACCCAGATTCAAGATAATGAGCTTTCCCAGGCACTAGGTAATTCCCTCTGTTGTGCTCCTCTTTTTCTTTTACCATAAATGCACGTCTTGCTGCAGATAACAGAAGATTAAACATCTCACTTGGAAACTGAACTACACATCACTCACACAGCAAATAAAATAGAAAAAAATAATTCCTTTCTTCTCTTTCTTTTTTATTAAATGCCATCACTTAATTTAGAATGCAAATCAATATATTAATAAGGAATGTGTAATTTTAATGTCAGCTGTGCAATCACCCTCCTAGATTGATTCTACCTTGAACTCATTGCAGTATTGTTAATGACTGAAAGCTCCCACCATACTTCATCAACCAAAGTCTGTCTCCAAGAACTTTCTAATTAGTGCTACTAATCACCTATTCCTTCTCAGTGAGACTAATGCATTATTACAGAGACCTGTGAAATACGTCCAACAACATATACGTCTTGTTAAAATGACACTCCGGAGATTCCATTACCCACATCCATCAATGACACTTAATCCATCACAGGGAAATATTGCTTAAATACTGCTACACAGTCAGCTGGGTGCAGGCATCGTCAGGGAGACCTGCCAGGCAAAATGCTTCCCTGCTTATGGCTCTGGCATGCAGCCCACTCTCTTACATCATATAGCAATTAATGTACCTGTACTTAGATAACAAGAAGTTAGAGAGGCAGTGGAAAGTAACAGCAGAATGGGACAACTGATGAAATTAGCTGCAGGAAATCTATATTGTAATAAAACTGTTCATAAAAGTGAATTGTCATTTAGAGGCACAATTTCCATGGGGAATAAGTTTTAATGTCTCTGTGCATCTTTAAGGCAAGGAGTTTTTCTTTTTTTTCCCCCCCAATGGTTCTTTCATTTAAATGGCTTTATAGGAGCATAGAATATGCAGAAACATTTTTAAACCCATGAGAATTTCATTATGTTTTGTGTATATCTTTTCCATTTCTATTTTTTTTAATTCAGGATAATCCATGATGCTGCAGTTATTTAGCTGTGAGGAATATTTAGATCACCAAAGTGAAGATAATTAACAATATGTATAAATGAATATGCCAATTTCTTTATAAGTGGAAATACTTAAATTGATCAGTTACACTGATGGAGCCTGATTATTTCTCCCCTTCCCCTGTGTCTGATTACAAAATCAACTATAAAATCAACTTTACAAACACATAAAAACACACACATACCTCAAACTCTGTAAAGTTAATAGGATATTTACAAAGCTCCTCCTTTTGAAGTGATCTAAAGTGAAATTCAAATGCTTATTGTGTCTAAATCTTATGAAAAATTCTGGTACTTCTATGAAATCATTTCAAAATCAGAATGATTTATGAGTGTTTATTAATAAACACAAGCTTAGTGCTTGGACCAAAACACAAGCCCTGGTGAGCAGTTGGAAGCTCATCCTGGCAGGAGCCAAATGGGGTCAGATCACAAGGGAAAGTGAAAATAGTGAATCTCTCTTTTTCCCTCAAGGCAAGGTGAATTTGTGAAGATCCCTGCTGATCAGAACTCAGTGTGTCATCTCTCCTCATGCTTGGGATTTTTAATTTCTATTGCTGGAGCTTTTCTTAGTGATATTTTCTGTATCCTGATAATGTTACAAAATCACTTAACCTATGAAAAAGACAATTTACAGTAAAACAAAACTCCTCCTCTGTTTGTATTAGAGGATGGGGGAAACTCCTATTGCTATTTATAGTACCTGAGGAGGCTAAAATAATGGTCTTAGTGTGCAATGGACCACTTCTAAGATTATACAACAACAGCAAAGGCCCTATAAAGGCAGCTTAAGAGTGTCAAAGCTGAATATTACAAAGAATGGCTTTGTAGATCTACAACTAACACTAACCCTGCTGTTGTCTCTGTGGTAAGACTTGACTACAGCCTACAGACAGTCTGATGAAAGCAGCCATCCACAAGCATTCTAGTAATTTTAATTATTTCCACAGCTGCAAAGTTGAATCTTAGAAACAGTAAAGACAAAATTCAGATATGAGCAGGTTGAAAACAGAATGGTAACTGTGCTACTGTTTTGTTTTTTTTTTTTCTTTCAGGTTCAAATTTTGCTCTTGCAAAATATCAGGCTGTTGCTTTAGCTTTGTGTTAGCACCTCATAGTTGACAGCTCTTGAATTCCACCAGAATTGCCATCACTTCTCCCATCAGGCTCTTCCCTTATCCCATCCTGCCCCACTGCTCTCTCCTGCCCAGCAGGGGTTTCATGATGGTATAGGGGATGCCAGACCCGGGAGCAGGGAATGTTTGCTCCCCTCTCTCACTGTATCACACTAATTTCCCCTCTGGTACCCACAATTGTGTGCAGACTCTGTGCATATTTAAAGCAAACAAAGGGAAACAGATACACGTACAGATAGGGAGACCTGCTCAGAGCACTCCAGAAAGATTAGAAAGAAAAGAAGTTCCCTCATTCTAATTAAAGCTTAAACTCACTTCCCATTGTGAGCCTAATTGCATTTCAAACAGATGCACTTTCAGGGTATGCAAATGTTTTGGCATTTTGAGAAGCTGGATGGACTCTGGCTTCAGATACAGAAATTCTGGACTTGTGAGTGAGATATTTGCAGAAGAGACTTCCCTGAGCATCCATCCACTAACATAAAGAGAATTATCTGCAAAAAATATTAAGAGTCAAAGACTTGAGGTCCATAGAATTTACTGTGGCGACAGTCATTCAGTAAGAAAATTTGTTAACAAGGAAGGATGGAAGAAGCTGAGGAGTTCTGTCAGCAGCTGGAAACTTCACATTTCCATCATATCTGGTGCTGTCAGGCATTGCCAAAAGCCAAATCTGATTATCTGCTCTCTGACACTGCTGTAAGCAGTTATCTCAACTGAAATGAAAGGGGTTTATGTAAGAGGCCTTGAACTCACCTGAATGTGAGTCCTTGTTCTTTGTCTGATTTCTTACTGCAAAGGTCAGAGAACTGAAACAGAGGCACTGATTTCCAAAGTACTGGACACTGGAAAGGAGGAACTCGAAAAAAAAAAGAACCTCACCATCTCTTATTGCAACAGATAGCAATCTGCCACACCACAAATGCACAGGAAGTAATCAAAGGGCTGGAAAACCAGGATTAACCATTATGGAGATGGAAGTCAAAGTCCCTCTTAGTATCATTGCACAAATGTTTGCCTCTGCTTTCAAGAAATGTATCTTGAGGTTCTGGATAGCAAATGGGAATAACTACTCCAAGAGGAACCATCCAAGTTCGCTCATTCATTCACTTTAGGCTTAGATTTTAGATCACTCAAGTACATTCATTCTGAAGCTGAGCTCAGCAAGGCTGTTAAAGGACCACTGTGCTGATTTGAGCATCAAACTCTTCAGACAACACAAATTACAAACATAAGCACAGATGATACTGCTTAATAGCAATACAGCTATGCAGATTCCCATCAGGATCAGAAGAATCAGGGATATGGATCTGTCAGACACTGTTATTTATAATAGTAAACTTAGTCAAAACAAATATTTTTGGACAAAAAAATATTTTCCTAGAAGATCTTCTAGTATGGTATCTTTCATTTGGGGAATAGAGCTGCTCAGGTTATGCCCTCAAGCAGCCTTTCCTCTATCCACACAAATATCATGTAGGGGTCTCACTTCATTTTACCACTGGTTGTGTGTGTCTTCTGAAAAACATAGCTATTTAAATTTGTTTCTTCCATTACAGAGGACTTAGCAGTGTGTTTTGCTCAGTGACTACAGCAATGAGCATTGCTAGATAGATGTAGACAGATACTTTCTGTCTAATTCTACACCTGAAGTTAAATTGCAGTCAATATGAAACCTAGCCAGTTTTATAATTCTACCCATATGTTATAAGGATTTGCCACATATTTTAATGTAAGTGCTACATATGTCATCAACTTTGTGGTAAATATGTCTATTTTTCCTCCTGGAACTACAGAAGGGAGAGGTTAGTGTCTGGTACATTCCATTATTTATTGTCTCAATTCAGGGCAATTCAATATATTCTGTTAATTTCCTTTTCCTTTTTTAAAAGAAATAATAATCTGTCACGGAGGTTGTAACAGCTGCGATGTTAATGGAATTGTATGAGACAATGTCATTGAAATTGGATCGGTCCGAATGGAATCGTTACAGCCCCTCCATTCAGGCCCTAATGGCTCCATCAATCCAGGTGTGCAGGACACAGCCCAAGGTGTTTTCAGGAACATCTGAGGTGCTTCTGAGTGTGCTGAGCCTTTGTGCACCTTCAAAGCACACTAACATGAGTTAAAAGGTACAGTCCCAAAATCTCCCAAAGACCCTGGCCCACCCCAACAGTGAATGAATGAAAGAGTTGATTGCAAGACTAGAGGGGCACCTGTGTATATTTAGGAATAATTCAGCCTCTGTCCTCAGGGATTGTTCATCCACATCTAGAATTCTATGCTTGAAATCCCTTAGGACACTTTTTAGCAAAGTAATAATGAATGCAAAGAGTTACTAAATTCTTTCCCCTGTTTAATATTTTACCCTTTTTAATATTGCTACAAATTCCTCAGGTGCCATATTTCATTATACATTTGCAAGCTTGGATATGTTGAAAAGCATCAAATACAGGGAACTTCTGGCCTCGATATCTGGCTGCTGTAAAATTACTTTTGGGGAGAATAAAAAAGAGTGTCCCCACAAGCCAGGACAATGCTGATTATACAGTTAGATACATCAAAGTGCCTCAAATCCCAGCACAAGTAAATGGTAGGCACCATACCTGCCTACAGGATGTTGCTGCTGAGTTAGTAAAGTGGATTATGCTGAAGAAATGTTTTCTTTAAGAGTTCAGCCCCTCAGGGCAGTGGTCTAGTGCTGTTGTACAGTATGTGGGAATTAACACAGAAAATTTGGCAGTGTCCAGGAAGCACAAACAGGTAAAGAGGTGTAAGAATCCCAAGCCCTGTGTCTGTGCCATGCCTTTGCTGACTTACAAAGATGAGAGAACACTAGAAAGCACTGGCAATAATAAATAACATAAAATAAGTCACATAAATAATATATAAAAAATAACTAACATGGGCACCCCCAGAAATCTTTGATGAGAATTTCCTCAGCTGAGTGTATCATTATCTTTCCCACAATTTTGGTGAAATATTTTTTGCAGTAGTCATTCAAAAAATCCCAAGTAATATATATTTAGCTGAAGCTAGTCTCCTTTTTGTTCATTGGAGAAAATCCTCAATTTCAAGAAAATTAAATATAAAAATTAAAATCTAAACCTAAAGTGAATTTAAAACTCCAAGAGGATTTAAAACCCAAGATGTATCCTCTTAGTGTGGGATATCTTTCCCACTCTGTTCCTTAGCAATAAAAGAACATTTGCCTGTACTCATAACTCTTTTCTCACAGGAGTTGAGGTCTCAATGTCTTGTGTTTCACTTTTGGACAGAGGAAAAAAAAAACAACATAGGAGGGAGGCATTGCAGTGAAAATTCTGAAAGGAATAAAAAACTAAATGTTCCAATCATTGGAATTGTTTTCTTAATGTTTTCCTCTAATAGCCTCACTCAGCTGGATTTTCTGCAGTGACAGGCTCTCATATTAATTGATGCATGTCTGTTTGCTCTCCATTTTCCATAGTCCCAGGACCAGAAAGAGCTGTGAGCAGACGTGAGCAAAGTCAGTTATTGTTCAGACACTCTTAGCAACCAAGGACAGAAACTGCAGAGGATTTGCATGTAAAAATAGAACAAAATGAGTAAAAAATTGGAAGACACCCACAAATGCAAATAAGTTACTTTTTCCAGATCAGATGTGATGCAAGGCCATATTTATTCTGTGTTGGGTGTTTCACCCAGGTGCCACATATACAGGTCAGCCTTGGGAGCCTGCCTCTCCAGGGGGGCAGAAAGGTCAAGAATACTGCAAGGCATCAAAATACTTCTGGTTATTTTTATTTGTTTCACTACTCAGTATTCACAGTGTATTAAACTCTGTCTGCTACTTCTTTGTCATCAGATAAAGAAGGGAATGAATTGGGCTTTACATCTGGCAGTAAATACCTGTGATCAAAAAGCACACCACTTTACTCTCTAAAGTAGTGTTATCGTGTGTATATCTTGTCTGTCAGCATTATGGTACATCAAAGATAATGCTTATGTTCTCACACTGACATCTTTAGAGAGCATATGTAAATCTCCTGGTTTGGCTGCCCCAAAACCTTGTGGAAGGCAGACATTAAATAATCTTTTCTTTCTAGATTATACAGCTACCACTGCTCTTTCCAATACCCCATTTATTTTTCATTGCTTGATGGTGTTCTCATGAGTCTTTGGCTGACCAAAAAGGACAAGACAATTAACTGGAAAATTCAAAACATCTGCCGTCCTGTATCTTGGTATGTGGTCTGACACCGTGACAGCATCTTCAATCCTACACAGCTAATAAAGCCAACATTATTATTGGCAAAACTTCAGGAATAAAGTGCAGACAATAATGGGGGTTTATTCTCATTTAACTCACAATGTAAGAAAAAATTCACCTTCTCTGTTGTCTTATTGATGAAAGTGGAGCATAGCCTGGAGTGCTTGTGTGAGAAAGAGTGGGGGAAGATGTGAGACCGATAGATAAAAAAAGATCAAAGGGATGCTTTGGAAACCAACTTTGGGTTTTTTTTATGTAAAACAAAGTTTGAAATCAAGCTGTTTCAGGATGGAAAATGGAAATACCCAGCCTATGTGTCCAAGCCCACATAGTCCAAGCGCCTGTATCCCCATTTGCCTATAGAAATCAGCTTATTTTTCAAGTGACATCCTTCCCCTGTGGGGAGTCACAGACTCCAGTTTAAGGACTGGGTGCACTCTGTGAGTTTGGCTTGTGTTCTTGGTCTTAGACAGCAAGTGGGAATAGGAATAATTAAGCTCTCAGCTGAAATTTCTCAGTTCATTCACTGAGCTCCATGGTGTGATTTTTAATCTACAAATTTTACCCCCAAAATTGTGCTGACTGTTAAGCCTACAAAATGGAAAAGGGGGCCCCTAGTTGCTTCTAAGCCAAATATTCTCATTTCTCCTTTCCTAATACTTCCCAAATGAGACATAATTAAGCAATTTTTCTTCTCATGATATTAAAACTAAAGACAAAGCTATTTCAGCTATTTCTAGGCCTTTTTTAGAGAGGCTATCAAAACCAATCAGTGGTAGCAATTGAGAGACAGAGAACAGATGGTATGTGATTCCAGGTTCTGCACATTCCTATAAATGCATTAATTTACTGCTGAAACAAAGTAAGTTTTTTTTATGTCATTCATAAAAGAAGATGACTTGAAAGATTTGATCAGTGATGATAATGTGTTTTCTTTGGTAAATGCCACTTTTCTCAAGCTTCACATTGTTATGTTCACCAGATCTGCAATATAGTTAACTACAAATTCTTTTCTGTGGTAATCAAGCCGCTACCTTAGTAACATTGTATATAAAGTCAAAATATTAATCAGTAAGCCTTTCTTTATTTCAATATGTTCTCCTTCAGAAGTAATCCAACTGGAGCCTTTTTACCGCATTGTAATTTATGAGCCAGCTGGAGCACAATACATTTTTAATAAAAATTAGGTACAAGCAGATACAGGGGATTAATAGTTGTATTATAATTTTATAGTTTTCAATATACACCAGCCATGGAAAAGACAATCAAATATGGGGTCCATCTCACAGATATAAAATGCAGTATTTATTTTTAATGGAAAGAGAATTTCATGAATTACTGAGCCATGAAGAGCTGATGGATGCATTCACTGGGCAACACAAAGGACAACTAGAAAGAAAAGGCATTCCAAACAACAGAACAATACTGTTTTTTGGGATGTAGCACCTCTGATTTTGCTACAGAGTCTCAGCTGTACCTGTTTCCATAGACTATGTACATTTTCAAGCATTACCTCTTTTTCTCAGCAGCCTATAGAGGCTGTGAATTCTTTCATGTGTTTCTGACTCACATTAATTAACAATTTATTCCACAGGGGAAATAGGAGTAAAAGCAGTGTTCATAAATTGATTAAACCATTAGGAAAATTATGTCTTTCTCAGGTCTACTTTGAACTATATTGATAGGACTGAGTAGTGGAAATGAAGCAGCTATAAATTTTTGCACTCCTTGCAAACTTTTAAAATATGCTTTCCAGGAGTTGATATATTTTTGTACATCTTTTTCCACAAACAGCTAGGCAACATCTTAGCCACTGTTCCTGCAGCCCAAGTATCTCCATCTGATAAACATTTATTTTTGCTTCTAAAAATCCTGAAAGATTTTTCTCTGATATTCTTGCAAACACTTTTAAATCCTTCTCAGCTTATGTGTGGGTGTCTCCTTGATCCAAAAACCTTCCAGTTGAATGATGAACTTGCTGAGGAATCAAATTGTTCAGCATTTAATCTGAAAAAATTATCTGGCAATTGAATCAAAGCACATCAAAGACAATTCCCAGTAAGAAAAACAAATCTTCTAGTAAAGAGCAGCTCTTTTCCTTAGAGATGCTAATTACACTACAGCAAACCCCAAAATGTGGTGTGTGCTGCTCTCCTCCAGGGTTCAGGGGTGTGATGTGAAATTTCTTTGAAGGAGACCCCAAAGATATGCTATTTTTTTTATTTTTGTAAAATGAAATGAATTGATAACAAAGGGCAGGAAATCTTCAAATACAGCATGCCAACAGTGAAATCTTTGAAGGGGTACATACTGGCAATGTAAAATCTCCACTGGGACCATGCCTTCATCAACTCGAAAGAGAGACTATCTGTGTGAAAGCTTTGAAGAAACCCCCTCCTTCTGAAGAGATGGGAAATCTTTGAAGTTATGAAGAATGCATTAATCATTTTAGATAGGTAAACTCTGGAATAAAACTCATTCCAACCTGTAGTATTCTTTCTTGGTGCTTTGTTAACTAAATCACATTTCAGTGAGGAGGAGAGCGTCATAGCAGCCCAGAGTAAGATTTTTTGCAATCTTGGAGCTGAAGTTTACTGCACCATGGGAAGTAAATTTTGACAGCAGGCTGAAAGCACCATGTAGATTAGAAGAGATGCAGTATGTATGAACTGTCCAGGTCCCTCTGCAGAGCCTTCCTACCCCCAGCAGATTGAAACTGCTGCCCAGCTTGGTGTAGTCTGTGAATTTGTTGATGGTGACTCCATCTCCTCGTCCAGGTCACCAAAAGAGATGTTGAACAGGACTGGGACACGCTGATCCTGGGAGACACCACTAGTGATCAGGCACAAACTGGATGCAGCCCTGTTCACCACCAGTCCCTGAGCCTGGCTGTCCAGTCGGTTCTGAGCCCAGCTGAGAGAGAGCCTGGCCAAGCCGTGGGCTGCAGCTTTTCCTTGGAATGCTGTGGAAAACTGCTTGGCAGGCAGCACCTGCCTTTCCTAACCCCTTGCTGGGGCTCATCCTGCGGGTGTCTGTTGCACAGAGGTAAAACCTTACGAAAGGAAGGCCTTGTAAAATCATGGCTCAGGTCTGTTGCTTTGGCTAAGTGGAAAAGGACTATGGGAAGGGGACTGAGCTGAATTAGCAGTAGAAAAAGAAGTTATATCACCATTAGGTGTTCACACCGTGGTGTATGATGGTTGGTTGAATTATGTTTGTTATGATTTAAAACTGTGTAACTTATAAAGGCCTAAAGCCTAAAAAGCCTGGTTCTTGCAATACAGCTGCTCTCCTTTGAAGCTACCTGGAAACACTATGTCACTACAGACCCGCACCCACATTGTCCTGTAGTGATGCCTTAAGTTTTAGCTTCCATATTTTCCAGATTCTGTACTGAATTAGGACATTATTCTGATCTTCACATAATGTATTAGTAAATCCTCTTCACAGCTTAGTTAGACAAAGCAATCTTTTTCCAGCCTGAGAACCAAGGACACTGTTGCAGCTGCAGGCCCAAAAAAAGTATAAACAATGTCAAATTGAGGGGAGAAAACTGGGAGGGTGGGACTTCATAACCTGAAGCTGTAATTGGATAATTAATCC
Source organism: Chloebia gouldiae (assembly GCA_003676055.1). NCBI lineage: Eukaryota > Metazoa > Chordata > Aves > Passeriformes > Passeridae > Chloebia > Chloebia gouldiae. Next base: position 3,800,734 of record QUSF01000004.1, on the reverse strand, counting down.
CAATATGTAAATGAACCAAAACTTATAAAAGTGATAATTTGTGACCAGTTGTCCATCTTGGGTCCATCTTGGGTAGAGCCTCGACCAGACTCTTGTACTGGCCAAGATGTAACCTTTGAAGGCCTTTTAATAAATACTTTATTCCTTTAACACTATGTAGCCTCTGTTCCAGGTTTCCCTGTTTCTTTAGGCATCAGTAGGTGCCCTGTGATGACACCCAAGATAATCTGCTCCATGACCTCTCCAGGCACTGTGGTCAGGCTGACAGGCTGCAGTGCCCTGGGTCTTCCTCCTTCATCAATACTCTGTGACTTGCTAATGGAAAAATGTCATCAGCAGCTCTAAGAGAGAAGAGCTACATGCCACATTATGCAGCCTCTGATTATCCCTCTGTGGCCAGTATGAAGGACCTTATTATTTGCAGTCAAACTAGTCAGTGGCTTCCCAGAGCATCCAACTTAGAGAGACAAGAGACAGGGAGTTAGATGAAAAATAAATTAGAGTGGCTGGATGGAAAGCCTTGTCTCTTCCTCACAGCCAATCTATAAAATGCATATTCTCTGTAAGTTAAACTTGGATGGTGTACATATGGGACCACTGCAGTTTTGTGGTTGAGTCAAATAGGCTTCATCACCATCTGTGGAGTCCCCTGTGCCCCGATGCTGAAGGTGAGGCACCAGTCTGTGTCTGCATCTGTGAAGAGCTCCAAGCAATGGTGCTGTTTTGAAGTGAATCCCCTGTTTGGCCCTGTGTAGTCTAGGCTGACCAGTTCAGACTGCAGTTTTGATTCATTCATTTGATTCATTTGATCCTTTCTGGAGGAAAGCTGCTTTCCATGTCTGCTACTGATGTGCTCCATAATGGGGACATCTTGGCTTGCACCAGTACATAGTCCTTTGGGGAGCCTGGAATCTCAGGTCTGTTGAGGACATTGAACCACTAAGAACCAGAAAAAATCTAGTACAAAATAAACCCCTGGAATAAATACAGCACAGTTACAGGGGCCTCAGCTGCCTTGATCTATTGCTCTTCTGATTCCAAAGGAGCCAAGTCAGATGGCCAAATTTGCCTCTTTTTTCTTTTTCCCTTTTTTTTTTTTTTCTTAATTATACATGCAAGTACTACTTATTTAACCAACTCTATTTCATTACTTAGCCTTAATGTCTCTCTGGACTATATTCAGATACATAACTGGAACATTTAAGTTCAAGAAAATTATGACCTCTTGGGATTACCTTTATACTGAGTTCTCCCAATACAGCCAGAGAAGAGTCAGGTGTGACACCAGTCAGCCCTCACAGACAGCTGTGATGTGGCTGCTCATGTTTCTTTCCTGTTAAGCCTGAGTATGGCAGCCCTGCCAGACAATCACTTGAGGTTAAATGCATTCAGATACCTGCACTGATTGTAAATTCACTCTGGATGCCACCACTTCCAGGACAGACCTCATGAACACATCTCTCTGAACTGCATATTCCAGTTATGAGAGCAAACTCCTACTGTCTCCTTCATCTCTCTCTCCATTACTGGTGTTGGCCACTTCACAGCAGAACCAGCACATCCAGTTTAGTCTTCATTTCAACTCCTAATGACAATGAGGTGCTGGATGGGTACACAAACCACAGCACTGAGTATGACACTTTTATGTGACAATTCCTAATGAGTCTCCCTGACTTCCCCCAACCAGCCTAAAGAGAAAAAAACATCTGTGGCAGGGAGTTAAGCCAAAACTCCAGGTCCTGAGTTAATAAAAGCTAATGCAGCCTCACCACAGCAAAGAAGTGCCTGTTGGGATTTGCTGTCCCAGTACTCTCATGTAAACAAGACTGTGACAACTTCAGTAACTTCCAGAAATAACTTTAGGGAAACATATAAAATAGGTTTTTTTTTTTAGATTTGCCTTGTAAATAAACATCCTGTGTGATCAGTGATCTGCATGTGCCCTTAACACTTGACATTTTTTGATCTTCCATTAAAGTATAGCTGTGATCACATATCAATTTGTATTTTGGCCCTTCTGAAAAGCATGATTTGCAAAGGATCATAAGCACATTTTCTTTCCTCATAGATTTTTAGCATTCAGGCAGAAAATGTGCTCTGATAGTCTTTTGGATGCTCACAGCGTATTGTATTATGTACCTGACACCATTAGTATTTTCATATTTGTCTCATATGTCACTTTTTTCACTAACTAATAGATCATTCTTTTTATAGGCATTACTTCACCACTGAGTTATCTGGAGAAAGACATGGTTAGTATCAATGAGCTCTTTGTGGACTATGAAAATATCCTGGGAGAGAAAGCAACACCTGGTAGGAATACAGTTTTGCTTTTAAAAAATGAGACATATATCTCAGGCAGACAGAGAGCTTTGGGCAATGCTGAATCCACACTTATGTGCCTGTTTAAAAATCCTCTCATCTATGTCTCTTTTTTTTCCTCAGATAGAAGGGACACAGCCCAACATTTAAAATTATTCATTTTGTAATGCAAACATACTCCTGATGCTAAGCTGCAGATTTCAAACCAGTTAACAAATTACAAAAATCCCTTTGCAGAAGACAGATTATTTGGAATTATCAGTTCTGATGTGCTGTTTAATTATGCATGCTTTTGTGCTAAGCATCTTTAAATATTAACGAGATATGTTTTTGCACTTTTGACCTACAGTAGATCTATGTAAACTCACATGTCTGTTGGCACTAAGTCATCACAGGGCTGCTGTACAGCAACAGCTCTTTTTAGACTCAGAGCTTGTCTGTGGTTTTTCTCTTTTGTATCACTGCCAGCACTATGGGAAAGGAATCAGGAAAATTACAACCCTGACAGAGAGCCCTTCTCAGATGAATAGGGCTGAGATAATTCTCACAGTCACTTTCTGTCTCACTCTCAACATGAGAAAGAAGCATCTGAAAGCTGCTGAGAGCTTAGCCCCAGTGATGGGTACAGCAGAAGCTGCATGGCAGAGAGGGAAAGCTAGCTGGGAAAGGAGGAGTGCTGGGCTGTCCTTGAACCTCTCTCCCCAAGGAGGATATTGAGGCCTTATCCTGGGGTAAGATTCAGGCAAACCTGTGTTTTAGAGAGGAGAAAGCCTGCTAAAGAGATAAGAATTGCAAGAGAGAAGATACTGAGAATATCACATTACCCAAGATCTGCTTGACTCCAGAGAGTGGGACAGCAGTAAGATCCTGGCCAGGATAAGCTGCACCTGATAGCCTGATGCTCTCAAATAAAATACAGATTTTCAATGCCTCAGTGAATATCTGAATAGATGCCTGACCCATCCAGACCAGATGGATTTTAACAGTATTCCAATACGTTATTGATCCCCTGATCACTTCCAGTTTAGTCAGATCATCTACAGTCATCAGGCCCAAAAGTTTCACCTGATTCCCCATGAAATAGAGTTTAGAACACTGGTGTGCATGGACTGATTCTGGCAAAAGCAAAGAGAGGAATTATTAAGCCCAAGCTTCTAGAAATAACATAGCCATGGATGGGGCTTGAAAGCCCTTCCAGTATAATTCCTGGATTGTGGAAATATGTTTCTGGTCTTGCTGCCATCAGACACAGCAGAAACCTGAATGACATCAGTGGCTAGTGAGAGCTTCACTGGGGCCTGGGAGCTGGTCCAGTGCTACCCCTCTCTGGCCACAGTGCCTGTTACCTGCTGCCTGGTCACCCTGGACCTACACACACACAGTGGCTGTGCATCAGATCTTGTACATAGGCACAGAGCTGAAGTAAAAACAGTTTTAATGTATTTCCTTGGGCAGCTCCTCACTGGAGAAAGAAGAGAGGGGAGAGGATCTGCTGGACACAAACCCCTTGCGCCTGCTCTCCCTGGAAGAGCTGTCTCTGGAGCTCAGCTCCGGGTGTCAATGTCCCAGCTCTGTGCCGTGGCTTTGTTCAGAGCTGCCCGATCACAAGATAAGATAAGCCATCCTTTCTTTGACAAAACCTGACAGCAACACATGCCTCAATTATTAAACCACGGCCCCCTTTGCCAGCAGCAGATAGCATCTTCACTGCTCACAAATCGCTCACAGTTAGAAAGTGCCTTGTACTTAAGGAATGTTCTTGCCTGATATATTAAGCCAATACACAAGCTCATTACCTCTGCTTCTTCCACGAAGCTTACCTCTATCGAAAAGCTGTCCCACAGCAAAGCATTAAACAAACACAGGGCCTGCCTGGTTATTGCTGTTGGGTGCCTGTAGGGCAAGGCAAGGCAGGGGACTGGCTGTGCCAGCACTGGGTGGGGCTGGCTGCAGAGTAGCCCTGGAGGTAGTGTCGCCCTGTTCTTTTAAAAGTTTCAAAGTTCTCCTAAAAGTTTTCTATACCTTCTAATGTTTACATATTTCTACTAAAGTTTTTCACCCTGTTCATGTAAATAATGATTGTTTTGCATTCTTCTTTGTGAAAGAAAAGAATTGATGAACTGTTAGTTTGACCAGTGTAGTTGCACAGGTGGCAATTTCATCCTCCAATCCACTGGTACTTTTAGAATTCTATATATTTTGAAATCAGAGATAAATTTCCTCTTTTTTCCCTCTTTTGCATCGAGTGTACGTACATGAGTTATTTCGTGTCGTAGTGCGACAAGGTAGCACAGGCTTCTTTTAAAAGATGTCCTCGTCTTGGCTGGGATAGGGTCAGCTTTCTTCTTAGTAGCTTTAGATCTAGTATGAGAATAATCTTGCTTAGACACTGATGTTTTATTTGCTGCTAAGTAGTGACTATCTTAAGTCAATGAATTTTCAGTGTTTCATGCCCTGTCAGCAAGAAGCTGCCCAAAAATCTGTGAGGAAGCACAGCTGGGACAGCTGACCTGAAACAGCCAAAGGGGTATTACATACCATAGGACATCATGTCCAGTATATAAACTGGGAGGAGTTATCTGGAAAGGGGGGAAAATGTTGCTCAGGGATGAGCTGGGCTTCAGCCAGGAGGGAATGAGCAGTTGTATTGTGCATCACTTGTTTCTTTTAGGTTTTATTACTCTCACCTTTTCATTACCATGCTGTTGCTGATGAAGATGGTTGTATTTTACTTTATTTCAATAATAAATCTCTCATATATTATCTCAGCCCACATTTTATCTTTTTTAGATTAATCTCTTTTTCCCCATGTAGAGGAGGGGGGCGAGCATGCAATTGCAAAGTACTTCATTTCCAGCTGTGTTGAACCACGGAGAAGGGCAAGGCAAAGCAGAGATAGGGCAGGAAATATTCTGTCAGAGCATACAGATCTCAAGCATGTCATATGGCACTAAGGCAGGGGAGGAGATCAGTGATTTATTTAAGGTCCTGCAGGCAGTCTGTGGCAAAATGAGGAGAAAACCTGAATATCCCAAGCCTTCAAAGGATTATCTGTCCCTGAAACACAACTTCTTCTTCCATGTTAGACTGACCTCTCACCGTGGTATGCTCTGTGAGAAAGGAGCCTCCTACACTCCTTCTACCATTGAAAGGATTCACTGGGAAAGACAAAAATTATGTGATGATCTGTTACATGGGTGTCTGATCATAAACAGCTTTTGTTTATTCTCTGCTTCAACACAGCAAGGAAGAAGGTGACCCAATACTGCAGCTTATCAATTCCCACAGGAAAGGCCACAAATGTGTGTATGAACTGGCCTGGGAGCATCAGCTTGCTCCCAACCACCCCTTTCCAGAGGTGTGTATGTACTCAGGGTTCTGTGGCATGTGGCCAGTGTGTAGAACACACACAGCACTCAGACTGACCAGGCTGAGTTAGAGAGGGACTTAGATGTCCTGAATAAGAGGAGGAAAAATGAACATAAAAAAACCACAGAGACCCAGAGAGGAAAACAAGAATCTGCAAGTCAAATCCATTCATCCATGAGGGACTGGTGAAACAACTGCTTGCAATTGCATTAGTGCATTTTAATATGTTAACGGGCCCCCAGCTGCTGGTACCTGCCCCGGCAGCTGCAGTGTGGTCAGGGCCATTTCCTTCTGCAGCACAAGGTCAGACAGGTTTCCTCAGGGGAATTAAAGTAAACAAACTTTAAATCACACAGCAACAGACTGGGAGAATACTCAAGGCCAGTTGTGATTATCTCAGCTCTAGGGTGGGAATGGGCTTGCTGCATCAGGAGGGATTTTTCCTACAGATGAAATGCACAGCGCCGCTGCCAGCGCTGCCTTCTCGTCAAAAATTTGCTTGCATAATTTACACCAGGTGTCATTGTAGGTAGAAAATATTGGGATGTTAAGGAAGTCATAACATTGGCAGATGATATTTTATGTAGTAATATGCATGCTGAAGACAATAGGAGTATCTCCTATAGTGAGTACCACTCAATATGAATAATGGCTCCAAGGTCAGGCCCCTAATGAACAGTTGTCTAGCTGTGAATACATACATTTTTTCACTCTGTTGTAGGCAACACTCTCAGCTACCCAATTAGGTTGATCCGTGAAAATGATTATTCATTATCTGAAGTCTGAGAGTACCGAATTATGTATTCGAGCAGTGTGCCTTAAAGAAAAAGCATGTGAAATTCTAATGTCAGATAAGGTGACTGCATGATGAATGAAAAGAATGCACCACTACTCTCAGGACTTTCCTTTGGAGTGCTTTGAATTCATCCAAAGGTCAGAGAAAAAAATCCAAATTTTTTGGATCAGGTCAAAATCAGAGATTCAAATGCTAGTTTTATGACGGATGTTGCATTATGCATTACAATACAATTTCTGACTTAAAACAAACCAAAACAAAAATAAAGCATTTTTATTTTTTAGAGAACTGGATTTTCAGTTGTGTTCAAACCAGTTATCTGGAAATCCTAAAACATGGCAATTTCTACTTGTATGGGGTCTCCAAAATTAAACAAGATTAATTCCATTACACTGAGATTCTGCAAAAGACCTGTAGGCTGTTGCCTCCTCCTCCCTGGTCTCCCAGGAATTCCCAGTGGCACTCTTCCTTGGCTGAAAGGTGACTGCCAGGCCCTAGAAGACTCTGCTACTGACAAGTGGGATTTGGGAGCCCTTGGAGGAGTGACATGGGCATAAGGAGCCAAGGCTGCTGGGAAGAGCTGAGTGCTTCAAAAGCCTCGGGGCATCAGCTACTTAGCACCAAAGGCAATAAAGGTAAATAAAACCCCATGATATAATGAAATGACAAAGGTTAAAGGAAGGGAGAACAAGCAATAGGCAGAGGGGAGAGGTAGTATTGATGTGAACACTTTGTACCCCTTCATCTTGATTAGGATGGGTTTGTGAGAGCCTTACTCAAAAGAAGGCATTAACCACCTCATATTCTTTCATTTCCATTTACTGAGACTGACATAGGTTCTGTTCATTCTCCCAGCCAGAACAGCTTCTCTGAGAGTCTGCCCTGGGGAAAGGAAAGAGAAAGGAAAGAGAAAGGAAAGTTAACTGAAAGGCTAAATATTTCAACTGGCTACTGGAAAAAGAAAAGGGAAAAGAAAAAAAAAAAACAGGAGGATGAGAGAAAACAGGTTGTGCCACCTTGGAAAAGCACATTAGGAGGCAGGAAATAGAAACAGTCTCATCAAATGGGAGGAACATCTTTTTGTCTGAGTCTGTAATTCCCATCTATTGCTGGGATGTAGCTCCTGAAGCCTGGATATGAATATGAACTAAATCTCTAGATGCCAATTTGGAAAGAAATCTCAGTGTAAAATTGATTTGGCCTCACCCTGCTTGCTTTAGGTCAACATGTCTTCAAAAAGAAGCTCCCAGAAACTCTCTGAATATTTATCTTTTGCAGTGCCAAAGCTGTGCTCACCTCCAGCTCTGGCAACACTGTTTTCCTTGCAGGTGCCTGTCAGTGGACAACTTGGCCTCCACCTGCACCTGATCCATCCTCACCCAGGGAAGCCAAGGGTCCTGGGCATGCACCACTGTGACAGTCATGTGCAGGAATTGGTACAGATGAAATGCAAAGGCATTTCCCCATTATACCCTTTCTCCTGCGCCAAGTTTTCCCTTGTTAATTAGGAGGAAAATTTCACAACTTCACCACACGTAATTAAATCTCGCAATTAACATGTGCACTAAAGCCATCATTTTAAAAATGAGACTTATGCAGGGAAATCTACTTAAGAGAAAGCTCCAGGATGGAGGGTGAAACTGTGACACTGTGCTAATGATCCAGAGCACCAGTGGTTAAATGATGGGTCTCACTGACAGCACTCAGCCCATCTGACATGTGCAGGAAAGGGCACTGCGCTTATAGATGCTAATCCAACACAGTACCAATAAAAGGGGAGTGGGAGGGAGGGTGACAAAAGCAGAGGTAAATGCATTAAGTCTCAATTAGAGCACTGACATGAGAGAGAAATGAGGTTAATACATTTTAGGAGAAAACCTTTCTGTGAGTGAGGGGTTGATCTCTGCAGGATGGTGTGACAGAGGTGATGACAAGGGAGAAGGGAAGCACTTTTAATTTCATTAGACCCTGCTTGGAAGTGGTGGTGTAGTCTCAGGGCTTCGTGGCCTGCATTGGCACATCTCTTTGGTTTCCATCACCTTCCAGACATGGCCACAAAATAGATTTGGAAGAGCCGGACTCAGCCACAGCCTCGCTCTCTGCTTCTGTGATGCCACAATAGCTTGGGATGCCCAATGCACAGGTTTGCACCCCAACTTCCACCTGGCTCAGACTCAGCACCTGGGGGAGCACAGAGCATGATTTTACTGCCTCACAAACATCCAAGCTCTGTATCTTCAAAGCGATTTTGCAGCAGAGCTGCTTGTGTATCTATTAGGCAGCACATGGCAAAATTCAGAAACCAGCACATAAATGTCTTGGGGGAGGGCTGCAAGTTTTTGCTGGGTAGTTACACAGCAGCAGGCAAGGAGCCTTGGGTCTCATTTGGTGATTTGACATATATAACAATACAATTAAAGCAAGAATCAGAAAGGTAATTATTGCAGACTTAGTGGTATGCCATGCTGTAAGCTGGAAGAGAATAAAACCCAGCAGCTGACCACCCACCCACCTCAGCTCTTTCTATGCACAATGAGAAAAAGTGAATTGCATCTTTAACGGCAATGTTATGTTAACATTTTAATTGCACTGAATCTTATTCAGCAGCTACAGATTTCCTCATTCCAAAATAATCCTTATTCAATTAGCAAAGTACAGACAGTATCATGAAATAGTCACAGAAATCCATCACAGAAACAAAGCATGATTTCCTTTTATACCTCCTGACACACACACACACCACCACACTTATTAAGATGACATCCAGCATTCAGGCATAAAATCTTAAATTACAGAGTGATTGGGGCTTTTCAACTGATCCATAAAAGTATGCACTTAGCAAAATCTAAGGACAGGTAGAAGAGATGGATAACACCCAATGCACTGCTGTTTCAAGGCAGGCACTGAGGCATGCAAAAATAAACATTTGCTGAGGTGGAATGCAGTGTGCTGTTTGTACAATGCAACATGGCAATGACCTCTACTAATAAAAAATATCTGCAGATTTAAGCCCAGAGGACTATATTGCATATCAATAGCAATAAAACCAGCAGAAATAGAAATGTATTATTTATAGACCTATTTATAAAAGCTAAATACTTCTCCAGAGGACCTGCTTCTGTAGAATGAACTGTCTTCCTCCCCCTCCCTCCTTTAGCAGTTTGTATGACAAGGCAGCAAAGAACTGTACCATTAAGAAAAATCTTTGTAAAAGATAAAGAATTAGAATTAGGAAGAGATGCAGCTCCCTCCTGCATATTTTCCCCAGTGATATGACCTGCATTTTCATTAAGCAATCCCACTTTACACCTTTGGAAGTGGGATTGCAAGCAAACCCCAGGTCCATAGCATACTCTCACTAGGAAGGTTGATTCTGATTAATAAACTTGAACAGGATATTTGCCATTAATTTTGACAGCAGTTAACTAGATTATAATCAAGTCCTTTCCTTTCCTTTCCTTTCCTTTCCTTTCCTTTCCTTTCCTTTCCTTTCCTTTCCCTTTCCTTTCCTTTCCTTTCCTTCTTTCCTTTCCTTTCTTTTTCTTTTTCTCCCCAGTGTAAACCTTTTTTTGATTCAATGAACACACTGAAATGCCAGCAAAGGAAAGGAAGGTATTTTCACTATCTCCTGTCACTCAGATCCCTCCTTAAAACACTTGTGTTGTTTCAAATCTCACATTGCTTTTATCTCACTATCACTTATAAGACCATTACAAATAATGAATCCTTTCTGGGATGCCCCATTTTATGGACCAAAGCAATTCTGTGTTCACAGGAACAATTTTCCTTCCTTATATATATCCCCTAGAGCAAAACTGTGGGTGCTGGAGTTACTTTGCCAATGAAAAAAAAAAATTACCAGAGACTTAAAAGAGTAGGCTGGGGAAGGTAATGGATTATACTGATGGACTCAATCACCTACTTGAAGAGCCTGAGTGTCCACAAGCTGCTGAGTAACCCACATGACTAATTTAGACAGTGGACAAAGGCCTCAAAACAGAACAACAGACTATTGTTAATCAGCACTAACATGTTCTCCTGCTTGCTGCCTTTCTTACAGCCCCCAGCACAGAGCCCCTCCACGATGTGACCCCCTCCAAGGGCAGCAGCAGCCCCCCACAGCCAGCCCATGTGGAGGGGAGGTGATGCCACAGACATCAGACACTGCCAGTGTCTGTTCTTGTTGCTACTTGTCCTTCCACTGAGAAATCCATGCATTCAGATTACTGCAAATTACTCAGAAATCTCTCTTCAGCCCCTCACAGCTTGCAGTGTAACTTTCACAGTTGTCCAGGTCTTTGTTGGATTTGACCCACAAACTACAAGCAATGTTTTGTCTGCTCTCACCAGATTTTCCTTTAATGTGATTTTTCAGAAGTATTAGACTGAGCTACCAAATCCTATTTTTTCATCCCTCCTGCCCTGGATGCTTTCAAATGAATTAACTGTAACACTGGCCCTTACTATGCTGGTAAAATAATATGAGCAGAGTTAAATAAAATGAATTCAATCCTGCTGTAACTTACCCTGGTGAAAATCTGAAAGTTTTACTGTAAAATTGTTTGGGTTATAACATCGTGAAAAAAAAAAAAAAAAATTAAAAATAAAAAGACAAACAATAATAATAATTAAAAAAACACTTAGGCTTGCAGCAGCAGAATTAAATTAGTACTTCCAAAATATCTGGAACTTCATCTCCTTTATCTTGACAAGCAAAGCCTGGTCATCCTGCCACTTCACCTTCTTTTGAAATTCTGGATGTTGAGTTCCAAAGCATGAGCAGAACTTATGAGCAGAGGGACTGAAAGATGGATAACCTAGTTTACTACATTGGCACAATTTAATTCCACGTATTTTGTACAAAGGGAACCAAAAGGGTTCTACTTATAATTTTTCAAGGCATACAGATTACTGACCAAAGAACTTCACCAGATGTTTTCAATATATCTTTCTTGATGGAGATGTATCTTTTTACACATGAATCTCACTGAGCTCTCCCACAGACTTGAAGCAGCCCAGTTTTCTCCTGATGAGATAAAAGATCACATTTCCTATGTCTTTCATAAATTGTATTCCTAATTAAGTTCCCATTAATGGGGTTGAGAAAGGCATCTTTATTTCCATCACACACATTTTTTTGTTTTATGGATTTTTTTGTTTGTTACTTGGATTTGTCTGGCTTTCTGGATTTTTAAAGGGTTTTGTTTTTGTTTTTTCTCTTTTTCTTTTTTGTGATTCACTTGTCAGGCAGAAGTGTCTGTGCAAAAAACTGTGTGCCATTTACCCAGCACCATTTGGTTTTCTGGTCTATTCAAATTTGTTAGCTTTTTTTTTTTTTTTTTTTTTTTTTTAACCTGGAGAGTGACAAATATGACAAGAATTCTTTCTCACCAGCTGAGAATGGGTGATGCTTTGGAGCCAGCCATGTGGCTGACAACAGTGCCACCCTGTGTCCCTGCAGGCTGGGGACCCACTGAAAACTCATTTATTAAACCCTTCCCAGCCACACCAGTTTCCTCCTCCTCTCCCACATCCACTAGCAGACTCCTTTCCTGATGCTTTAACTTTCTGCCAGGAGGTGAATTTATGGCTGCCTGGCAGAGCACAGCCTTCAGAGCAGCACAAATAACCATTTGAATAAGGCACCTTTCCTGAAAGAGTTTGGGTCGGTAGTTTGGGTAGAAATGGTTTGATGAAGCTGCAAATCAATATTACTCTGTAAATTTTTAATGTTCACACCATGTGAAATGCTGTAAATAAAATAAGCTAACCACAATAGACTATTCTTTGTAGTTCATTTTAAAAAATGTCTGTTCAGCAGTATGGCTAACTACTCGCTGTAGATATGGCTTTAAAACTGTCTAGGCTAATACATCAAGACCAGAATTTGAATAACCTCTAGTGGCAGGCAATTTTTCAGAACTTCCAAATACTACAATAAGTAAAACTAGAATTTTTTTTAAGTTACATGCTAAAGCGGACAGGTCAGAAAATAAGTGAAATGAGAACAACTGGCATGTTTATTAATCCAGCAAAGGGTTGTTAATGATTAGAGGTGAGCTCAGAGTGGAGAACTCAGATCTTTATTTCAACCCTGGCTACACACAGTTCTCCTGGGAGTTTGGAGCTGGGGGATTTCTCATGAAGTGACCCCATTATAGGAAAGTGTAAATACCATTTTTGTTGCCTTGGATCCAGTCTTTAAAGGTTTTCTTTTCCAGTCCTAACACATTATCTGCTTCCAGAGATATATTTTACAAGATGAACAAGGGGTTATGGCTGCAAACTGAAAGAGAGGATTTTTCAGTTGGATATAAGGAAGAAATCCTTTACTGTGAGGGTGGTGAGGCCCTGGCACAGATTGTCCAGAGCAGCTGTGGCTGCCCCATCCCTGGGAGCTTTCAAGGCCATGCTGGATGGGGCTCTGAGCAATCTGGTTTGGTGGAAGGTGTCCCTGTCCATGGCTGAGGATTTGTAACTGGATGATCTTTAAGGTCCCTTCCAACCCATCTATTATTCTACAATTCTATGAACCAGTGCACAAAAGAGCAAAATAATAACCTAAGCATATGTGAAAAGCAAGACCTGTTTGAAAAAGGAAAACAAAACAAAACCACAAACCAGCACCAAAAAAAAAAAGTATAAAAAGCAAAAAAAAGCAGCAACAGCAGCATAAAACCCCACTTTTTGTAACTTTTATTCTTAGCACTGCCTTTCCCAGAGTATCTTGGTGGGAGATGTGTCATTGTGGAGACAGATTGATGAATTTTCCACCAGTGGTTTGTCACTGACTGATTTGATGTTCCAGTCATAGAGGCTGCCACGTGGGGTGTATTGGTACTGTATCCAACCTCACCCTGCTGGTAGAGCAAGCAGTGCTTGGAAGCAATATACAAAAGCCTGGTACAGAAGAATGTGTCTAGAAGGTTCTATGATGCTCTACATGAGCACCCTCTTGTAATTTAGAACACGCCTCACATCCCATTCTCTTGGATCTTCACAAGGGGAGGGGAAACAGACAAAGGAAAGCAAAATTTTCTTTGGCCTGAAGTCTCTCTGGAGGGAAAACAAAGATTGGTTTGTAATATTGACAAGCTGATTAGCAAAGTCCTAGTCATAGTTTCTTTACTTGCATCCTCAGTCTGTTGTGAAGCTGTTGAATAATTCCTGGCACATCCTCACTCTCCTGTTGAAAAAACCACACATCTATGTCCCAGGTTGGCCTCTTGGTTGATGTGTGTCCTATTTCCATTGGATAATGGGGAGTTGAGGCAGCTGTGAGGTGAGACCAGGCTGCTTGAAGTTTTATCTAGTCACACACTGAAAACCTCCAAGGACAGCACAGCCTCTTCAGGTAACCTGTTGATGAATTTTGCTCTCCCTAGTGGTTTATCCCCATGTCCAGGCTGAATTTATTCTGTTTCAACTTATGCCTGTTGCATAAGTTAACATGGCTTCTGTCCAGTCACAATATTGGGACCAAATTTCTGTTTTGGTCCCAAGTCATAATTTTCTTGACCATGTTTTCCTAATATTCTAGGGTTTTAAATAGTTTAATCCTTGGAAAAAAAATCTTCCTATCTCAATTAGAATTACCTGTAGATACAATTTGTTAACTCTTTATATATTTTAATACACAGTTAATAAAGGTGCTGAAGATATTCAATACTCCTCTGTATTCTCATATTTCACTACCAAGTAGGAAATTTGTCAATTGTTGCATGTGACATCAACTAAAATTCGCAAACCCTGGTAAGATTCTGTGTGTTACAGGTAGAAAAGGCAGTCCTGTAGCTGGAGTGTGAGCAGGAGAAAAGAGCTTCATCCTGAGCTCCATCACTGAGCAGACAAATGTCCTTACACAAACAACCCTGCTCTCACCTTCTCATATTTAAAAAGAGGATTTTAATGCTTGGATTTTGCCTTCGGGATGCAAATCATAACTTGATACATTCCCCCAATAACATCAAGGGCTCTATAACTATGAGCACTGCAAAAAATATTTTTCCTAACATATTATCCATTAAAGCTTCAAAAATTGCATGTTTCAGAAGAAAGTGTAGGCTGGAAACCTGTTCATGTGATCCTGTTGTATCTTTCAAGCTGTCCAGGACATGGGCAGCCTGGGTCAATAGACCACCAGGAGAGTGATGACCCTGACAATGAAATTTTCTCCCAGGAAGAAAACAGATTCCCCCAGTCTGCACAGCATGGAGGATTAAATACTCCACCTTCTGTCTCAGCTCAAGTCCAAACCAAAATCCCAAAGATCTTATTAAACTCACATTCAAAAATTTAAGGGAGAGTATTTCAGTGTTCTTCACACATATCTAAGCTTTTTTCTTTTTTTTAATAAAACCTTTCATAATATTTTAAAAGACAAAACAGGACATTGATGAATAGGAATTTATTTTTCTTCTCTCCAAAGTATGAAATTGGTCAAAATCAATTTTTTGAATCTTTGACAAATAAGTTCACTAGATGATTCTCAGCTTTTTTTACTTTCCCACTCCCTGTGCAAATGCTTGGCAAAGGCTGATATTCCCTGAAGACCATACAAAATCAGTTGTTCAAAAACTGATAGCTGATAATTTGAGACTTCCATATCCTGGCACCAGCTTAGTGACTAAAAATGAAAAGTCCAGGGATAAACCCTCTGTTCTGCCTTATTCCTCCAGCACAGTCACACACTGTTGGGATTGTGATGGCTCTCAGACAGACACAGATCTGTGGAGGGTATGGGAAAGGGATAAATGTTGGTGGATATTCACAAAGAGTCCATCCTAATCCTGAGGAAAAGAGTATGAAGCTTGTCTGAAACGTTGGCAAGTGAAAGCCAGTGTCTAGGGATCATCTAGAGAAAGACACAAGCATGCATGGATAATAGAATCTGCATTTTTCATTAGTTTAATCATATGTTTAAGACTTTATCAAAGAAAATCTGTTATACATCCAATTGGTAAAATCTATCAAAATAAGTGTCAGGAAAGATCATCTTACTGCCATCATAGGAATGGAAATTATAAAATATTGTAGTGGAGAAATCCACTACAAAAATAAGCTGAAAAGTTGTCCTCACTGGGACATTTTCCCAAAATAGCACAATGTAAGTTATCCTGAAGTTTTGTAGAAGAAAAAGTGGAGCCAAATCAGAACAAATTCAAGCTGCAGCAGAACATGGATCAGAACTGCACCAGAAACACTTACAGTGCCTGTTCTGGTTTATCAGCCATGCCCCACCCTGATCTAAGAGCAAGAGTGGACAGACAGCCATCCATCACTTGTGAACACACACAAACATCTGGATTATTTTCAGCGCACATTTTTCCTATGTGAAACACTCCTTAATATGTTTCCCAAAAGGTTGCACTATTCCTTATGAGACTGGCTGTGTTTACTTGGCATTCAGGGCCATGTAGTGATTTGCTAATGTATAGATCTGTCACAACTAATAAATCTTTACAGCGTTATGGATGACATTATTATTTTTGATCCAGATTACAGCATTGGCTGGCTGATGTGGTTGATAGCAATGCTTACAGGATATCACTTCTTTCTTGGATATTAGCTCAAAAGAAAATCCCAATATAATTCAGAGCATGGATCCATTTAAATATTAATGGCACAATGATATTGATAATACAACAGTATTCCTGCAAAGGCTGCAAACCATGTCCCCCACACATGCAGTCATAGCATGAGACATCTGAAAGAGCATTTGCTGGGGGCTGGATGCTGATTGTGCTGCAGAAACATTCATGTGCAGCTACCTGTGAGAGGAGGTCT
Source organism: Chloebia gouldiae (assembly GCA_003676055.1). Taxonomy (NCBI): domain Eukaryota; kingdom Metazoa; phylum Chordata; class Aves; order Passeriformes; family Passeridae; genus Chloebia; species Chloebia gouldiae. The sequence continues at coordinate 3,784,461 of QUSF01000004.1, read as the reverse complement.
AGGGCAGGAGGGACACTGGTTCACATATGTGTGAATAAGAACACACAAACTGAGTTCTTACAGCAGAAGTGAAATAAATCCAAATTCACTTGCTGTACTATGCTGGGGTGGCATATAAGGCTTAAAGAAAAAGACACTACTTATAGCAAAAATGTAGTGTACAACATAAATAGCATACGTGCCCAATGAATTCTATAATAAAGCAGATGCAGCAGATTATATTTAATAATGTTTGGCAATTCCCTGTGCAGCTAATGGTTTGTTAGAAATTAGTCCCTAATGTTTTAGGGAGTGCTGGCATTTACAGTCATTCTCTTTGTCTTAATTTACAATGTTTGTGTGCTGTATGCTGTTTAGCCTGCTCCTTGCAGTTTTATGATCTTTCTTGGCTTGTTGGGATTTCAAAGGGTGTTTTAACTCATAGCTACGCTAATATGCATGGGAAGAATTTAATAAAACACTTTTTTAGGACTTTATTCCCTTTTTCCTCTCCAATACACAATGAAAGCTGATTCTGCTCTGACATCCAAGCTCCTGTGAGACCTACTTATTGCCAAACATGTAAGTTTTAGTCCCAGATTTCATGGTATGAGCAAATAAATCAGGAATGCATTGTGCCAGGAACTAGAGGCAATTCAGATTGCACTGAGCATCCTGAACTAGCAGACTCAAGAAACATAGCAAATCCATTTTAGCCATAAGTGCCCTCTCATCCAACTGTTTAAACACTCCTCAAAAGCACACAAAAATATTTTATATCTTTCTGAAAAAATAAAATCAGGATTACATCCATTGTCCAGGAAGATGAATTAAGCCACAGAAATCCATAGGCATTACTCAAAATGCAAGATTCTCCACAGAGAACTGAACACCAAAAGTTCACTGCTTTTCTTCGAGTTCTCCCAACTGATCAAAATCAAAAGAAGATATTTCTTTCTATAAACTATAGCTTGAATAAGAAATGTAGGACAAGCACGAGAGCATGGGATCCTCATGTCTTGAATGAGGAGGGAAGGCACAGGCTCAAAACAACAGGTTGAGGCCACAGGTGCCATAATACACCTAAAATAAAACTCAAGGAATATTGTTCTGTGCCAGAAATTCCAGGTTTGCTTGAAGGAGGGAAGTATTGCCTGTTAGTCACAAAGGTGAAAGCCCAATTTCTCCTGGGGGGCACTTTAGCTCTGTTCAGGTCTCCTTGCAGTGGTCTGCCAGAGAAATGAGGACAGACTCCAGATGGAGGACACTGTAGAATGCCAAAGGTGCTCCAGGAGAGCAGCCATGGCAGGGAGAAGCTCTGTGCCAAGGGACAGCCTTGCCTGCATGACCTCTCAGTGGTGAACCAATTATTTTAGGTCATAGTTTAGAAAATGCTGAAGTATGCAATAGCAGGATTTTTTTTTTTTTTTAATCAACATGGGCTTGTTGAGACCAAATCTTAGTCCCCTTCTTAATCTGGAACACAGATCTTTCTAACATTTGCCTATACTTTTTTCTCCTACTGGTTCAGCAGTGTTTATAGCTGGAGCCAACAAGCCTGAAAATGCAAATAGGCTAAATCTCAAGGGCTCACAGCTTGCTTGCAGCACAGCCACTGCATATTATTGGTGAAGGACAGGGAGTCTTCTCAAGTCCTGCAGGCTTCCCATTATCTCCTCAAGGCTCCCAGCAATAGGAATATTCATCATATTCATCAGATCATTGGTAAAATGAAGATACAAACATTTAGTGCTGGTTATGAATGATTGTGGCTTCTAGGAGGGGAGATAAATGACTGTCTCAGTGGAACTAGACAAATTTGAATTGACTAACTATAGTGTATAACAGCAACTCAGTCTTCAGTGAAATGAGAAGAAGGTCAGACACTGGTGTGAATCAGTTCAATCCTGACTAAAACAACTATGGACAATATTATACACCTGAAAAAAAAAAAAAAAAAAAAAAAAAGGGGAAAACATAAGATTTTGGCTTTGGATTTTTTTTTATTTTTATTTTGCAGAGTTCACTATAAAGAAAGAAAAAATTTATTTAATGTTTGAGAAAAAATAGGAAAAGTGCATCTAGGTGCACAACCTCCTCCCTTCTCTGTGGGAAGGAGACCTTTGCAATTTGTCAGGATGTGGCTGAGTTCAAAGTATTTGAGTGTGAAAAGTCTTGATGTATAGAGTGAAGATTCACAGGGGACACATTCCCAGGATAGGTCAGACTAGCTGCCATCTCAAGCAGAGTTTTGATCCACCTGCATATACATTTGAAAGGAGCCATGAAATTCATTCACATACTGAGCTGCTTCAAGGAAATATGTTTAAACGTGGTAACAGAGTGAAAGGTAGAAAGATCTGTCATCTGGAAATTTGCTTATATCACGAAAGGTGTCAGCTCAAAATGGCAAAATCTAGAAGGGGATAAAAAGTTCAGAAGAGATAAAGATGCCAGTCTCTCCCTCTGAACAGTTGATGGCTGAGGGGAAAGTCCTGTTTGATTCCACTCCATGGCCTTTTCCTTTGCCTCTGAGAACTGACATGGTGTAATTAAGCACCAGTAACTCCAAAGAACTTGACTGTTTAAGTGACATATTTTCTATAATTACTTCTTTAGTGCTACCTGGACTGCAGCTCCAAGTCAGATCTTACCCAGCAATTCTCTGCCATCAGCTTTTTGTACAGAAGCCACCACAGTCCAGCTCTTTGACCTGTTTTGGGTGTAATACATTTAATGAACAGTAGAAAAGGAATTATCACTGTCTCAAAACCCCTTCAAGATAGTTCTTTTTCAAATCCAGATCTTTGGGGAACACAAGTTTCTCTCAATCTCTTCCTAACTATAACCCTAATTGGAAGCACTAAACATTTATTCCAGTAAACCACCCCACTAAAAAGACGACAGGAAAATTCAATCCCTGCCAATGTCATTGGGGCCACACAATTATCAAGGCTGTACCTCCACTTATACAAAGAAAGCTCAGCTGAGCTTTCTGAAGGATACCACTGGTGTTTAGTTTTCAATTCCCAGGGTCTATCACACCATCTTGATGCTCAAAGACCTTAATTCATCTTGCTGTCATATCCACCCATCACCTACGAGGCACTTTTTGAATGAGGTTCATCCTGCCTGCTAGCATAACACAGTCATCATCTGTCCTGTCATCTGAAAAATATAAATGTTTCATGCTCCACTAATAAATCTGCTACAATATTTGCTGTTGCTTGTGCAATCCAGGGCCTTGTTTCATGTAATATTTATAAATCACTTGCCTGATGATAATGTTCATTGCTAATTGTGAGCATCTTCCTGCCTCCTGCCCCAGTATGCAGGGCAAGAGAGGTGCTCCAGTGTGGATCTGAGCTGTCTCTCTTCCCACTGCCTTCCCCAACACAGCAATGTGAAAGAGGGGAGCCTTACCATGGGCAGATAAAAGCAACATCAAAATCTTTTTGTCCAATTTCACATTTTATGAGAGAAACTGCAGGAGGAGGATTGCAGAAGAAAACTATGTGTGATTATTAACATTATAAGTTACACTTTATCATCCCCCCCACCCTTCTTACACCTGAGTGCTGTCTTTAAATGGTCCTAAAAATTGCACCACATTACATATTTTCCTTTTTTTCTGGGTATATATTTTCCTCTGTCCAAATGCTCATGGTATGATGGTTTGCAGGAAAAAAAACAGGTCATGGAAAGTCACTACTTGTCAAAGACAGCTCTGGTTCAAGTCACCTACTTGCTGGAAAGTTAAAATACTGGGAAAGCTGGGACAGTGAAGGGATAGAATTATGGTTACCTATTTCATTTTTCATTTTGGCCAGAACTGGAGAAATGCCCTCTGCTCTTGGATTATGTGAGGAAAAGAGGTGGATTTTCCTTTCTTCCTGAAAGTGGAGAGAAGGACATGAGGAAACAGGGGAGTACATGAACACACATCATCCATATTTCTGTGGCATCCCAACACTTCAACCAGTATTGAATTCCTTGGCCTTAATACTGTAGCCAAAACCCTTTGATTTCTTCCCAAATTGCTTAGCCCAAAACAAGCAAGACAAGACAGGAAAAGGGAATTTTCTCCCTGGATTACAAAAGCAATGTTAGGACCCTGAGCAGTCAATGTCTCATGCTCATTATTGCCTAGTATTGCATGAAATAAAAACTTAGACTGAGCAATGGTTAGAGCTCAAGCCAAACAAGGGCTGTGAGCAGCTGCTTATGGATGAACAAATAAGAAAATGTGGCCCAAGAGCTTTGGAGAAGTCTCTGCTGCAGCAACCAGGTAGCACCTGGTATCCTCACTCATGCTTCCAAAACACACCTCTTGTTTTCACAGAAATCGTCAGACCCCAATACGTTTAACATCCTCCACACTGGCTGAAATCTTTCTAAAATCTGGTTAAAATTGGGTAGCAGAGTCTATCAGGAAGGCAGGCACACACAATACAATAAATAGCAATTCCTAGAGAAAACCAGATCAAAAAAGAACCTGCAACCCTCAGTCCCTCCTTCCTTTTGACCAAATCAATGCACCTCTCAGTAGAGCTGAGTATTGATCTATTTTATGCAAACAATGGAGTTTGAAGCTTTAGATTTATGCTCCTTGCCCAAAGACAAGCTCATGTCTGAAAGAGCACGAGTTTGTGCACTGGCTAATGGCTCTTGCTCAGTCACTAATCATCCCAGTTCTTAAAGATTTTTAAGTCAACTATTGACCTAAATTATTCCGCCTTGAAAGAAATGTTATAAGCTGTACAACAAATTAGGGCAAAAAAGCCTAATCAAGACTGGTCTCAAACCTCCAAATCTTCCCATTAAGGGCTGCTTCTATTTCCTATTATACACTGTTTTGAGTAAAGAGTGTTTATGAGGTATTAGGCTTTTTATCGGTTTCTCCTCCATTTTAATTTTCATTGTTGCATATTTGAGTGATAAAAGATCATGAACCCTTTTTCCCAAGTTATTTATTAACACTCATTATAAAGGGGAATTGAGGGGAAATGATGTGAAACTAAATGGCCCAGATTTTTTTTTTCCAGCAGGACCTGAATTGGAATCTATTTTTCACTACCGACAGCCAACACTCACAGAGACATCGTGAAAATTCAGGCCCAAAAGTGACAAAAGACTACTGAATCCATCAATATTTTTCCACTTCACCTAGCTAACTCAAAAATCACTGGCTGCTCACTTAAAAGTCAACACAGCTGCAAAATGACGCAAATGCTATTAGTGACAAGATGACACTTCTTCCATTCATTTATTTATTTCTTTTTATAGAGAGAGTTTGCCATACTGCAAAATCAGGCTACAGGTGCAATGAGCTGATGCTGCATGTCACGGGCTCTGGGATGGGGAGACACTGGCAATGTAGAGTGAGTCACTGCACTGTTAGGAGATGGTTAAACTGAGAAAAATGTAACTACAACGATTTCATACAGAGGTGTTATAAATTCTTTATAGTGGAAGTGTTTCTGATCACTATGTGCCTTTGTTTTGCTCGTAGGAAATTTTTGCAACTGTAATAGGGATGTGTGTTTAGATCTCTTAAAGTATTAATTGGCTGTATTGTGGCTGTTCAAAAAAGCATTTAGTGAAATAGATAATATATCCACATCTCAGAAAACCATAGCTCAGAGTTGCTTGCCTGTGTTAAAGGATATATATTTTTTTTAATATCCATACACCCATATATTTCCAGTGCTTATTTTGTAGTTGCATTTACACCAGCTTTTGCTGCTGTGAACATGTAGACCACCCATACTTCCTAGGACTAGGTCTGTGATTTATGGAAATACACCTCTATATGCTAAACCGGTTCTCACTTTTAATTTAACTAGAATCAAGCCTGGAATGGCTGAAAATGCTGTCATGAAACAGAATTGTGTAATTTTACAAGCAGCATTTGTCATGCCATTACCAGAAAATTGCTCAAACTTTTAAAAACAAGAAAACCTTCTACATTCTCATTTTTCTCTCTTGCTAAATGCCCTAACTCAACCCAGAAAAATCCTGCTTTCCAAGAAACTTTATTCTGAAGCAGTTCTACTTGTTTGAAACAGCTTCAGTTAGGAAGCAGCAACACTCCTGAACATACACTTCTTGAAACAAAAGAAGGTGGCAAGAAGATTATGGAACTTGGCAAAAGTGCTGAAAGAGTCTCTAAGCTTCTGCAGGAATTGTTCTGTGTCTGGCAAATTTCTATGACTTTGTTGTCTTACATTCCTACTTCTCTCTGAGTTGCAATGAATTTCTTATAATTCCCATTCAGTGCTGTGTTTGCTACCTCTGACTAGAACACAAGAATTGAAGGTCTCAAAACAGTCATTCCTGGCCATTAGTGGGTTGTATTTTTGGGAAGTTGAAGGCAGGATGAATTTTTCTCTACCTTCTCTCTGTCATGAGCCCTCCCAACGAAGGTGAGGATAACCCTAACAGGTTCCTGTTTATATCCCTTGGGGTGGATTAGAGTGAAGTGACTCTGAATATCAGTGGTTCTAAATATATATATGTAGGGTTTATTTAGAACAATTTGGTTCTGTGGAAAGTAGAATTGCAGCCATTTTGGTTATTATTATCTACAGTAATATAGCAATGCAAAAGCATCAAAATAACACTTAGAAAAATGTATAAGGAAAAGAAAGAGAAGGGAAGAAAGGATAAGGTTAGAAAAGACCTCACCACCTGTGAGATGAGACTTGGTAGTTGCAATCTCAATATTTGTTGGTCGAAGTGGTGATCACAGCCTCGTAGACCTTGTGGAGAAAGTCTACAAGGCACCAAACTTCCATGGGGTTTATATTAGACTTAGGATGAGTGGCAGAAAATTGGGAGTGCAAAGATTCCCAGGGAACTGTACAATTTCTCTAGTAATAATCAGTCTTTTGTGTAAGGATGGAAAATAATGGAGAAAAATAAACAAACCCAACTGGTGAAAGCCTGGTGAAACAGATGAAGTACATGCATTTTGTTTTGAATTCATTCCACAGTACTCCCCACACACACATTCCGACTGGGAAATGTCTGACCACCCTTGTAAAGATAGAGCTGCTAGTACATGCCATGCTGTATAGAAAATTGAATGTTAATGGTTTAACTGCTGGCAGCAACCACCCTCTGCTTCTTGAAATGTCCATAGAGCACAGAACTGCCTCTGTCTTCAAAAGCATCCTTTCTGATTTTCTAAGGCCAGTGCCAGGTCACATTCCCACTGTCTAAGCAGCTGCACCGCATGTCAGTCTCACACATGAAATGGCAAAATCAAGCAGTCAGATGTCACATCTTGGCATTACAAAACCATTCATCATTATCAGCAAATGCAAATATGGGGACTTGAAAGGAGTGACAAGCCTGAAGCCTTTTTCTGAAAATCAAGATTATTCATTGGAAGACCCCTCCCCCCAGCAAATTGCACCTTACTCAATATATTGACCTTGGATGGATAGATGAATCTCTTAGTGCTCTCATAAGCTTCATTTACATTTCAGTAGGCATTAAACAATTAAGCCATTTTGAGTACAGCTCTGCACATTATTTATGTGTCTCTCAGTGTCCTTCCATAGCAGAATTCTAGGGATTCAATAAAAAAAATAAGATCCATGAGACAAGAAAAATCCATATCATGTATTTAAAATTCACTCTCAGGTACAGCAAATACTTTTGGTTCAACCTGAGCATAGCAAGGTTTTTGAATGCTGTGGAAAAGAGGCAGAGTGAATAAAATATATTTTCGGACTTCATGAGGGAAATGATTACTATAAAGTAAGAGTTTTGTAGGTGTTATTCTACAATACTACACTGGTGATTTCAACTCACTAAAAAAGCTTATTTGCTAGCATCTAATATGATTGCAGTGAACCAAATGATAAGGATGCACACAGATACAGCTTCAGAACTAGCCGAGGCAGAGGCACATATGCAGTGTTTGGGAATGTGCACCCAGGAGGCAGAATCCTGGCCAGAAGGGCAGAAGATACACAGCGCCTGGGGACTTGATGTTGAACCTGTCGTATGCATAGTCTCAAACACAAATATACTTTTGTATTTCCTCAGCTGAAATGATACAAAGTACTGCTCTCACTCGACGTTCAGGGGTCAGTTCAGGCACAGCCATAAAAGAAATGGTCCCTAGAATGCACTGCTTGTATCAGCAATCCTCTTTGGCATTAAGAAAGCAGCCTTGGAGATGATGTGTTGCCCGACTTTAATCCAATAACTCTATTGAATTTGTTGTTTGACCTTTTCTTTCCTTTGGATGGCATCATCCATGGAGTAGTATATCATCATCATCATCCTCACTGAAATGATGCATTTCACTAATAGATCATTAGAAAGAAAGCTCACTCTGGAGATATACGGGTACAATAGATCACGACGGAAAAGGGCGCACGGTTGATGTACTACCCAAAAGATGGCAGAGTCCAACAAGGAGGAGGTCCAAGAGGAAGCATGTTTAATTGAGAAAGGATGACTGCACCACAATAAAAAGCCTTTGATACTTCCTTACTTGCATTAATGAAATCAGTCACGGTGCATACTTACGCTTCTTTCTTCTCTCAGCATGAAAGAACCAAAAAATTAATCTCATTTTTTCCATCCTGTTGCTCATTCTGCTCCTTGCACATTAATGTATGGGGACCTGTGGCTCTTCATCAGTTCAGACCTGTCTTACAGGCTCAGCCACGTTGTGCAGCAAGCAGGATGGCACTGCCAGGGCAGGGAGCAATGCACAGCACAAGTCCTTAATGGGAAGGACAAGAAAATCCAGTGGGTCAACAAAGATGCCTAAAATGAATTGCCCTACAAGAGAGCTACATGTGAACCCCTGCAGTGCAATTAATGTTGTGACCAGATAGGTTTCTGCCATGAACAATTGCCATATCCCTGCTTTCCCTGAGGCTCCAGGTATGCATGTCCTGGCTCTTGGCCACCTGAAGATTTTGTCATGTTGTAGGGTCAGAACCCTTCCAAGTGAGCAGTTATTTGACTTTGTCTTTATGCTTTGCTTTTTTGCTCACCTCGTTCTCATCTTTCCCAATAGGTCCCCAAAACCTAGCTTCTCCTTGACTAAGGTCTGTATTTTTGTCACAATTTCCAAAAAAAACCCCAAATCTAATATGCTGTTGCCTTGCATGTTTCCAGACAACCATTTATATGTGGAAAGCTGTATCCAAAAGACATATCCTCAAATTTTCCCTCAGATGTTGAACCCATCTGCCTCTTTCAGCACTACACATGAGTTTGGAAGCAGAAGGGCTTTGGTGCCCATCCCAAAACCCTTCACACTGGATGTGAAAGTCTCCCTGCTGTCATTAGCTCTTTGCCTGATTAATTATCTCCTCCACACTGGAGAGGGGCACCTGCAGTGCTGCGTGGGGATGGGGCTCAGACTGTGCCACTCCTCCAGCCCCTCTGCTGCTATCAGTGATTTCACTCCCTATTGTCAACAAGCGTATCAGAAAAGTAAAACACAATTAATTGTGGGGCCAAATAGTCGCTTAATGCTTAATTGCACAACTCACAATGAGGTCACAATTACTGGGCGATCAGATAAGCTTTCACAGATGTATAATATAATCCATGAGCTTAATTCCTCCAGAGGCAGTGAGAAAATTACTGTTCATTAACAAAGTGGTTCCATTATCTGAAAACATATTTAAATCATCATTTTCTCCATTCCAGAAATAATGCCATTTCTTTTTCAAAGGATAAATATATTTTCAAGAAAAGGTTCAGCTGGAAACTACTGTCCCTAATAAATTCAATGTCAGATATTAAATGTGCCACAAATAACAAAGACAAGAAAAAAATATTTTGAGCCCCATCAGTTTATACCTCATGAAGTGTAAAGGCAAATTGCAGAGATTTGGACTGTTGTTGCATTCATGGTTACAAGGAAATTCTGCAGTTTTTTCTGGGGCATGTTCCCAGAAACCTAGGCAGTGACTTAGGTAAGGAGCCAGGTTCAAGCACAAAGGGTCAAATGTATTTTTCTGTAACTCTAAACCTTTTAAAAATGATTTACTGCCTCACTTTATGGTACATGAAAGGATAATGCTATTTTGAACACTCAAACAAATGACATACTGGAACTGACATTTTTTTACATACATTTATGCATCGTGATGCAGCTGTCTCCCCAATCTGACAAAACTCCCATGGAAACAAATGGGATTTTTACCTGAAAGTGACTGCAGCATTGGCCCCTCTTTTGCTATTGTTGAAATATATCAATCGTCTGAAAATCCAGAATTACTTCACAGAAGTAGTGACGATATCCAACTATTTCACCAATTTTAAGAAGTACTAAATAATGGAACTGATTTCAGAATAATTCTTTCTCATATCTCTCTCTGACTGAAATAATATAAAAATCCATTGAAGAATAATAATTGTCACATTTGATGTACATTTTTATTAACAGCACTATAAAAATTCAATTATGTAGCAAAGGGTGACAAAAAATTTCCTTTAAATTATGCAGTAAACAAAGCACTCAAAAAAATCATTTGTTCATGTCATATGTTGAAAATCTCTGCTCTGTTGCCTGAGGAATTTAAACTAAATTCTCTTTGTGTCTGGAAGCAGATTTTCCCTTTCCTCTACCCCTGCTCCCATTAGGGATTGGAAGTAGATGATCTTTAAGGTCCCTTCCAACTTAAGCCTTTCTATGATTCTGTGATTGTCCAAATGCTTTCCTGGGGAAGGTTTATTTAGCCAACAATCTGTGCCATCCAGACGTGGTGTTTCCTCTGTCCACTCTGAAAATTCCCACAGCTGACATTCACCACAGAGGGAGAGCATAGCTGTACAGATGGATTAATAACAAAATCGAGATGCAATGGCTCCCATAAACTCTTTCTTCACTAATAAATTTAGTAGAAACTACTGGCCAAAGATAGTCTGCTAGTTGGTAGTTACCAGTAATGTAACTACTTAGGGGGATACTGAAATATTCCTCTGGACTGTGTTTAAGTGGTTCTGCCTCTGGCATACAGATATGTGAAACCATTTTACCTTGCACAACAGGAGATGATCTAGCATAAAATGACCAATTTTTATGCTTATCATGCAGAACTAGATTGCTGCTATCTTCATTTGGATGCACAGCAGAGCAGTAAGCACTCTCCTTCCTTGTCTTGTCAAACCAGGGCACCACCACACAGAGAAAGAGGGTGTTGATCTGAATTCCTCCATGTCTCTGTAAGCAAATAAATAAATGTAAAGGGAAAGGTAGAGAAAAATCTAGGTTTTGCAATCAAGTGGGAGGAGGAAATCTGCTATTTTGCCAGTATGTAGGGAGATTTTTTAAGTTTGATTCTAGTTTTTCACTTTCTCCCCATGAAAGAAACAGGGGAAGTGAAGGCAGAGGGACCTGTGAGCTGGAGCCTGTGCTCACTGCTGGCCCTGTCCCATGGCCAGGCAGTAGCACCCTCCTTCTCCTTCCAAAGGAGATGACTGCTTGGGAAACTCAATCCTGATGGATGACCTGTGTGCTTTACACATGGGTACAAAACAGTCAGCTTTTCACTTCATGTATCTTTATCTAACAAATAAACAAAACTGCTTTCTGCAGGTTTCTCCTCAGCCCTTGGGTTTTGGCAGAGGGTTGTTATTTCTCCAGCAGCCCCAACAGCAATGACAGGAGCATCAGTCTTCAGCCTGCAGCTGATTTTGTCCCTTTCACTGCCTTTGATGGTGACATCTTGTACCACTGTCCCCAGCACAGCTCTGCTCCTTTCTGTGACAGGCTGCACCCAGGCAATGGCTGGCACAGCCCATAAGCACTCCTAAAAACCACTTTAAGGTACAATTTTATTTCTCTTAAAGTCCTGTGTGTGTACTCCAGCCTGGAACCCCAAAGGGACTGGCGCAGAATTGCCCCTTAAGCTGGCAGCAGCATCTAGTTTCATAAAGCCACTTCCCATCAACCTCTGTATATGCAGAAACTCACAGAAGACACGGAGTGCCAGCAGTTTCCCACTGCTCCATGCCTGCCTTTCAGCCTTGCCTAACTTTGGATTTATCATCCAGAATCCCCCCTCCTGCACCTTTCAGGGCCGTGCCTCCCTGGGGTGAGCGCCTGCCGCAGGCAGAGATGTTCACCCAGATCCGGCTTCATCCGTGGGCCCCGAGCGTGCGGCACGAAAATAATTAACACACATAACAAGGAAAGGGAGGGGAGAATAAATTACATGCAAATTTAGTCAAGGAGCTTCACAGAACTAATTAAATTGGATAGGAAGGCTGACAGTACAGCAGCCACAGAGACTTTTCCCCCTTCTGCTCACTAGAAAGTCTTGCTTAGATGAGCTTAATATAGCCTGGTGCAGAGCAGCTAGCTATAGGTTTGGGGTTTGGACTTAAAAGCCACGTTTATCATAGACAAAACTTATGCACGTGAAGCTTATTTAATGTGTGTGTATGGGGAGATGATTTAAAACAGTTAAAAGCAGAAGGCACAGAAGGTGCCTGCATACCTCTATTAGCAACAGCCAGTCATAGCTGGTAGCACAGATGGAAAAAACCTCTAATAAGAGATTGCCACCACATAAGAAGGGCTGGAAATACCCAGTGGCAATTCTCTTTGTAAACTAAAAATGAGGGCAGAAAAAGAATAAATATCAAATATTCAGATACACAAAGGAAAATTTCCCCCACTTACAAAGTTTATGAAGCCCATCAAAAAAAAGCTCAGTTTTAACACAGTGGTGGGGGTAGAAGAGATCCCTTCCCAGACCCTGCTTTCACCCTGTGCCACCACACATCCTGTGTCACAGCTCCACTTAGAGGGGGCAGCTGGGGATTGGTGCATCCCTGCACAGCAGCTCCAGTCTGACTGCCTTGGGAATCACTGTGCTCCAAGTATGCACCATGATCCTGCCCCCAACACCTTTTTCTGGTTAAGTAGAAGTTCTTTGGAATTCTTACACAGCTAATTTCAGCCTTGGCTAGGAATTACTTGAAGTCCTGAAAATAAGATGATCTGCCCAGGTGCAAAACTTGGGTGCTTGCAGGGATACACGAGCTTTGGTACAGGGTCAGAAGATATCTGTAGCACCTGAAGGATGGTGTGAATCATCCTCTTTTCCTCACCTGCAAAAATCAAGGCAATGGCATTTTCTCACCTGGTAGAAACACTGAGAAGAGGATGTTAATAAAGATTATGAGGTGCTCAGAGTCTGAAGCAGCAAGAATCATAAAAACACCTTTAAAAGACTGATGTACGACCTGCCCCTTGCATTGTGACAGGGCTATGCACAGCCAGCTTTTTAATGAAAGGGTCATTGCTGGGGGCTGAAGTTTCCTGCACAGGCTTTGAGTTGCACACTGATGAGTGGCATGCAGGTGGCTGGCTGAGCTGAGCTCACCAATTGGTAATTGTATCAATTATTGCACCAGGGAAATGTGGAAAATCTCATATTATGGATGGAAAGAAGAGGCTGTAGAGGCTGCTATTTTCACTTTCCCAAGGCCTGTGACTGCCTGACACAAAGACAGCCTCCCTGCCTTTACGTCTTCCATGGAAAGTTTTCCCTCGGTGGTGAGTCTTCAAATTCCCATTAAAAAGTCAAATCCTGTCAGGCTTGTCTGCTCACCTCATTTCTTCCCTTCACATCCATCCTAACCTGCAGCACTTTGGGTGCCTCCAGTGCGAGCCACAGGTGCCCAGCCATGGTCCCTTGGTTTGTGCCATACAGGGAGCCAAGGGCACCTTTCCAAACTCCACATGGTCATTTTCAGAACTGCATATCCTAGAAAGAATGGGAAGGTCTTTGGGGTTATTCTTTGTGTTATGTGACATGAGACCTTTGCCTTTCAGTTCCTCAGTTTCCCTGACAGAAGGATGGAAAGAACATTCATGAGAGCTCCTCTGCATGACCAGTGAGCGCCTTCTGAGCGCATCCCTAAAACAGCACCATTCAACTCAGTACCTCTCCAGGGGTGAACAAAACCAGCATTTCCACTCCTCAGCCCAGTAACCTTCTCAATGAGACAGCAAGAGAAAGTCAGTTTGAAAATTTAATTTTATTTTAGAAATGCTTGGCACCAAGCATAAGTCAAAGAAAGAAAGATAAATCTCATCTTGGAGTTATCTCTCTTTTTTCACATTCCTATCATCTTCTAATCAAACCAGCATGAGATATCAAGCAATTACAATGCTATTTGCTCCCTGCTGGATACAACAATTAGCCTAAGATATCTAATGAGAGGAATTAAATTCTACATGTTCTATACCAAATAGCTTTAATTTTAATTACGAATCCCAAATACATCATCTTCAATAATGATCAGCCCATCACATCTGCTAGGGGATGATGAGGATTTGCCTTTTGCATGTTTGGACTGAAAACTAAACCAGATTCTCCCACATAAGAGCCCTAGTGGACAATGGAAATTAGGGTACAGTGGGATCAGAGCCCACAAAATCCCTACAGAATTTCCCAGAGACTTAGGCTGTTACCAGAAGGCTCTTCATCTGCAGCTGTGAAAAGTGTCCTTACACATTAGATTGGGGTTTGGGGATATATTTCACTGCTGAGTGGCTGTTACAACTCCCCATTTGGACTCCATCCATGTAGTCCATTACATCTGCAAGTAAAGCTCATTTTAGCAATTGTACTATGCCAGGTATCTGTCCCTGAGCACAAGGCACTCTTGGATGCAGACAGCAGTCCATTAGGAGCAGGTGAGGGCTCAGGGCAGCTCATCTCCCAGACCTCCCAGCTCTGCCTAGATGGGAACTGGAGGTGGTGAAAGGTGAGGAACAGCCCAGAGGCAAATTCTGTCTGCCACATCTGTCTGTGAGCCTGCCAGCCTCTGCTCAAGAGAACACAGCAGGGTCCACAAACTGTCCCCAGATGCATGCTGATGCCTTTGGAGTCCCCTTCCCAGCAAATAAAAAAGTCTCTGATGGACCTTGCTCTGTCCTGATCCAGTTTTCCTTTTGTCCTGAAATCTTTGCAAGTAGTTTTTTTACGCACTACATGCCTGGCAGTAAGTGCCAAACAAACCACGTCCCTTCTGAAGGGAAAATAGTACTTTTCTAAGTCATTCATACAGTTCTGAATGTTTTATCTGACAATAGTTTGGAAAAATGGGTAGTTTCCTCCTCAAAGTTGTCCTGTTGTCCTTTGAGCACAGAAACAACTAAAACAAAAGTAAAATGTGGATCTCTTTGGCTGAAAATCTTTTGTAATAAGATCCATGTAAATGCTTTGTTGCTCTTTCTGGTCTTGTATTTTCATTCCAATATATTTTAATGAAATAACTTAGTGAAAATAAGCTGTGTTTGGGTCATTATAAAGATGATTTTTTTTTATTTTTATCAAAATTTGAATAGAAACATCACATAAAGACTGGGTTTTAATTGCTGGGGGAGAGTCACCATTTCCCTCCTACTCTCCTGTTCCATGTTTGCTAAATCCCAGAGAGTTGTACTACAGTGGAAAAAAGCCCAAAGCAAATACCTCCTGCCTGACAGATACAGAAACACCAGCCCCTGGAGGGGGCTTGTGGCTCTGTCCCATCCTGCAGACATCCCTGGCTCTCATGGGCATCACTGAGCAGCCCTCTGACCCCAGTTGGCTGCAAAAGACTGAGCACCTCTGCTAGTTCTTAAAGACCTTGTAATATACTGGGTGATCAGTGCATGTTCATGGCATTGTAGCTGACCTTCATTTTCATGTTATGATGCCTCTCATTCCCACGGGCCTCCTAACTGCTTGCAGGGGCTACAATTTATACCTGTCACTTACTCACAGTCACCCCTGAGAGAGCTGCTGTCGTACAGGCTTGCATTTTCAATTCCATTTGTTGCTCAGAAGCAGCAGGAAATAAGAAATAAGGGTGAATGCTGGTTTCCTTGCATCCCAACATGACCACCCACATAACACCACCAGACCTCCCCAGCTCCACCAGTGAGTTTTGCCTCTCTGGCTCTGGGGCTGCCTGACCACACACAGATCTCAGACAGTGCTGCCATCCCAGAGACAGGCAACAGTAATCCATCATCCCTAATCTTTGTGCTGCACATCCGCACTCCATCCACACTGATTTGTCTCCTCCAGCATCCCAGCATAACTAATAACCCCAGCATTTATAACAGCAGTATCATGCTGTGTACCCATCTCACTCCATAATTCATACACGGTGATTTATTTGCTGTGGACACAACCAGAAAACATATTTGCTGTTTCCCTCCCCTCCTACGTGCAGTGTAACATCACTGAGGGATGAGGATACGGGGGCAGGATGCAGGATGAGGTGCAGGGACACCCAAGTCAGGGAAGCATCCCCATGGCACAGCCCCAGGCCAGCTCAGCTGAGGGTCAGGAGCCAGGCAGCTGTTTGGTGTCACACTGCACCAAACAGCTCTGCTGGGGTTTAGCATCTTCTCTCTGCATTCTGGGCAAAAGCTGGGCTGATCTGGAACTTCATACTGCAGTGATCTGCTGGCTGGGATGACAGATTATCTAAAGAACCAAAATGTCAAGAGGTAGAAATTTTGTGTCAGAGGGAGATTCAGGAGATCCTCTGGAGAGGACTGTTGTTGAAAAGAGATTTACCAGTGTCTGAAAATCCTGCACAAAATGTTTGCCCTGCCCATATTTTAACCTTTTCTGCAAAAGAGACTCCACAGGTCCCAGCAGCCTGTGGAGGTGTTTTGCCCTCTCTCCATTTAGCACAATTCCTTTTTTCATCTCATCTGGTTTTGAGTAGTGGCCATGGGCAACAGCTAGCCACTATTATGAACATACCACATTTATATATATTATATACAATAGGTATATTTCATGCAGTGAAACAGTTAGGACCTAACCAATTCCTCCTCTTCTCTAAGCTTTCTCTTGTCCTGTCTTTGTCCCCATTCCCCTGGGGAGTGTACACCTACAGGTTTCAGTGTGCTGGGAAACATTACCCAGCACCTCACCACGCTGACACAGGGGACACAGAGGTACCACCACAGCCATAACTCAGGAGATGAAACACAACAGGGCCAACTCTCATCTTCCTCCAGCCTTTCTTGGGAATTCCTGGTTGAGGAAACCACCACAAGATCCACGTGCAAGGCTGGCTGCACAGCCAGGGGTCTGGAGTGGGATCTCTGCAGGTTCAGAGCAAGGAACTGACCCTGAATCTCCTGCATCCCCTGTTTGGGAATCTCAGCTTTCACAAGGAGGGGTTGTTCCTCTGTCCTACACTTGGCAACACACACACATGCAATTTTAATATCTGGTTCTCAGTTTAATACAGAAAATATCATAAAACCTCAACATCTCTTGCTCAAGTGGAATGAATTGACCTTTCAGAAATAATCCAGTTCACAGGAATGTCCCAAAAAAAGCACACATAAACCACGGTGCCTTTGTTCTATAATTTGTTCCTCAAACTGCTCTGCTTTGATCATTCATATGAGCATTGCCTGAGCATGGAGCAGGGAGTGGTTTAAGGTATAATAGCTTTACCCATCATCACTAGAAACCCCTGTCTTGGGGGTCTGGCTTGTTTAGATTTCTAATGCTATAACTGTCTCCAGAAAGCTCTAGAGGTTTGCTGGTTCTCAGGCCTTAAGGTTATGACAGTGATGTATGGAAAATCTATGGGAAGAAGTAAAGGGTTTTAACATTTATTCTGTCATCCAAAACATACAGGTATGACTAAGTCAAAGTAGGTTTACAGATAGTGAAGTGGATTAAAAAAAAAAAAAGAAAGAACCAGTAAAAATATTCTATAATTCTATAAGAAAAATTTCCAAATATTGTATTTACAAATACTCATGAGCATACCACCTTACATGTATGATTTTGACCATCTTGGAAATGAGAAGTTTTATGCTGTGGTTTTCATGGTGATGTCTAAAAAAAAAGGAAAGTTTTCACAGAGGCAATTGCACTGCCTTCTGTATAACTTTTTTCAATAAAGTAGATTAAAAAGATTAATTTTTAAAGTAATTAATTTTCTAAAACATCCATTTTAAAGCACCCATTTTCATATTTTTTTTAATAAAAAAAAATGTAAACAGTTTCACAGACTTTCTCTGTGAATAAGCTCTATTGATATGAGCTCATGGAAAGCTGCTACCCCCATTTTCCCAACCTTCCTGCTTTTTTTCTGATTAGACTATAAATTCTTTGGATAAAAGACTGCCTCTCAATGTGGGAATACCAGAGGCAGGGACTCTGCTTGACTGTGCACTGCCCAGCACAATAATATACTACTCTGACAGAGTCCAGCTATGTACTAGACCTCATAGCAATCACAGGAAAAGAAATATAATTCCACTTCATGGACTTAATGTGGACTATTTAACATTTGCTTGCATTTGATTTGGAAGATAATCTGTGAATGGTAAAAGGGAACAGATTGCTTCAAATAATTGTCCTGGACCTACTGTCCTGGACTTTGGCAAAGTGGTCAGTGGAAAAAAATGTCCATGTCTTCACTCAAAGAGAGGAAAAGACTCCTGAGGGATCTGGCCACCCAGCAGCCAGGAATGGGAAAGTGCTTGGCAACTGGCACCAGTGAAATGCAGCCTCTGTCCTGCTGGAAATTTATCCAGATCAAAGCATGATGATGATGGCTTTAGCAAATGAGTGAATGGCAGAATACAAAGGTGTTTCTGACAACATCTATATGGTACAGCTCCCTGTTCCCAGTAAGATACTGGGAGCATAGAGGGGATATTGTTGTTACCTGATGCAGTTCCACTAAATCTTTACCAAAATATTCACACAAACATAGGAGGTTCTTTGAGCTTAGCGTGTTTCAGCCAGTTTGGTTAAGTTTTGAAGTTTCACCTCTGAGGTTTTTGTATCTCTGCCTGTGCACTTATACACAGATAAGCACTTTTCCCTCTCTTTCTATACAACCTAGCAATGTCAAACAGCTTGTGCATCCCTGCAAAATGGACAGTTGCTGTAGGCATGATACCTGCATGTAAGTATTGTCCAGGAATGGTCTTTATACATCTCTTTTTTATGCAACCTTGATAAATGTGGCCTGCTTAATATGGCTAAGATGAATGAGGCAATAATTTCTGTGCAAGACACCAGACAGGCAGAGTGGTTTGATTTACAAGGCTATGTTAATAAATACCAGTGGTGTGGTTTGCTCTTCAGGTTGCTGGATGTGAGTCTCTGCTTCTGGGCTGGTGTCAGTGCAAGGCTGTGAATTCACCTGCTGCTGCTGAGTTATGAGCAGGGAAGTTCTGCAAGGCTGGAAGGAAATCAGGATGAGAGCAGTTACCTGAGGCATGCTGCAGGTGCAATTTTTGCCATGTGAGGTCAGTGTGCAATTTGTGGTATCAGAAAATTACAGGGACTTCACTGTGTCTCCAGGCTGGGAAATATTCAAATACCCAGTATCTCGGCAGGGCAACAATTCTTCTGCATGTTGTGTTTTCTCTTTCCTGAGGAGAAGCTTTTATTGGTGTGGAAATTACTGGATTTTAGTTATGTCCAGCATAGATTAAGTTCTCTAGGACCTTCCCCCCAGCATGAAGTATTTGGAGCAGTGACTCCAAGGGTTTGTGACACTCAAAGAGAACTGTGTCCAGCACAACCCCCAGGAGCAAATGAGGACTGGTCTCATGCCTCTGAGCAGGAGAGAAACTCTGACCTTACAAACTACATCAGGTGCCAAAGTATTTCTATATATTCATCAGCATTTGTCCTCTCACACAAAAGAGAATGTGATTCTTGAGTCCCCAGGGTGGTGTTTTTGTAATCCAAATCCTAGTAGCTACCCTACTTTTCTTCCTTCAGACAGCTTTTAGTGCTTGGGGACCTTTAGAAGAGCTTATCAGTCAATGCTACTCTATGTCCATAAAATATAAGTAAATTAATATTAAGTCAGAAAAGACCTGGTGGGAATGTTGCACATAATGAGAATACAAACAGATTCCAATCCTTGCAAATTTTAGTGAAAGATCCCAGCTAGAAGAATTTTGAAAGAAAAAGCAAACAAAACAAAACAAAAATGCACCCCCTAAAAAAAAAAACCACAAAAAATGCCCCACCAATCGTAATTTGATTGACTTGCCATTGCTTTTAGTCACAAACTTTCAACTTTGAATTTGTGTAATAAAATTGCATTTTGGGATGGGTGGAAGACAGTAACATGAGAGAGTAGGCTGTGAGTGTGACTCTCCTCCTACTCTTTTCTCCTTGCACATGGTGTCAGCAAAACATTTCTACACAACTGCTGTTATGAGTTTACAGAGCCAAAACTACAGGAATAGAACTAAAATGCCTGAAGGCCAGATATACACCAAAATTCCTGTGGCATCATTGCACCAGTTCATAATTTGCAGAGAAAAATATGGATTGATTTTTATTTCTGTGTGCTCTTTGTGACTGCACTTTGCCCCTTTTTTAAGCTACAGCCTTATTTCCTTTCAGCCCTTCAAATTTTTTCTCATGGCCTCCATTTCTGTATCATTGATGTGCAATGGGTGTTAGTGCCATTTATTGGAAACATCAACCTTTCATTTCTGCTTCAGTAAAGCTAAGTGGGAATAGGAAACCATGAATCTTGTTTTGGTCATAAAAACCCAGAAGTTAAAGAGGGTGCTAAGCCACCTGGCATTTGTGGGTTTCTGCTCAGAGGTGCTTCTCTCTTGTGGCTGGAAAAAGAGGATATATTTTATGTTGCGGTCCTTGACGTAGTAAGTAAGGATTTATCTTGGGGAAAAAATTCACCCAAGTGGCTTCCCCTAGAAGAAAATTACACACCTCTACCACTCAGTCTATGAATGGCAACTTGCTCAAGGTATTTACCTTGCCTCTGGTTTTAGCTGAGGCTCAGAGTACTCTGACAAGCCAGTACTCTGCTACTGGACCTGATGTGGAGCATTTCTACCTTTGCATTTCCAAAGGAATTTCACGTAGGCTGAGTTTGTACTGCTTAAGCCTGAAAAGGGCTGTCAAAAATCTGTCATTCTTATCCCCTGTCTCAGCCCAGTTTATTTTCCCCCAGATGTTACATAGACTCAGGGATTTATTCCCAGTTCTTCAGCAGTGGTAGACATCCCACCCTGGAGTTTTCTGCCTGTCTGCTTCACATGGCTCAGGAAAGCAAAGCAGTCACCCAGGTAGAAGTGTAATGAAATTCTTTAGCCATTTACATAAGGAACTGGAGCAAGGACCAAGCAACCTATCTGTCACCTGAAGTGACAGCGGGGATGTCCTGGACATGAATATTTCCTTTTTTTTTTTCCAATCCCCAGACTGCATAAAATTTGTCATCATCTCAAAATAAATATGCTTATTCTCAACTTTTGCAATAGAACCAAATGTATGACAATATACCAGGATTTACTTTTTGCATCCTGAAAAATAATCCACAGTTTCAGTCCAGACAAAATCTCTGCCATCACAGTCAGAGCCTTTTTCACAGGCAGAACCTTAGCTGAACCCCACTGAAATGGGGCATGTTGGGAATCCTGTTCTGCTCCCAGCCAGCACAGCAGAGAGGGACTAAACTCTGGGAAAAGGTGATTGTACCTAAGGTACAAGCCCCCAGACTTGCACCAAATGCAATTTAACTAAACGTTAAAATTTTCTGTGGTGTTTTGGGAATCTGAAGTGTTATGAGCATGTACAGGATCAATGCTGGCATATTTTCACTTTCCTAGGCAGGAGTGACAGTAACTCAGGGCCAGTGAAGGGCAGTCAGTGAGACTGGGATGGGGGAGTGCAGGACAATGCCACGGTAGGAACAGACTGGCAAAGGTGCCTTTTACCTCAGTTTGCCAAGAACAATTTGTCAAGGCAATTGCTCATCCCAGCCCCAAAAGTGAGTAAAGCTCACAAGACTGTGATAACCATGTGTTTCCATGAAAACATGCCAGTGGCCAAAATTCCCCCTCCTTCTCTCTTTCTCCCTCTTCTGTCCCTCTCTGCCCTCTCTCCCTCTCCACATACTGAAGTGTATAATTACCTTAGTACATCTTAAAAATCTCCTGTGCCCCAGCAAATGCCCAGAAATTATCTCTATGTAAACTCCTAGTGAGGGCAAGCTCATAGTAATTCAGTTTATTTCAGCAGCCACAATGTATTGCAAGGAGGAGTTTTTCACCTTAAATGCACACTGGAAATTAATTTTTTTTTCTTTGTGTTTCAAACCTGTTTTTTCTTTGTGTTTCAAACCTGTTAATCTAACTGCTGCTCCCCAGCTCCCCAACTGGGAGAAGCACAGAGCAGTTCCTCCCTTGTTGCTCCGTGCATGCCATTCCTCATTTTATAACCTCTAATTATATCCTACCTAGACCAAATCTTCTCTGAACTGTAGCATCCTAATCTGTGCAGCCATTCCTTTCCCATGCATCTGGGCATCTGTGCCGCCTTTTTCCAGCCCTTCTCTCTCCTTTTAGAGACAAGCAGAGCCAAAATGCACACAGTAGTCATCATGTGGCTGCATATTATTTAGCTCACTTTTCTTCCTTTTAATTTCTAGCTGGTAGTTTGTTTATTTGGTGATGATAATCTGATGATTGTATCCTAGCATTTGTGGAGAGCTAAGATGTTGGGGCAAGGGGTGCAACGAAGCACCTTGGCATTGCTATCAGGTATGTGAGACTTGGCAGTGGCGGGGGCAGACACGGAAATATTCTGTGAAACGCGGGGAGCTAAACTGATTGTAATTAGCAAAGTCACCAAGCAGGAAAACAGGCTGACCAGGGTTCGACGGGAATATGGGATCAAGCAGCAACTAGAAATTGGTAGGGAGTTGCGAACCCATCAGAAGAAAGGAAAGAAGCCTTCAAAGGCAAGAGGAAAGCAGTGAGAGGAAAGGCTGGCGGGAGCACAGCGATGAGTTAATCGAGGCGTCGCTCCACTCTGCGGGAGCACCTGCGATCACTTAGGGGCAGCTCTCACCGTCACTTTCTCCTTTGGTCCACGTGCACTGGTTCATCCTTTGAGCTTTCATCTTTTGTTATTGATTTCCACCCTCTTAGCTGAAATATTGTCCTCCTCTTTGAGAAAGGCAATCGCCCAGACCACACCATTGCAAATAAGACGCACTTTGGAAAACAATGACTGAATTCCCGTATTATCCGCTGGAGCAAAAAAACTCTACCCTGCCTAAAAGAAAATGCTCTGCAGAGATAAGATCATAGAAATTCATCAAACTGGCTTCAGGGGTTTGTGTGTGTGCATGTGTTGTCTTTTTTTTTTCTTCTTTTTCTTTTTTTTTTTTAATTTGCACCGCCCTGGAGAGATGCTGAGATTAAAATGCATTATCCTTAGATAACCAATGCAGTGAGTTCTGTCACTCAGAATTCAGACTATAATTCACTCTCTGGAAATTGCAGATCCACCCTGAGATAAATTTCAGCTAGAGTGCAAAAGAGCCCGCTACAGTTTTACATGCATATTTAGTTTGTATCTATGTATATACAAATCTTCTGATAAACTGCCATAAATCTGTTGCCATATGTTTCAATGATTCAAAAGAGAACTGTGTGAACATAAGGGGTTTTATTCCTTCCTCAAAATGTCACATGAGAAATAAAATGCATCCATGTCTTATCTGTTGATCTGTGGAACTTTAAAGCCCATCAATTTATTTTATTATTATTATTTCACTAAAACATGGCACATTTGATAGCAGAAGCTACTGTTAAATATGACTGTCTCAGATTCAATATCTAATATATAGCTAAAAGTACTTCAGTAAAGTTAGGCCCAGATTTTTGGGTAAATGTTCCCTTTTTTGGCGACAATATTCCCTTTTTTTGGGGACAGCTGTAATATTAGTTCAGTGTTCTCCAAATTTCCACGTTGGGACATGTAGGATTTCCCTCTTCTTCATGCCATTTCCTGGCTTTTCTTTTGTAATTATGTAGGAGAAGTGGCTCTTAAAACTTTCTACAAGGGTATTATATCCATAACAAGAGCAATTCCATTTTAGTAGCAATTCAGATATAATGGAAAGACATATTAAATTGGAGGTGATGTTACAATAAAAATCATGCCATTATAGAAACAATAGAGCATTAAAACCAGTATTATAACAGAAATATTTTAATAAAGGCACTAAATAAACCAAACAAAAGAAAACCAGGGATGAAACAGGGACAATAAGAGTTTTTTATTGCCATGCTGATTTTGCTTTGTTTTAATGTATTGATGGAATATTTCATTGCAACAGCTCCATAATTTTATCATAAATGTAAGCCATAAAGCATGCTTCTTGCAGGCAGTGTAATTATTTAATTTCCTTTCCAACGGTAGGAAAGGGCATGTGCAGTACATGGAAAAAGCAGAATGAATTATGGACTGGATGGAAATTCCTTCCTGCTATGCAGGAGGCTGTATTTCCTGCATTTCCTCTGCCAGAGGAGATGTAGAGGGAATAGGGAGAGCTGGTCCACAAGGACCTGCCTGGGAGAGTGTGTGGCATGAAAAAAACTGATGGCAGCATGGCCAGGAGTCCCCACAGTGCACCAAGAAAAAAAAGTGTGGGTTAAAAAAAATCCATTCTGGAAAGAAGTAAATGATTCATAAAAAGTGTGCTGAGTTTCAAAAGATGGAGCGGTGAATTAATGCTGTGCTAAAAAACTTTTAAAAAGGTGTTAAACAGCTCACCTTTACCTTTTTTTACCTTTTATCTGAGTAAAGCCCCTTCCACAGAAGAGTGTAGAGAAAACTCCTGGTGTGAGATTTGCACACAGAGCTTTTATCCAGAATGTTCTCAGTGTGAGACACATGGGGTAAGAGTGGGGAGAGAAGACTTTTTTCAGTCGGCTTTCATAACCTTACCAACAGTTTATTTTAAAATTTTGTAAGTGCAGTTGAACCACAGAGCACATATGGGGAGATTTCTACCTCAGTTTTGGGGCTCTGCTCCTGGGAATCCCAGCAAAGGTGAGGCTCTGGGAATTTGAGCTTGAAGGACATTTTTATGGCTCCTTGGTAGCCTCTGAAGTGCTGGGAGCCCAAACTCTCATATCCCCAGCTGGACTCTTGCCCTTATCACCTTCTTTACCCCTTTCCAGACACCCCCCACAGATTCAGCTACAACACTGCTAAGTTGGCTTAAATGAAATCTTTAGGGTGTGGAAAATCATGGAAGTCATGTGGTCACATATAGCGGTTTTCAGTTCTGAGTAATGAGTTCTTCTTTATTTATTTAATAAACAATGGAAATATAAGCAATTGTCAATGAGTCTGACTGTGGGGATGGCAGTCCTTCTGATAAGCTTTATTTTTAATGAATTTTGTTCCACCTCAAACTCTAAATGTTTTTCTTCAAAATATATTGTAGGAAATACTAGTCCTTTAAAAGCCTGGAAAGACTAAGAAGCCACTGAAATCCGTAATTGAAATGCAAATGAGAAGCCCCTGGCACACCAAATCAATTTTTCTCTTAATAAGAGACAGAAATAGAATGTGACATGGAAAGGTCCTGATGCTCTGCATAAAGACAAAGCTTTCTAAGTGGTCTGGTGCAAAACAGAAATTCCTGTTTGCTGTAGTCACACTTTTAAACCATTCTATTATTGAGCAATGATGTGACACAATTACGAGGCTGCTGTCTGGTTGCAGGAGCCATTTTCTTCAAGGTGCAAATCTCCCTTTAGACCATAAAACAAGCATTTCCGAGCTCACACCTGCAGTGCCTGGCCCAAGTTCACTGCAGGAGCAGTGTCAGCTCTGTGTCTCCTTGCCCTGGTTTCGCCCTGGTACTGGGACACCTGGAGCAGAGATAACCTCCAGTGCCCGGCTCATTGCCCATGCCCAGCTCGCAGGATCGTGTTTCAGTGGTTGATCCAAAGATCACAGAAGTTAATGGAAAGATTCACCTTGACTTCTGTCCATAATGAGGGTGGAGGAGAGCAGAGAGGACTGACTTTTTAGGAACTAAATGATTCATGTAATCAATAAATAGAGTTAAACCATAGTCAAACCAGGTATTGTGCTGAAGAGTTTTAAAGGAAACTTAACTTTCTGTACAAACCTTCTACAGATGGAGATTCTGGACCAGAAACAGGGTATTTTTAATGTTTTATTTGCTTTTCAAAAACCATTTTCTCCTGTTTTATTTGAACTAACTTAACTGAAATTAATCAACCATCATTTCATTCAGAGCACAAGCACAAAGTTAGGTAGTGATATAGATTTTCTCATGCCTCCAATCAGAACAAAGATGATTCAATTCCTAAAAATTAAGAGAACAATCATTACAAAAACAAAGAAATATTTTTTGATTGTGAAAGTGTTTTCTGCTGGATCAATGTAAGAAAGAGGAGGATTATGAGGGTGAGAGTTCTGGAAATAAAGATTATATGTGGTCAGAGGAGGATCAGGGGAGCCATTGTGATGTTTGAAACCTGTCATGGGGTCAGCCCAGCAAAGCCTGCCCAATTTCTATCCCCTGCCCCTAATTCTGCTCAGGTCAGATGTGGTGCTCATCCCCCATGTGCCCCAATGCCCCCTCTGCCTGAAGTACAAAGCCTCTTCTCTCAGCTCTCCATCAAAACTCACTTTGAGTGGCAGGAAAGAGGCAGTGCTGGGATGCACTTCACACATCTTTATGTCTGAAATATAATAAAAGCTCCATTTAAGACCGTGAGAGCTGGATGGTGTGTGTGACCTTGATGTACAAAATGCCATTTTCACTTTTCCATTTTCCTCCCTTAGCAGAGAATAATTACATTAGTGGGAGATTTCAATCCTATAGCAAGCTGCTCCATTGACACGAACAGGAATATTCTGGTGATTGATTTCAGTGGCTTGGGAATCCTAACCCTGCACGATGCTGGAATATTTCCACTGGGGTTACCTCAGGGTACACTTCCCATGAAGACTCTGGGAAGCTCCACAGTCTCAAAAAGGGTTGCAAGGTGTTGCAGAGGAAAATGTGACAGCAACACTGAGAGCCACACAAACACTGCCATGAATTTTCAGATTGCATGGACTGTACATACTGCTGGTCTGCTCATTTGATCCTCGCCAGGACAAAGGTTAATGGCTTTTGAACTGGCAGATTTGATATTAGGAAATAATTCTTTACTCAGGGAGTGGTGAGGCAGTAGAACAGGTTGCCCAGAGAGGCTGTGTAATCCTTTCATCCCTGGAAGGGTTCTCAGGTCACACTGGATGGGGCTTTGAACAATCTGGTGTGGTGGAGTGTCCCTGCCCATGGTCAGAGGGGTTGGAACTGAGTGGTCCCTTCTAGCCCAAGCATTCTTTGACTCCATAATCAGCATAAGGTGAAATCCTGGCTGTAATCCTGAATCCAGCAAGGTGAGTCTGCTTTTATCCATGTGTGATTTTGCCTTTCCTCACTGCACAGACATGTTTTAACTCTTTCATTTGTTTCATCCCCCATTCAGCACAGGAAAAAAAGTCTTTATTTATTGGTCTTGACTCATACTGATTTGTTAATTATAAGGTTTAGCTGCTATATTATGTAAATTCATATAAATTGTGTAAAAAGGTTATGAGGAGAAAAGTAGAAAGGGAATGAAAATGCCATTGTTTCAATCCTGCTGCATTTTCAATATGAGCAGTATTTTACCTGGTAAATTACTATCTATTTTGGACTGTGCTGCATAAGTTTTTCTCCTCCTAGTACACATTCAACAAATTAAATACCTTGCTGTGGGTTAAATGCAATGTCAGATCATGCTGTCTCTCAAGAGAAATATATAAATGGGCGGTTATTTCATGGGAAAAAAATGATTCACATTCCCAGGCCATTAGGGAAATACCAGCAAAAGTTATATGGTATTAAAAATATAGGAGTTGGGTTTGCAAGGCAGTGCTCAATCACTGTAGCCTTGAACAGGAGGTTAAAGTCAGGGAGGGCAGTAAATCCAGCCATGGCTCTTTAACCAGTAGAGCCAGAAGCATGGATCTTGTGCCAAAAAAAAAATAATTTAAAGGGGAGGAAAGTAATTTCCAAAGCTTATTCAGAGATAAATAGGAAAAAAAAAATGACTAGATGTAGGGGTTCCAGCCCTCATGAGGTTGACAGGTATGGATGTAGCTCTGAACAGGCTCTGTGGATGCGAGGCAGGACCTGGCACAGTGCTGAGCACGCTGACCATCAGCCAGCACAGCATCCTGACAAGGCTCTGGCTCCACACCTGCAGGATCCTGGGCAGGCAGCCCAGGGGAGAGAGGAGTCTTGAAAGAGTAAATGGCTTCCGTCCCCAAATCAGTGATGAGCTGAAGTATGTGAATTACCAACATCAGGGATTCTTCCTCTGTGAATAAAACCTCTAAACCGAGAGAAAGAAGATCACAGGGAGAAAGAGTAAAGCAAATGGAGCCCATTGGAATAGCTGACCCACACATATTCCTGAGTCCTTTGCTGTAGGCAAAGCTTTAAGTTTGCTCTTTGTCTGGGTTTTTGTGTGAGGATTTGCACCTTCCTGTCACATACAGCACAACACTGATGAGTTTTATTTAAAAAAGTCCATTAATCTTGGCTGATCTTAAATTTCAGAACAAAAGTTCACCCTTGCTCCCATTCACATTTCACTTACTCCTGCAAGATGATGCACAGCATGGGGATAAGTACAAGAGAGGAATAAAATAGTATTTACCCATAAAGAGTAAATGTAAAAATAAACACACAAGAAAAGGAGGTGGATAGCTGCTTTCCTTGTCACTGGATTTTGTATTTAACCACCTTGGAAGATCATCATGTCCAAGTCCCCTGCTCAGAGCCCAGTCAGTGACAGCAGAGTGCTCAGGGCCCTCTACAGTCAGGTCTTCAAAACCTCCAAGGATGGAGACAGGGCAGCCTCTCTGTTCCAAAGTTTGACCACCCTCTTAGGAACCCAGTCCTGGAAACTACCTCCAGAATTACCACATCTGCTTCCTGCATCATGTAAGATCCCTCCCTTGTCAGCTGGTACAAATCCTGTTTGGCTCTGTACAACCCTGTTTTTATTACCCACCTGTTCCATTTTTCTGATGGCAAGAAATCCTCCTGCTATTTCCAAGTCAAATGTATTTGTAGACCATTTGCTCCTGAGCCACCACTTCTACTAGTTCCTCCCAAGTGATGATCATAATTTATCATCATAATCCTTGATCATAAAGGCCTAAAGTTTTTGTTTGTAATTAATTCAACATTTTTCAGGTCTCCTTTGATTCAAGTGTTGGTCAGTGGTTTTCTTCAGTTTTCTATTTTTAATGAAATATTTCCCTGCTGGAAGTCTGAAGTATTCTGGAAGTATTCAGACGCTACAGCAAGTCTTATTACAAATGCTAAGTAAGAATGAAGGCCTTTAAAGGGAAAAAAGACTATTTATTTAGCTAAACCTCATCAAAAGAAGCAAGCTCTGTTCTAGCTTCATAAGCAAATACGCAGAAAATAGAATTCTTTCTCAGGCAATACTTGGAAAATCCTGCAAACCTGCAGCTGGAAGCAGGGCTCACTGAACACAGACACAAAGCCAGGCTGCAGTAGCTGTCAAACACCAGCAAGGGGAGATGAGGCTGCTCCAAAGCACTTTCCTACCACTTCCCAACCACTGACAAGGTCAGGGTTTGTTTGCTTGTTTTCCTCTCCAAAAAGAAAGCCTCTGGTTTGCACACAGACTCATTCTTACACAGGCATTTAACAGCAGTTTAATTGTAGCTAATAAACAGTGAGAGTTTTGTTTCCTGTATTTCTGGGTTTCCAATTCTTTCTCTAAATGGAAAGCTCATGCTGGGAGGGTGACACTCAGATAATGGCTCTCCAAATATCCCCAGCACCCCATGCATGTACAGAGGAGAGCTGCTGGAAATGTTCCTAGTGCACACAGTGGGACAGTGGGTCACATATCTCAAATCCTCCCCCCCCAGATGATGCAGGGCTTGGGGCAGGTGTACAGCCACACACAGCAGTGCAGGGCTGTGCCACCCTGTGCCACTGTCCTTCCACAGAAGCAGCTCCACAGGACACCCATGGGGACAGGGCAGCCCCAGCCCCTGGCCCCACACCTCCACAGCCTGGCCAGAGAAGAGCAGGTCCATGACCCCTTCCCTCACTAGAGCAAAACCCAGTCCCTCATGCACCTGAGTATGGGAAAGAGACAAGCACAGACAAAGAAAGGCCTTGTGAAGCCTTTGTAACTTGTGATGGCTTCCTTGGGTCCAGCACCACCAAAGATGTGACCAAGCTGTGTCACCCTCTGTGCTGTGGCTGCACACTGCTGAGCAAATCAGGTGAAAAAAGACCTCACCTGTTACTACTGCATCTTCTCATCATTTCTGACTGACATGAAGGCACAGAGGTCAGAACCTCTCCCTAGTTCAGCTAGTCACAATCCACACTACTCTGTGGCATCCAACTCTGATACCACAGAACAAGTACAACAGGATTGTGACCCTTCTGCAGAGTTTATTCTGCAATAGATGATGAAGTCCTTCAGTATTTTAACCTTCATTGGTTGCATATAATATCACACAGGCCACAGAGGGGCCTGAATGTCTTGAGGACAGCCACACAGGATGCTGGAAGCAGCACGAGTTCTTTAACACAGACCCTCAACTTTTATGCACTAATGAAAGGACCCATTTTTGGATCAATCCTTTATATCAGAGTTGCACTGCAAAAATATCGAATTCCTGGTCAGCTTCCACAGTCTTCATTGTTTGATCAGCACTGATTGTGTGCATTATTACAAGACAGAAAAAATCAATCAGTCAATGCAATCTTTCTTCCCTTTTTCACAATAGTATCACTTCATCTTCCCCCAGTGTTTTCAGATGTCTCATAACAACAGCCTGTGAGCACCTCATAATCTTTAACATGTCTTACAACAGACCAGTGAGGTGTGACAAGTTTATTATCCCCATTAGAAGACGAAGCATGAGAAAAGAAAGTTTTTTATTCACCAAAGCCATTTAAAACCATTAAACCCTGACAGCTAATTCCCAGAGATGGCAAATAAAACACCATCAGCAAAGGGACATCAGTGGGACTTACTTTCTCAAGTGGAAGTCAGGGCTCTGAGCAATGTGTAGTTGTAGATGGACACAACTTCTCCAGGCCTCAGCATGAAGTCTCTGTGGGAGCCAACACTCAGCCCAATGTCAGGCTCCAGGTCAGTGTCTTGTCCACCAAACCATCTTCACAAGGCAGGGTTAGCAAAATGCTCCAATGTGGAGTTGAGGGGATATGGAACTTACTCTGCTTCTGTAGACACCCAGAACTGGAGCAGTACAAATATTGACAGTGATCTTAATCAAAGACTGATGATCTATTTTTTCCCAGTTAACATTTTTTTGCTTGTGTGAAATTTTGGGGAAACTCAGGAAATTTCAGGATTGTCAGCATTTGTCACCATTATTTTAAAGAGTCTCTTCCCATTCTTCCCAGAGCCATACATTGCCATTCTTCACTTGCCACGTTCCCACCTTGCCACTCTTCTGAGACCATCTGGTTTTCAGTGTGGAGCAACGCCCAGGCTGAGCACCAGGAGAGGGGGCCACAGGGACAGGGAGCAAGTTCAGTGGGTCAAACCTGAAACAGGAGTCCAGCTCCTCATTCCTACAAATGAAAGGCAGCAGAGTGCCCATCTAATGGGACACCAGAGCTACCTTAACCCCTAGGCAGGAACTGCTGTCATGGTTTGCATACATGGCAGAGTAGCTGGGTGTCCATCTCAATTATTTGTCTGGCATCCATTGTAACAGTAACTGAGAAGCCTCATGATCTTTCATGTATTTGTCCATATATCAGCCAAGTTCAGATGTTTAATTATGCCCTGTTTCATGGGAAGGAGCGCCAAGGATAAAAGATATTGAAAGCATGTCCCCAGCAACCAATTCAACACCCAAGAAAGTTTGAATTTTCTAAATCAGACACATAACTATAATTTCAGGGGTGGAGGATTTTATTTACTGAAAACCTACCCAGTACTCCAGGTGGAAAATACATTAAGATTTATGCTTGGATGTAATACCAGTAATGCGAGAAGCATGGAAATATCTTAGTTGGATAGATGTTGGAAGAGTCTCCTTTCCAGCAGGCATGTGATTACTACAGCCTGTTCTGCTACAGCCACCAAACCAGATTAAATCTATTTACACATCCCTAATCCACCTCTGGCTGAAGGAAAATAGTAGCTTGCCCAGGACAGAAGTAAAATTTTCAATAAATTGGAGAATTTATTGGGGTTCCAAAATACCCGGACACCTCCTGCACTTCAGCAGAACTAGACAAAATCCTATCCATTTCCAGTTGGAGATGAGAAATCCAAAACTTGAATTCTTCTTGCTGAATGATGGCTGATTTTCAGTGATTAAGTATTTACTAGATATCCCATCCAGATCACAAATATGGCCTGAACATTTCCCTTGAAGCTAACCTTGAATGTCAGAAAAATACTTTAGGTCTCCTTGACCGAGTGATATTGTTTAAGGTGATAAAATGTGAGCAAAAAATTAATGGGTTGGTTGGTTACATGAATATTCCTCCCTGAAGTATTATGGTGACATTTCTTCTCTTAATGCCTCAGTGGTTTTGTTGAAGTTGCTGAATATTGTCTTATGTATTAATTAGAGATTTGAGAGGGGAAAAGAAATGTTAAAAAAATAAATCAATTTCCTATCCAGGCCTTTCTGCAGCAACCTTACCTGCTTTCTGAGGACTCTACAATATGCTGAGGAAAAAACATTATGTGGGAGCCTCTGGTTAAAATACAGGCAGCACTCCAGTGGATTTCTAATAGCTCTGTGAGGAACAAAACCAGTGATAAATGGGTATAGCAAAGTTCTGGATGTATTTTCCAAGACCAGAGCTAATAAATTCTGCACACATAAGATACAAGCAGCTCACCATGTCGGTGCATGTATAGAATCCAACACTAATTACCTCTGTGTGTGTGTGTGTGTGTGAACTCTGAATTGCTGAAAAAACATGTGTTGTTAATTTAATAAATCTTCATTAATGTGGCAAGTAGCAGTGACCACCACAAGTACAATTATAAATTGACCCTTTTCTAATCCTCATAATCCTGCACTGGAGAGATGCACCTAATTGGGCTCATTAAAAGTAAACATTGATTGCCAGGACCACTGGGATCCTTAAAGGGGCTGTGAAGTTGTGAAGAATCCCTGCATTCCTGATCTCCAGAGCAGCAGGCATTGTTTGTTGCTTTTGGTCCACAAAAACTGCTGGCAGCAAGTAGTGCATAAGGCAGCAAGGAAGGGTGTGGGGCTACATTTACAGGTGAAAGGCCATAAATAGGGAACATTACCATGCTCAGGTCACTTTAACCTCAGGGTGACTGCTGGGGGATGCGGACCACAAAAAAAAAAAAAAGAAAAAAAAAAAGTGGAAATAAGGGAAGTAAGGACCTCTGAACTGTGATTTATTATTGTTAAGATTTTAAGTCTGTTTCACCAATATTTTATGTTTTGTAAGTCATTAGCAACTGCAAAATGAGTGTAGGAAAACATGGGCAAATCAATAGTGTATTACATAGGCATCAGTAATTACATAGCAGTGGGGAATTGGATCTTAGGACTTTTCAATTATTTTCTGTTGCAAATGATGTACAGGCACCTTTTGGGAAATCATGTTTTGGCCAAACACGACATATTTGCTCAGTGTGAGTCACTGTTATGGAGGTAATCAAATAATACTAATCTTTCTGGACTTAAAAATTCTATCAATCTCTAAGCTTCCATTTCTCAGTCAAAGGCAAAAAAATGTCATTGGCTTATTAAACAGCCTGAACGTCATCTGGCTGGAAATCTCATGTCATTGTGAGTGTTCAGACATAGCCCTGGACATCCAATTTAATGCACACTTTTCAGTGTGCAGTTTGCCTGCTTTTAAAGCCAGTCTCCAACTCTTTCTTCCATAGAACACATAAACTTAATTAGGCTTTCTGTATTCCAGAGCTACACAGATATATGTGCACTTTGATGACACCTAAAAAACCTACTGCACATCTGGTAGCAGTTTAAAATAAGTGCTCCTAATTTGCAAAAAAAGGACCATAGCGTGACCTAGTGTGGATTTCTCAGAGCAGCATGCAATGGGAGAGTGACATTTCACATGGGTAGATAATGACAGGACTAGGGGAGATAGTTTTAAGCCAAAAGAGGAGAGATTTAGATTAGATGTGAGAAAGAAGTCTTTACTGTGAGGGTGGTGAGACCATGGCACAGGTTGCCCTGAGAAGTTTTGGCTGCTCCATCCTTGGAAGTGTTCAAGGCCAGGCTAGGTGGGGCTTTGAGCAAGCTGGTCTGAGTAGAAGGTGTCTCTGCTCATGGCAAGGGGTTGGAACCTGAGGGTCTTTAAAGCCCCTTACAGCCCACACTATTCTTTGATTCTGTGATAAAATGAGTCCCACACATTTGCCATGATCAGTGTGAGCACACACAACCTCCAGTTTACTCTGGACCTGCTGATTTGCAGTCACTTGCTCAACAGCCAGAGTTGCATGGCTTCTCTGAGCCCTTTGCATTATCTACTGCCCTTAGTTTCCTGCACCAAAAATCTCTTGGGTGGCTAGGAGCCACAGGAGGTTGTCCCAGTTTGTCCCACTGCTGCTTATGCTGGTGTCACAGAGGTGCACAAAGCCCAGATGCAGAGAATTCTCCTGCAGGGATGTAGCAGCTCTGCCTCCTCCAGGACATCAGGCAAATGCTTCTGAGCAGGCTGAGGTGGAAACATGGGAGGCACTTCATGTTTCATTGGAGCTTGGCTGCAGAAAGAAGTGGAAGTGTCAAAAAGGATTAGTGTGTCAGTGGTTAAAATGGTTGTGGCATGAAGGGACTGAGGGCTGCCAAAACCAAAATAACAAGAAAGTGTCTCTGAAGGCTCTCCTGATGCGTGGCTTTGACAGATGTGCAGCTCCTCGCTAACAGCCAGTGGAGAGCAGGCTGCAACAACCTCTCTGTCCTGGGACCAGGAGGAGATTTGGGATGGATCCTGCAGGCATTTTATTTAAAACCAGCTGAGTTGGTCAGATCAGAGACATTTCTGCCACTACACCATGACAAGCAAAACAAATGGGGCTGAGCATATGGACACAGACCACATCTTTTGCAGCTTTAGACTTTAGCAGGACCCAGGTCTGGTGGGTATCAGCAATTCTGTGGCCTTCAGCATGAGAATCCCACATAAGACTATCCCATGGTTGGAGTGTCTGCACTCTCACTGGAATATATCTGGACAGTCACAGACTGCAAGTTTGGACACTTTTGCTGGGAGCTCACAGAGACCCACCACAGGCACTTGCTAGAGGTCAGTATTCTTTGACTCCTCTAGCTGATGAAGGAGAAGAAAAGTTTTATTCTGAAGACACCCTCAATTGAATTCACCCTCTGAATTCGACCCTCTCATTCCATGCTTACATGGGAAGTACCAGAAAAAGAAATTTCCATTCTGAGTATGAAGCAGTGCTCATTTATTCCTGTTCCCTCCAGTTTACCACCCTCACAAGAATTCTACTTCCATCCAGCATCAGCTTTGACCCAGATTTACCTCTTTTTACTCCCTAGTCTAAGAGCTGTGGAACCATCAGCTGTGTTTGATATGGGCATCTCTGTATCTCTGCTGCATGTCTGGTGCCTGCCATGCATCCTGCTCTTAATTTTCCATATTTTTACCTGCCTGGTAGGCAGGCTCTGAACCACTCACCAAGAATGTGATAGCCTTGAATGCCAGCTGGGATAACTTAGACAGCACTGAGACACGCATTTTGGGGAAATTGGAAGATGAAATATTACCAAAAAAAAATAAACATAAAAAGATAAATGCATCTTGCTATTATGTAACTTCTGTTTCTGCCTGATTTTTTTTTTGAACTGTTTATCCCAGCAAAAAATAGAGTGAAACCACGATGTTAGATGTGCAGCATAGCCTGTGTAGTGCTCAAACTCCCTGCTGCTTCATATTTATTAATTGAGAAATCCTTGGGCAAATTGCCACTCAGGCCTCAGTGTTGATAAATTCAGGAGTTGTTGGCACTCCAGCAGCATGCAAAGAAGCTGAACAGGACTGATTACAGTGTGCAGCTCTATCTGCAGAAGGTTGATTATATGGTTTCCTTCCTAATTAAATATCTAAGCATCCGTTTACTGAGGAAAGTGAAATTGAGGAATTGTCATTTATGGCAGCCTTGTGTGGAATAAGAGAGCCAGTGTGAAAATTCCTGGACCACAAAGACACTGTATTGGCCAAGCCCTCTCCAAAAAGCAGGCTGGAACACAAATGCAGTTTTGCATAATGAACATATCCTAAACCTTGTCACTCACAAGAGTGAGATGAAATTGGATGTGGAAGAAGCAGTAAAATCAGCTTCTGTCTCAGCTTCTGGTGTGGGCTGGGATGGAGCTGTGCTCGTGAGCAAGAGCTGCCACGGCATCATTTTCTGCTGGCACATCACAGGGATGCAGCAGAGGGACTTTCTGAAATGATGCCTCAGGGGATAAAAATCTCAGTTCCAGAGATCACTCCTGAAGGATGGCGTGCAAGAGGCTCACTGCTCAGAGGAGAGGCAAGGGGGAGGGAGGGAGGGCAAATGTCTTCAGCAATGTCTTTTCTCTTGTTCTCTCAGTACTTTGTCACTCCCCCTTGATGCTGAATCAGACATTTACAAGCATCCCCAAACATTGAAATTACCATATGGGCTCAGCAGGATATCTGGGAATGATTTCCCCCTTCACAACTACACATTAAGTCTCATCCAGATCTTTAGCAATTAACAGCATTATTTCTAATGTGAATAATTAAAAATTAAAGTAAAATGCTGCTGCAGTTTTTTTGTGGAGTAGTTGTGAAGGCTAAAAGATGTTGCCATGAGAATAAATTACTATAAATTAGCCATCAATAACTTTAAATATGATGATTAGAACACAGAGAAGTCTGAAAAGGGCTTCTGAAGGACTCTGAGCACTGAGAATTGCTACACTGTGTGAAGTCTACCACATTTAGAAATGGAATTGTATGATATGATTGCCTGTAATAGGGGACTGGATTTAATGCCTGCTGCATCTTTTTCCTTCCCCGTCAGCATTTAGCAAGTCTCCAAATTCGTTTCTTCATTGTTGATTTTAAGGACTGTCATTTTGAGACAATACAATCTCCATTAATGGTGTCAATATCTTCTCTGGTCAAACAATGCCAGGGGAAAAAAGGTCACTAAAACGTTTGAGGACCAGAACTAAAACAAGCTTTTACTTCTTTTTATTTCACTTGGGTGAACTCCTGTCTTGTTATTGTTGTTGCTATTTTTCAGCTCAGCTCAGTCTGATATAGCTGATGGAAAAAGTGAGAGTGAACAATTAGTGGAAAGAAAGGAAATGATGAACAGGACCAACATCACCAATGGTGATCCCAAAAATGATTATTCTGCTTTATGATCCTATTCAAGTTCATGCTTGGACAACTTGGGCAAAATCATTGCCTTTAACAGAGCTAATTCCATTTGGAGTTGAGGCCAGGTCAGGATCTACAGAGCTGCTTCTCAAAAATCCACCTCTTACATCAAACACATGAATTAACCTCCATTTTCCTTACAGACCTTTGGTAGAAAAAAGGCCACCAGATAAACATTACAGTGTCTGTGGTACAGCAGATGGTATTTGCAAAATTTAGGAGACTTCTATAAGCACAAAATGGTTAGGAAAAGGCACAATGAATACATGGGAAATGCACAGAGTTTAGCTGCAAATTTAGAGGTGAGAAGAATATTAAGCATTTCAGAGATGAAAAGAAATTACAAAAATAAACAAATTGCATAGTACTGGACTATTAAATATCATTACTCTACCAAGAACCCAAAGTAAGTAAAAAATAGCATATGGTTCAAAGGAAACCAAGGTCACATAAAGTTGGCAAGTATATGTAAAAAAAGAAAACAGATGCAATAGAGACTGAAGAGCAAGTTTCTCTAAGAATAAGTAGAGGCACAGAAGCACAAATGGTTCAGTAATTCCCAAGGAGATGGTTGGAGCTGATTGTGCTATTTAAGCTATGTGTCTTGTAGGTTACTAATGCAAGCAACAGTCTGCCTGCTGCATTTTAAATTACCAGCCACTGCCAGCCCATTGTTTTATGTGATTCCCCCTCTGAATAGATATATTTATTCATAAATAGCTGGCTGTTTAGTGAGTCTCCCTCTGCTTTTGGAACTCACTAAACCATATATTTCCTCAGTCAATTTGCACTGAACAATCCCTGTATGAGCTGCTGTGAGCCCCATTCAGTGAGCCAACAGTGGGTCACTATTTAGATTAGATTTTAGGAAGGAGCTCTTTACTCAGAGGATGGTGAGGCACCTGAACAGGTTGCTCAGAGAAGCTGTGAATGCCCAAGCCCTGGAAGTGTGTAAGGCCAGGTTGGATGGGGCTTTGAACAGTCTGGAAGATTGGTGGAAGGGACCACTACCTATGATGGGGAGGTAGAAATTATACAGGGTTTAAGGTCTCTTCCAACCAAAGCCTTTCTATGACTCAATGACCAGTGAAGCCTGAAATAGGGCTAAAATTCTGTCACTAAATTTTTCTGCTGGTCACCAGACCTCTGTCAAGAGCAAAGGGCTCCACAGAGACATTAGAAAAAGCAGAAGGGTTAAAACTCCAGTGTGTTTATTGCATGCTGCAAAATGTTATCTGAGGTATTTTCCTGCACTACGGGTCTCATTGGCTGCTTTAAAAAAAAAATGCTTTTGGCAAAGGAACATTCTGGTGAAGGGTGAGTTGCAGAGGTGACCTGGTGGCTCCCCACAGATGCCACCAGAGCCAAGGATATTGAATTAATGTTCAATACAGAACAGTATTGGACAGAACTAACATTCTATCACAGCACAAGGCACCCACATGGTTTTGGTGTTGCAGTCAGCAGTGGTGTCAGTGAAACAGAGACAGGGACAGGGCATCTGACCCTGGCCTCCCTCTGTGCAGTTGCACCTTGCTGAGCCCAAGGACCAGGAGCAATGCCAGGGGGCCCAAGAGCAAGAGGCCATCTCTCCATTGCATAACCACCAGGCAAGGGGATAAAAGTAAAAAGAAGAACCCATCCATCTTTTAATAACAAGAATTGTAGCTACTCTGAGGCCTGGAAGGTGACAAAGTCATCCTAGGAGTGATAAAACACTGCCAGATGATGCTTGCCATGCCATGACAGTGCATCCAAACCTAAAAATTTCATCACACAACACCACCCTCAGCCATGGATCATACCAGGAGATGAAGCTCAGATTAAGAACTTCACAGTCTGCACTGAAAAAAGCAGAGCTATCATTGGGCTGGTAAGGCTAAGGATTAATTCCTGTTTTTATTCTCTTTCACTTGTGTCCTGCATTTGAACAAGAGTTGAATGCTTGGTAAGACGAAGGGTTCAGCACACAGCATACATTTCTGAGCTGAGTTATTACCTCTGGTGCCTGGAGCAAAAGTGCCCCCTGGGATGTTTGACAGGATATAATGTCTGACTTGATGATGGAAACAAAATAAGTCCTCTCCATGGCAGATTTAGGCTCTTGAATTTACTGATAATGCACTCTCCTCCAATAAATCAAAATTCCACTTCACCCACTCAGATCTCGGTTCTGTGCACTGCTGACATACGTGGAAATGCAAAGTAAAAGAAAATGTAAGTTATGTTCTGACAAACAAAGAGAGACTTCAGAATGGGTGAAAAAGCCTTGGTTTACATTTAAAATTAACTCTCTGAAACAGAGTAAGAGAGAGATTGAAACAGAAGGAGGAGCTGGTGCAGGGCACATGCAGCTCACCTGGGTAGTTCTGCGCTGAGGCTTCAGTGTGGGGTCACTTTTCCCTTTGGTAACCCCTCCTTGCCTGTCCCCTTGCAGCCCAGAAAACTCACCACAGAGAACTCACATTCAGGGCAAGGTCACCCCAGAGAGATCTCCCCCTCCCCTGCCTCAAGCAATATGTATTAAAATGTCATTCTGGCCTTCAGGAAAAGCAA
Source organism: Chloebia gouldiae (assembly GCA_003676055.1). Lineage (NCBI taxonomy): Eukaryota > Metazoa > Chordata > Aves > Passeriformes > Passeridae > Chloebia > Chloebia gouldiae. The sequence goes on along the minus strand of QUSF01000004.1, from coordinate 3,744,570 downwards.
TTTTCTCTGCCTTAGTGTAGGGTAGGTCTGATCCACCATTCTGGATGGAGACATCTGCATCAGAGCCAGTCCTCCCTGTTATGGAGAGAGGAAAAGGCACCTGCAGGATCGATTCACCCACAGCTTATTTATTTTAGGGTTTTTAATTAATGTGGATGAATTTCCCCTAAAAGCACGTGTTTGTCTCCTTGACTGCAGTGCGGGCCTGGGGTGATGTTCTGAGCTGTGGGGCACCTGCATGGCAGCAGATATCTGAGCAGCTGAATCCTGACTTTGCAGTTAGTGAGAGAAAATGTTTCCTGGGCTGGTGGAAATCCTACACTGGGTGCAAGTACTCATGCTTTTGCTTCATCCAGATGAGCAAGGATTTGCCAATCAGCTGAAATGAAGGGGTGCTGAACTTTCTTTTTGCATCTTTTCCACTTTATGCTGGTAAGCATGGGAAGAGGCAGGAGAGAAAGGAAGGGGGTGCTGTGTTTAAGGCATGAGAGCTCATCTGGGATAAGAATTTTGGGAAATATGCAGAAGTCCTGACCATTTCAGACAGAGAACTTGAAACCTCACAGCCTGCAGTTCCCAAGGCAGCTGAACACGGTGTGTGCCCAGCAGTGAAGCCACTGACACAGGCTCCTGCTCTAGCCCATTCCCACTCAGAGTGGAACCCAGTCCATGTGTGTTCTCAGCTACATAAAACTCAGATATTTGACCTAAGGTAGGCATTGTGGCTCCCTGTAGAAAGCTATTAGCTCCCCCCTAGCCCAGGGAAGGGGTTGTCAGCTCATCTGTTTTAGAGCTCTTGGAATGGGATGAGCATGGTGCTCTCTGTGACTGCCTGCACCCCTCCTGGCTGATTATCCCATTTGCTAAGGAGGATAAATGCCTCTAAATGAAACTCAGCAAAATACTTAGGACACTTTGAATGTCCCCTGTAGAAAGCATATTGAAGGCAAATTTAGCCTATCCACACACAAGATGGCAATCCTTGCTTGATGGGGAAATGCTCTGCTCTTTCCTGTTATCCCAATCCTTGCAGGGAGTCTGGGAGGTGATGGGGGCTTCCCAGCTCGCAGTGAGGGCAGCCTGGAGCTGGAAGCCCAACAAACAGAACAGACTGAAGAAAACCAGGCTGTGTTAAATTATCCTGGAGTTTCAGCTCTCCTTAAATAAGCAGTCTGTACAGCCAGCCACAGCCTGCTTGCATGTTCCTATATATCAAACAAGAATGAAGTGTTGACAAAAGAGCTGAATTTCATGCACTAATTCAAGAAGCAGCCTGGTTGGAGAGATGTCAAATGTCAAATTTAATTCCTCCATCTCCCATATTTCAGTGGCAAACTGGGGCACAGTCATCTTCTCCTAACACAGGGCAGGGTGTGCAGGAGCTGGGGTGATGTGCAGGCTCAGGGTGCTGGCCAGGCACAGCCGAAATGCAAAATCCCTGTCACACTTGCTTTGTATAGGGAAGGAGCACGTGTGTGACAGATGAGAGCTGCAAAGCAGGCAGGTCAGCACTGTGGTGAGGGTCAGGGCTATTTCAATGGCTGGAGATGCTCTAATTATAGTGCTGGGGAGGCTGGAAGCTGCCAGGTTCGATATGGGAATAATGCGACAAGGAGATTGCAGAGTAAATAAAGACACTTGTTGTTTTGTTCTTGGTCACTTAACTCAGGGACAAAGCCTCTGAGGAAGGAAAAGCAAATTTAAGGTTATAACTCAGTCCCAGGAGCACTGAACATAGATATATAATTAGACAGGAAAAAAAAAAATCAAGGCAGCCTTGTGTTTATTGCACTGGCTCCATCTCCTGTGCTTTTGGCACTGTGTGTTTCCAGCTGAGCTCCAGCCAGTTGACTGGGTAGTTAAATATCCTTCAGCAGCATAAACAGCTGAGGAAGCCCTGCTGCTCACTCACACACAGAGCCTTTGGTGGGTGCTCAGGCAAGTACATGGCTTTATATCTATTGCACTACTCCTCTTGGCTACCTGCTCCACACTCTGCTCCGCCTCACTGCAAAACTTTTGCAGGGCTGCTCTTCAGTGCAACAGGATTTATAGCAGCATTTCCCACAGGTTTTATGATCTGATTATTCTTAGGGTGCTTTCCCTGGATAGTTGTGAGCTGCACAGCCTGCAGAAGCCTTTGCTTGAAGTGTCTCAGAGCAGTCACCTGCCCCTGGTAGCAGGGGAATTTTAAGAGGTGGGATGAGCAGTAAGCTGACCCCACCACTCAGCTCTGTTGTTGTGCTTATGAGAGGGTGAGTCACTTTGCAACCTGGTGCCTCTGTTTCCCATTCAGACACATGGGAAAATCAGTACAGAGGCATAACATATTCTTGGACACTTTGGCCAATACAGCAATCAGAAATAGATGCCTCGATATCACTCACAATGCACCTCCTGGGACTGCTGCCTGCCTGTCTGCACCAGTTCTCTGTGCCTCGCTGTTCTGAGTCTCCCGTCTCAGAGATCCTCATGCCTCCACAACACACCTCCACCTCTCCTGTGCTTCAGCAGCCTCTCCTCCAACTAGCTTTCTTCACTAGCTCAGTGGAGCATATTACCACCTTTTTCTTCCTCCCCTTCACCTGGGATTCCTCCTGTTAATTACTTCAGCTTCTGCAGCTCCCCAGCCCCTCTCCTGTGCCCACCACAGCAGCCAAGGTGCTGCCTGCTCCCCCATGGGTAGCTCAGTCAGTGATTTCCCCCAGCTATTCCTGCTTAGAAGAGAGGCTGTTTATTTCCCATTTTTTCTGTAATTATGTGAACATTCACATCATGTATGGTGGTGGGGCTTTTATAGGGTTTTTTTAAATTTAAAAAGTAGGAAAGAACTGGCAGACAGTATCTGGTGTAATGCCAGAGCACTGGAGAAGCATAAAGGACAAGTTTTGATCTGTTTAGTCTGATACTATTCCTCAGGCAGGGATCAATCACTTAAAATTAGAGACACTGTAAATAATTTACAGTAAATACAGCTAAATTCAAGTACACTGATACCATTTTATTTTATCCAAGATAGGGTTTAGTCAAATCCAAGTCAAATTTGTCCCAGATGAAACTCTAGTAACAGCAGTAAATATTGGACAGAGAGGAACTCAGTTCATTTGCTTTACCTTACCTTATTTGTGGAAAATGAAATACTGCTAATGCAAGTAAAAGTGCAAGGGAGGGTACAAGTTCACAGCAATCCTCTCTCCATGGTCACCATGGCTATTTGTGCTTTGTTTCATTCTATTTAGAAATTATTAAGCATATTGACCACAGCTCCGTGTTTTGAAATCAAGAATGCAAAGAATCCATTTTTATTACTACAGTAACCTTTTTTATTTAACCTGGTAATAAAACTACTCAGCTGTATGGTGAAATCTCAATTAAAATTTGCGTCTCCAGGAGCCACAGAGTCAAATGCTCCAGCAGTTATTGAAGTTGGTTTCCCTGTAAAAGCTGTGCTCTGTTATCAGATTCTGTTATTCAGTACACAGATCCCTGCTTTGCAGCAAGCATGGTTTCAGGAGGTGCTCTGAAAGCTTTCGGGCTCTCCCAATGATTGCTTTGCTTTTCTTTCACAGCAATTACAGGCTCTTCATTTAATTTCAATGGAAACTTTAGTGTTTTAGACCTTGCCCATGCAGCTGAATGCTCATCTCTGGATCTTATTTCCAGTCCTCAGGAGGACCGGTTTTGATGACCTAGTCTGATTACAGCATCTTTGACAGCTTTAAAGGAATTTGCCCTGGGGAAGAAGACAGCTGCTGCCCTGATGAAGGATTTTTCTGAGCAGGCCTCCCAAGCCAGACATGTCAGTGTGAGATGCTGCCTACATTTTTCATCATGACCAACAGGTATGTTTAAAAGAGGTTGTGTGTTTTAGGCTGCACAGGCCAGTGTGGAGAGAGCCTCTGTTGTTAAACTGCTTAACCTGTTCCTGTCAAAACACTGCAGCTTCTTGGCTTCTTTTCCCTTGAATTCTATATTCAGCCTCTCTGAAAACTGTGAGCCAGATCTTTGTGCTGGTGTAAAGTTGCTCCTTCAGTTCATACAGACTGCAGGGTAGGAACAGTCTCGTTGCCAGCATCTGCAGCCCTTGTACAGCTCTGGTCTTAAACAAGGCTGATGGAATTTATGAACAATAGTAAACCTTATTAGGAGCAGCACCAAAATAATTAATCAGATTTTTTAGAGTTGAATCAGTATACAAGCAATATGATCATCAGTTTCCCTAGAGCTCATTTTTTCATGAATGTTGAAAAGAAGATTATCAACATTTCAAATCCTAAACAACCCATTTTACCTCCAGAAAGGAGGTCTGATCTGCTTAACATGGTGTGGATCAGGAAAGTTCCATGTTCCTTTCCTAATGACATACTAAAACCTGGGAATTAAACTCTGTTTTGCTCAGATAAAGGACCTAGAATGAATGGATCATGATTCAGATGAGTATGTTTTAAAATAAAAGATTTTGACAAGTATCTGAATGTACAAAATTCTTCATCTTCATTCTGGAGCAGCTTTGTTTTTGGGGAGCAAATAAAGTAAAGATTTCAGATAGAAAGGCCAGAACTACCACTGCATGAGCTGGGGTAGTGCCAAGATTTAAGAGAAATCATCCCCAAGTCATTTTCAGCCTTGGTTTTGTAGAAGAGATAAGTAGATAGCTTGGAGTTCTGTGATGTGTTTGCTACATGGAGCACTAACTTCTCCTCTCCAGTGCCAGCCCAGTTCTACCACATGCTGCCCCAAAATCAAACAATCATACTCTGAACTGACAAGTAAAGGTGACAGCTACCAATGCCACTGGCTCTAAATTCTCCAAATTCCCTTTTTTCTCCTCTGTATTTTTTATTTATGTTTCATATTCCCAGGGAAAAAAAAAAAAAAAAACACCCAAAAAAAACACTAGGGAAAAAAAAGAAAAATGGAGGAGTGTAATTTTACTGCCTTGTAATTTGATTTGTGTTTGGTAAAGGCAAAGGAGCTGAAGGTGTCCTTTCTGAAATGACAATGGAGAGAACAGAAGAGAGCAAACCCACCAGCTTTGATTAACCTGGCACTTAGTCTAAATCTCTGACACTGATGCTGGCTCACACTGGATCCTCCTGAAGGACATGACAGAGCGGTGGCTCCTGGAGCATCCCTTGCTAATAACCTTTTGATTTGGGCTGTCAAATCTACCATTGAAAAAGCTTACACTATTTCCGAGTTCTGGCATTATCTACATAGCAAGTAACAAACCTTGCCAAAGGCAGGATGTCAGGAAAATATGTTTCAGATCTACAGAGTAGATGTCCTGCTCTATCACAAAGGCAGAGAACTTCTGGGAAGGAGGAGTGGTGGCGTCACTTTTTCATCATCTTCACTTTAGAGTTGTAAAGTTGACTTTAGAGTATGCTCCAGAAAAAAAACTAATATTTTCCCAGATTTCCAAACACAGGAAGAAATGCTGACTATAGGAACACTCCAATCTCAAAACTTCTCCCAGAAACACTTGCTGGAGTGGGTATAATGCATGAAAGAGAGAATGCAAGACACTGCACCAGCTCGGCGCACCCAAAAGTCTTTGTCAGGGAACAGCCATGTAGTCAGAACCACATAATAGACCAAGAGCTCAGCTTCCCTGCTTCTCCCTTCAGACATTATTATTTCAGCATCTCCACAGCTGTCCCATGAAGCTTCATTCCTTGCCTTTGCATTTCTCTGCCTTTAAAAGAAAAGGCAAAGTAATTGTTTCATTGAGGAGACTGATTGAAAGGCTCATACATTTAAGATGATGAAAAATATACTGATGAAAATGCTCCACATGAGAAAAAAAATGCATTTGTTGAGGTAGAGATGATTCTGACTTCTTAATTTAAGCCTCTTAATTTAAGCTGAGAGGTTTCCTGGTCCTGGACCAAATTTCTGATAAGAACAAAGGAGAGAATGGGGGAGAAAGTGAGACAGCTGAGCTGTTAGAAGGCAGCTAATAAGAAGCTGCATGTTAGGGGCATTGCACTTGAAGGTTCTGATTCAAACCTGCCAGGGGTCCAAGCCAAACCCTGTTTTCCCACTCTACTCTCAAAGCACATCCTGCTCTCAGCTACCCCATTGTAAGACACAAATTGTCTTGGTGTGAGCAGGATCTTACAATCTCTTGAAGAAATGCCAAAGGATGCTCTGCTTTGGGATGAAAGCAGAACTTAAATATTCAGCTTGCCTCTGCCAAACATAACTGGATTTCCACCTGACTTATCTGTATAGCCTGATGCCAACAAGTGTACTTTGATGTTCTGCCTGAATTTTCCCTTGCTTATTTTCTTTGCCTCAGCTTAAACTGAGATGAAATTGAATATAAACTCCAGAAGCTCTCAGCCAGTTTTGAAAATTGTACCAATTACTTTTTGTTAAACCTATTTGTTTTTCTCTGAAATCACCAGTCTCCAGGGCTTGGAGAGGTGGAGGAGAGAGACTTACATACTAATTAGAAAAACAAATATCATCATTAATAGACTTAACATTAATGTAAAGCAGCTGCCAATGGCAGAGGGATTTGCCACTTCATTTTTATAATCTTTATCATCCAATATCGTCATCCAAATGCTTTCCAACTCATGGGGTTTTTTTACTCATTTGGGCTCTTTTTACACCTCAATCTGCTCTTTTTTCCATTTTTCTGTTCTTGTTTCATGTCATTAATCTAATCTAATCCTCTTCCAAGGTGACACCACAAACGGATCTCGAGTGCATTTTCATCAGTGCCCTCAAATCATGTTTTGTGTCTCGGTGCTTTGTGCTTCCTTTGGCTCCTTCCCATTCCTGCCAGCCCTGCTTGTTGCCCCTCTCAGGGCCAGTTTGGCATTAATGGCTGCCAGGTTTCTAAAATCCTTTTTAGGGGAGAGACAGTGGCTCACAGAAGTCAATTGGAGACTTTTGATAACTCGGGATTAAGACAAAGCCACAATCCCCTTTTGAGGCTGTATCCTGCAGTCATCCTAGCTGGATTTCTCCTCAGGTCAAAGCTCACCAAGGAATGTGGGCAGGAAGCCCCAATGAACACAACATCAAGCACAGGGTAATTACTGCTAAAATAGAACTCCTGAAGATAATTCCACTTTCCCTATTTCTAAGGGGTTTTCTTTGCATGCCTTTTCTCTTTTATGCCAGCTCAGATGCCCTCCTGCTGGCAATGGGCTTCTCCTAATTCACCTCATGGCTGCTGGCAGCCCTGCCAGCAACAGCAGCCCAAATGTTTTGGGCAGAAGTTACAGTTCCACTAGTTTTTGTTCCTAAAATACGATGATTGTGTAACAAAAGCTGACTCAGAATGACCTCACTTGCTCCAGCCCTGTCCATCTCCCACATCCCATATCAACAAGACTGACTGATTTGGAATCAGTGAGCCAACAGCAGAAATTAGCATTTGGTTCCTTGGTAACTCTTATTCGATCAATACATGTTTTACATTTTAGGCCTCAGTGACAGGATGATCAGAACAAATTAGAAAATCTCAGGTGGAATAAACCTAATGGCTGTGGGACATTTCTAAAATAAAAATGCATGTTGAATCACAAATAACATCTTGGCTGCAATCTCAGGAGTCTAATTATTAAATGGATGTGGAATCATTCTGTACTTATTTAGAAAGTTCATTTCAGCAGCTAGGAATTCTCTCTATGTTTACTATATATCATCACAAGTCCTCTGTGGTTATTTGTAACATCTACCCAGAAAGACACATGAATAAGAGAGGCAATTTTAAGAAATGGAGACTTTTATAAGTCAATGAAGTCATGCCAGGAATAAATTGAGACCAAATTCCTCAACAGAGTTAAATCACTTCCAGTCAGTCCAAATAGCAGGGATGTTCTCACCATAATGCAAAACCTTGCAACACTTCTGCTTCTACCTTAGCCTTAGGAAAGAGCCCAGTTCAAAACCAGGAAAAGCCTGTGCACAATGTGGATTTTAAACTGGTGCCACAGCTCCAGGAACATGATCATCACTTTGAAGGACTTGCTACATGGTCCTCTTGTACTCAGCACTGGTGAGGCTGCACCTTGAACCCTGTTTTCAGTTTTAGGTCACTCACTACAAGAAAGATATTGAGGTGCTGGAACAGGTCCAGAGAAGGGCAATGGAGCTGAGGAAGGGTCTGGAGCACAAGATTATGAGAAGCAGCTGAGGAAGCAGCTCCAGTTTTGACTGGAGAAAATTAGGCTCAGGGGAAACCATCTTGCTCCCTACAACTACCTGGAAAAAGACTAGATGGGGGGTGTTGGCCCCTTCTCCCAGTTAACAAGAAATAGAACAAGAGGAAAAGGCCTCAGATTGCACGAGTGGAGGTTTAGATTGGATATAAGGAAAAATTTCTTCACCAAAAGGGTTGTCAAGCACTGGAACAGATTGCCCAGGGAAGCCATTAGGTCACAATCCCTGGAGGTATTTAAGAGACATTTAGATGTGGCACTTGGGGACATGGTTTAGTGGTGGCCTTGGCACTGCTGGGTTAACAGTTGGACTCACTGACCTTAAATATCTTTTCCAACCAAAACCATTCTGACATTCTACATCTGCAAACAGGGCCATGACTCTGCCTTCAGAAGTCAGTTCTGTTGTGATGGAGCAGATGGCCACATGCAGTACCACCACCCCGATCCAGTTTTTACAAAGGTTAGCAATCCAAGCCCACAGATCCTGGATGGATGGCCCAGGTCTGCCCACCTCACCAAAGGGGTACTGAGAAATCTGTGTTACCACGAAAGCTTCCAGCACAGGGTAATAATAACTGAAGGGCAAAGAGATCCCACTGGGAGAGTAATCCTGTGGGTCCTTCATGGAGCAGCACAGGGACTGTTGATGCTGCACTTTGCACTGATCACAACTGCACTTCCTTGGGGAAAAACACACCTGGATACACAGCTCTCTGGCCATCACAGGAACTAACAGGAATACAGGAAGGAAAACTGATTGCTTTCATTCTGGCTGACTACACACACCCAGTGTTGCCAGATCATCTTCCCATTCAGTGATCTGTTTCCATTATGCTTTGCTGTTGCTCTTTTTTTTTCACCAACTTCACGAAAAAGCCACATTTTGGATTGACCACCAGACAACAGATTAATCATGATCCTTCTGGATGTGGAATGGAAACATGCAGTCCAAAGAGCTGATTTTTGTCTTGAGGCAGGGATTTACACAGTGCTTTCTTTACTGCAAGGTTGAGGAGAAGAAATGGTGCTGTATGACATCTCATGGGTGTCCCATAAGTTCCAGCAGTAAATCTGTTTCTCCAGAGGCAGAAAAAAGGAAGAAGGCAACAGCCAATTATACTCTGTGGGGAAATTTGCTGTTTTATTTCCTGATGTACTCCCTGACTAGTGGAAAATCACTCTTGGCAAACACAAAACTTACCCTGCTTCCAAAAGGTGCATCTCTAAATTATTGATCAAGAGCACACAGAACCGTGAAAGGTGGAATACTGAACAAAGGCTCAATTGACACTCTGGAAGTTGAGGAAGATATGGAAGACTCCCCTCTAATTTATTTATTCCTTTTCTGTTCTGTTATCCTGATATGCTGCTTCCAGTTACCACTGCACCCCACACTGTATGGTATTACGTGATTTTGTTTTCAGATTGTTGGAGATAAAGTTACTTCATTATTAATATATATGCACTGTGCATATCCATAAATATTGAATATAGATGTGTGTGTGTGTGTGTAAACCTACTGGAAGTGTTAATAGTTAAGATAAACGAAGTCCATTATTGCAATGAGTGACTATTTCTATGACCCTATTTGCAATAAAAGCAGATTCAATGATATGAGAAAATTGCTAGGTTTCAGAATAATTGAACCAGGCCAGACAAATCCCCACAAAGGCATCATTTACAAAGTACTTTGCTTGTCTAAAATATTTATTCCCACAAAAGGAAATGGAAAAAGAGTTCATATGGTTACACAGCTATCCTCTGACTGTAAAACTGTTTTATCATGTTATGTTTATTTCCTAGACATCTTCCACTGAGGTATTGCAGAAAAAATACTGGCTGTGCAGTTAATTCCTTTGTGTGGACTGCTCATATTTATTCTCTGAGAAGTCAATCACGTTTTGTTTAGGCATGTTTTGTTTTTCTGCTGAGCAAACACTTAAGCAACCCTTTTCTTGTAAAAACTTATTTGCATATACAATGTGCACCATTCAATGTCAGTGCTACACAGAGAGTTGAAATGTTTTTGCTTTCTCTCCTATGTAGCATGGAAAGTAGTGGATTTCTTGATAAAAATGTTGTTCCTCTTTAAGACTGCATTATATTGTTCGTGTTTAAGGGCTACATCAGTAGTTATAGCTAATTTTAGTTTGCCTTTTATTGAAAGCCTGGATAGATTTTTACTATTAAATGTTCACAGCAAAATGATTCCAAGCAATCTACAGACAAAGAATTACTCCCAGCAATTATCCACTGAATAAATCTGAATAATGAATACATTGACAAAAGTCACTATCTATTTGTGAACAATTAGCTGAAAGAAATAGAGGTGACACTCACAAGCTAAATAATTCATTTATGAATTATTTGTCCAGCTTTGTTTCTGACATATTTTGCATGAAATTAGATCAAAGCTTAGATGAAAAATTACTTTAAAAAGAGGGCAATATTAAAGGAAATTCTTACAGCTTTTAATGTAGAAATCATCCCACTCATTTATTACCAGTGATTTCAGAGGCTAGAGAAGTTATTTTCCTGGATTCTTTTACTTTAAGTATTGAGCTCTATTTTATTCATAACATATATCCAATTTTAGGCTGTTAAACTACAATCAAAAGCACTTAGTATGAATGGAACTGTCCCTGTCATGAGATTTGAACTCCTGACATCTTTATCCACTGAAACTTGAGTGCCCAGGTAACTACTAATTATTCAAGCATTTACAACCATTACTATCAATATAATTAGCACATCTTGAGATAAAAGTGAGAATGCCACTATGAAATTATCATCCCTGGCATTTAGATAGCAATCTTTCATGAAAACATTTATAAGCTGCCCAATTATTTTTCAATCAAATGAATAAAAAAAGATGTTTACATTTAAGGGGAATCTAGAACTGAAAAGAAATGGCCTGGCATGAAAAATTATAACTATTGTCTCCATATGTCCATTTCTTGAATACAACAAATCCCATCGACTTCTGCATTGGTGGTTTTTTGTTGGTTTCTTTTTTTTTTTTTTTAATTACAAAAATATCTTTGACAAAATAATTTGAAAACTGTAAAATCTTCCTTTGAACAAAGCCAGGTTCAGTGAAAAAGACATGAACAAGGTTTTTCATCCAGATCTGAAAGTGCATTGCCCCACTCTTCAGGAATAAGAAGCTCCACAAGACCCTCTTCTGTGCCTTGCTGGGTGACAGTAAAAAAATATATGAGACAGTTCCTATGGACAAAGTCAAAGATAGATGAGGACTAGAGTCTGAGTTCCCTAATCCCAACCTTCATCAGTTTTGCTGGTCAAAGCAGGCAGGTGAATTCCTTTTACATGAATTAATAGTAAGTGATTATCACAACAGGAGGAAGGAGGAGACAGAGAAGCCAGGGACCATGGTTTGACAGGTTTTGTCACCTTTCTGTCTAGGATCTACTATGAACAAAATTTTAAAGACTGTCTTTTCCCCACCAAAAACCACCCTAGATTTCCTGAAATAACCTCTGTGGAACACTTGCAGGACACAGCAGAGAGGAGATTTTGGAAGCATTTCACAAGGCTTGCAGCTCTGAGCTGGTTTCAGCATGAGGAAAAGCCCTCCATCACCCCAATGCACAGGAAAGAGAAGGTAAGGTAACTCTTTTCAAGGGTCTTTCATGTCTAGTGCATTCAGTGGAGAGCCCTAGACCAGCAAAATCTATTCCTTTCCATGTGGATGCTGATGGGCAGCTCCAGGGGCAGGCTTGAGGACAATACACACATGCAGAGGCTGGGCTGCAGGAGGCAGCAAGTCCTGAGGGGTTTGCTGATCCCACATCAGCCACAGAAGCCTCCTCTGTTGCTCTGGTCCAGTTTTCTCTGCAAGGGGATCCCAACCTTCTCCATCTACTCACCCATTCCCCATATCCCTGAAAGAAAGTGAATAAGTAGTGAAGCCCACAGAGCAGCTGTGCCCACTGGTTCCCACTGCCTGTATGAGCATCTTGCCACCCTCTCTGCACTGCAGAACAAGGGCCAGCCTGAACATGACATGGAAATATCCATCCAACCACCTGCAATAAAACCAAACCATGTAAACAGCTCCAGGAAAACAAAACAAAAAACAAAAATTATCAAAACAAAGAAACAAACAAAAAAAACCCAAGTTTGTGCTTGCAGGGACAACAAACCAGGATATTTCAGCAATCATGGCAGGTATTTTTATCTGGAAATTGTATATTTGATGATGCCCAGCCTTCAGCATCTGACAAGGGGCTGTTAAAGTCTCTTGAACAGTAAATCACCTCTCTTTCTATCAATAATCTTATTAGAATATGAGTAGAAATGTCAAATGTTTAAATCCCTCTTTATTACTGTAATAATGGATTTAATTTGTAAAACATATAAAGTGAGGCCATAACTGTTCTGGAGGGAGATATTTGTCATCCCACTATATTTATATAATTTGTTGATGACTTTACCCACATATTTTGAATGAAAGAAGCATTAAAAGCAATCCCACCTGCAAGACTTTTGTGACTGGGAATGGATTCTGGAAAGGAAACCAACATGATCACAGAAATGCTGTTAAAAATCCACCCCCAACTTCACATTCACGCAGAACGAATACGTAGGTGTTTATCGGTGACTTGCTCCATTCAGGCTCTCTTCTGCTGCCAGAACAGCCCTGCTTCCAGCTGCACAGCCAGTATTATCACTGGGTGCTATTTCTGGCTCCTGAGTACATCTCATCCTTCCCACGCCAGCCCCGGTACAAAGGGCACAAACTCTTCTTTCCACTCCTCGTCCTCCACTGCCGGCTCCGTCCCCGCTGCTCAGGGGTCTCCGGACGCTTTTTCCTGGTCCTTCTCATTTTCTGGGCAAGAGGCTTTCCATCCAAAGCTTCATGTGGGAGGCTTCATGTTGGCATCCAGAGTACATGTCCCAAATATGTCCAACCTCACTTTCTGATCCTAGTGCCAAAGAGCTGCAGGTAAGTAATCTTCTCATGGGGGATGAAGTCCCTGTGTCCAGTGCCTGGAGCTTGTTACAAATAGGTTGTTTTTAGGGTCATACAATTTCCCAGCTATCCCTTTGGTAGGTTTCCAGCTTTGTCACAGTATGTTAACACCAGATTTCTGTCTGAGGGGACAGTGCTTTGTTCGTTCTGACACTGTTGAGCTTTGATTTCTGTAAGTTAATAAAGTCTAGTGAATATCATGAATTCACTTCCTTTTACAGGTCTTCCTTGGCTAGGTGTTATCCAACCAGGCAGTTTAATGTTTTTCTCTTCTGATGTGATGTCGCTGCTAAATGTTTGGAAAAGCTCATTTGGGCAACAGCTGCCCTTGGAGTTATAAATCGCGTCAAAGATAAGGTTCAGTTTCCTTGGTTGTGCCACAGGAGAAGCCCTTATAGCTATAACCACCCCTGGCCTGAGCTAGGCTGTGTCTCCCTAAACCTGTTTCATTTTACACAGAATGATCAAATATTCATTATGTGAGTAAGTGTGTGTGTGGCTGTTGCAGAGGGATTGGGGTGTTCACCTGGGAGATGAGAGACCCTGCTCCCAATGACCGCTCCAATGAATATTTAAGTATTACATATTAAGTATTCATTGGAGCAAAGATAGGAGCAGACTTCTGCCACCCCCAAGGGAGTGCCCAAACATGAAGCTGTAAAGTCATTCTTTCTTTCTTTAGCTCAATGAATATTTAATTATTCAAGGCCAAACAAGACAGCTCCAGTGGCAGAGACTGAGATTCCCTGCTCCCGTGTGTGCACCATAACCCTGATGATGAGAGCGTGTATATAAGACGTACCTTTGTATTTCTTTGGATTCAGAAAGAAGTGAAATCCAGGTTTTCCATAACCTGAATGGGGCTTCCAGCTTCTTAGCTGCTGAATGAAAAACACAGAGCTCCAACACACACTGCCCCCAGTCATGAGACAGAGGTGATATGACCCCAGGATCAGAGAAAGCATCCTTATCAGTGCTGAGATTGGTTTTATCAATCTCTCAGGAGAAGGGATCAAAGCTGAAGACATTCCTCACCCCACAGCAGTTCCTGCTGGCTATGTAGTATGTCTTTTGAGGTTATCCAGAATGTGATGTGTAAGAAAACCTATTTATCCCCTTTACTCTGGGGTCTGACACCCCCACACTGCACTCAATGGGACCTAATCCTGTTTCTGCTGTCCAAGGAGTGGGTGTGTGAAATGGTGAGCATGGGGAAAGCATCCAATGAGAAAAGTCAAGGCAATGACATTTGGGTCCAAAAAAGGACAAAATTAGATAATTGAGGCGTAGAAAGATTAAAGCAAGGAGAAGAATTGAAGTAAGGAGAACGCAATCACTGAGTGGGGGAACAATAAACAACGGGGGGAAAGGGAGCAGAGAGAAATCCAGAAGAAATAATAACCTTTATCTAGCAGTGGAACAGAGGGGAGAGATGGAAAAATCTAGAGAAGGTTACTTCAGTCAGAAATAAAATGTTAAGAATTTCTACCCCTCATTTTGAAAAGCAGAAAAATTACTATCTGCTCTGTACTGCCAGAGGACAGTGGGTGTCTGAATCGAGGTTCTTTGGATTACTTTGGGCAGCTGGCTGTGTGAGCATTCCCATGCAGAACAGTGAGTTATTACTGTTATTGCAGCTCTGTTTCTTGTAATTTTAAAGAATCCACAACATTATGATCCTGTTGTCAAAGACTAAAGGTGGTTTCCAAGCAAAAACCAGAGCAACAGCATAATTGTCATATTGAAATGCAAATACATTACCTTCTTGTACCCACCAGAAGTGTCCAAACCCAAGTCAGCTGCACAATCCCAGTTTTTTAAATGGTAACGCTGCATTCTGAACGGAACTGCTTAGCTCAGAACATTTCAGAGGTGCTCCAAATGATATGGTTCATATATTTCATATCACATTTATGTTCTTCTAAGAAGAGCCCAAGGCTGTTGAGCAGCCATCTTCAGCAAATATTTGTTACAATTTAGAGAAATCGTTTCTGAACCTTTTGCTGTTCATTGCTCTACCTATCCTTTTCCCTGAGAATGCACCTTTAGAGTACTGCAGATCTGTGGCAATGTAGGAATATGCCTTTTGTTTGGTTGTAAATATTACTGTGGTCTGGCTGTGCCCAAGCAGACATGCTACATGTCATGTTCTTCAAGAGACACATCCACCAAAGATCAATAGTTCACCCAGATACTTCACCCTGTCTGAATGGTCAAGTGTTTTGTGTTTTGATCAACTCTTTAGACAGATGACAGCAGCTATCCTCCTTCCATACTGAGGAAAAGGCCACCTGTGGACCAAGCTGTGGGGGAAAAGCGGAGAGCAGAGAGAAGGGTTCGATTTCGTGAGCCAGAAGAAGTCATTGAACATGGTATGCCCAAGTCATCAGGAACTTTGGCATGACCTTTCTAGCTTTTAACATCCACTCTTCCTGCCCACATCAGCTTCCCCCTCCGATAATTTGTGATTTTCAGCTCAGCACGGAGCAGAGGGTGGATGATTTTTGCTCTGAGCTCCGCAGAGCTGCATCTGGTCCATTTGCCCGCTTGCCCTGGGATGGACAGGCTCCTGCCTCACCCTCAGCTGCTGTCACAGTGCTATCACAGGGGTCATTGTACACCACAGACCTGGCTGGCCCCCAGGGCTTCCCCAGAGCAATGTTTCCACTCAGACCACATTTAAACATAATTATGTCACTGTGGGTAACTAGGATGCCACAGAATGCAACAGCAGGGACCTGAGCCTAGCAGCCAGGATGTAATAAATTCTGCCAACATAGGCACCCAAGGACTGACACAGCTAACAAAACCTCTGGTCTTTTCATTCATGAGCCAAAATATTGCAAGTAGGTCAACTGGGAGTGACTTTCAGCAGAGGCCTGGCACAAGAATCCAGCTTGCACTTCTGTGTGTGCTGTATGCCATACCAAATAATAACTGGTGTTTCTTACTGGCTTTCCCAAACCCATCCAACCAAGAAAATTGTATTTATTGGTAGAGAACTAAAATTATATGGGTTTGATATGTCAGTTGGTCAGAACACAGGTGGCAGAATGGTAAAATTTCTGTCAGCCACCTGTTTGGACTGCTACAGCTTCTGAAAATAAGGCTTGGCATCTGCTGTGTCTATAAACAGAACTCTCATTTGTTTGGCAATACATTGTTTGGGATGCCTCCTGATGCATGAAGGGGAAGCTGTTTCCTGATAAGCTTGTTGACATGGCCTGGGCTTTCCCACCAAAACTGAACTCCTGGGAAGACTCAGTGAGTCAGACTTAAATTCCTCAAAGCTCATCTGACTGCTCTAGAGTAGGATTCTGATGGGCACTAATAACTCCACCAGCTGTCTGTCAGAGTCCATGACCCACACCAGCACTGGGAATCCTGCAGTCAGTCCAGCCCAGGAGACCAGGCTGGTCTCCCACTGGCTCTGACTTCAGCAAAGCCAGGCTGGAACTCATGCAGGGAGCTGCAAGCAGGGAGAAGACTCTGACTCTTTTTCATGGAGACATCAGGAATGTTCCAACCCATAACTGGTATTCTGTGTTGCAAACAGTCTGTGATTTAGATTATTTGCTGTTTGTCCACATAACATTACTCACATTAAAGCTGGTAAAATAATGGTTTCCATCACCACTGAATTTTTTCCATTTCCAGCCAAGGACTTTTCATCCTGGATTTTGTCTGGGCCCTGGCTGCCAAGCAGACTCATTTCCAGGATATTTTTGAAATGAAAGTTAGTCTGACAGCGCTTTCTTAACTTTCATTCTTTCAGCCTGCTGGTCTAAATCCTTTCCTTTCTATGAATTATGTGGAATAGGGAGGGGTTTTAGCACAGCTGCTTCCTGACCTTCCTGCAACAGCAGCAATCCTGCCTCTGAATTCTCGCACACAATAAATTTTCCTCACTTTCCTGAAGTGCACCTGCACCTGCATGTTTGCATGGATTGAGTAGGTCCTCATCCAGAGCCAAAAGTGGTGTAAGAGGTTGCCCAGCATCTCCAAGGTGACAGGCAATTTCAGAGACACTGCTTGGCTCTGGCTTTTCTTGTTCACCTGCTGCCAAGAGACCTTTCCAGGCAAGTAAGAACATTTTCATTTTGTTTTCTAGTAATTTCCTGCTGTGACTACGTAGTGGGTAAGTAGAATTTTTCACATTATAACTGTGAGCCATCCATAGCATTAACTTGAGTTTGCTTTTGCAGCTGGTGGGATGCATTGTGCACCCTCCATAGACACAGCAGTTTTTGTTGTCAGTGGTTGTTGCTTTTTCTTCTCAGCATAAGCAGCACAAGGTGCTGATGAGGTCTGGTGCAATTTTAAACAAGACATCTAGTAAGACAAATAGTGGAAACAAAAATTAATCCCTGAAGCTATTTTTAATTTAAATATAATGAATATATTTTATGGCATTAGAATAGGCACAGGTTTCTCACTAAGATATGCAAGGAAAGCACCCCAAGCTAAACAATAGTTCTCCCTGCTGAGTTTTGTATGAGGGGAAGAGACAATTCATTTATATGCTGACAGCAGGGTAAAAAATAATAAAAATAATCAGCTTTTTCTCTTTTTTTGTTTGAGGCTGAAATGAGTGCATCTAGATATTCTGATGATGGTGATCATTTCAGGGGCAACATGCAGCCCCTGCTGTAGGCAGTGCAGTGAAGGAGAGAGGGGCACCTATACAATGTGTATATACACACACAGAGCTGTAGTTTTGGGAGGCCAAAAAGCCTCTCAGGCAGATGTTCCCATATCCCTCAGCTATTGCTCTTGTCCAGGAAGAGGGGCTGTATGCTCATGACAATGGAACCATCATCTAGGGCTACAAACAGGAAACTACAGCCAGAAAAGCGTTCAGTGGAAAAGCAAAGGTCAAATATTCTTCAGGGCACAGTGGAAATGTGTGCCCAAGGCAGGAACTGAGACAAAATCTCCTGTATTCAGGTCCAGTGTTTTTCTCAGATGAGTTGCCATGAGACTGAGCACAGGTCTGTGCTCTTCTAACAAGCAGTTTAACTAACAAATTTAAGCATTAAATTTCTAATTGTAATCTAGAAAAGCAAATTTGTTTTTCAACACCTAAATGTAGTGATGGGCTGAAGCTATTGTGAGCACAGCTCATCACAATTTTGCAGGTGGAATTACCCTTCTGTGTTATTTTTTTCTGTTTATGGATAGAACATATTTCATAACTGAGAGGATATAAGGAAAGTCCATTTTTACATTTGAGATTACCCAGAAATTTCACATGGAAAGTAGCTTTCTAACAGTTGGAACAGGTTACAAGCACTTCATATGAAAGGGGTGATGTGAAAAGCTGTTCAGCTTCCACAGGAAGGTTTCCCTGCTCCCATGAGTGCTCATCAGCCGAGCCTCACATTGGAAAAGGCAGGTGGGGCACCCAGGCAGGAGCTGTAGCCTGTGGTGTGGGAAATCTCACAAGGGAAACACCAAATCCCAACTCACAAATCCCTGAAAAACCAGAAAGTGATGAGCAATTCCCTGGCTAAACACTTTCATATCAACCATTCATAGAATAATGCCAAATAAACAAATTTATAAAATCTGAAGTCTGCACATGGAGAATTTGAAAACAGAAAGAAGGGCTAAACTCAAATGAATAAATTACTTGCTGCAAATAATTCACTCAGATCTATTATGGGACATTGATTTGGTTTCTGGTTAGCTATAAAATGACTGCCTATTAACATTTTGCCTTTTCCCCATACACTTTTTGATACATTATTATGTGTTTCTGGCTTGGTTTTATGACTTTTACCTTCCTCTCTGTACATCTGTATGACAGTTTAATTGACTGGTGTGTATTCCAGGGCTCGGAGTAGAAGCTAATTTAAATATGTTACAGCTAATGTTGGCCCTTTACCCATAATAATACACTCCACGTTTTTATCTCCTTATTGATTATGTGCATATGGCAGGAAAATAGCTGCACACTATGGGTTTTATTCAGGCATGAATTTGGCTTTATACTGCATGTTTAATACTCTAAGTGCCTTATGAAATAGTGCCGATGGTGCAATGGCCATGCAGTCAGACAGAGCAGCCAGGTCTGAATCAAACTGCATCCCAAGGGCCAGGGATGGATACACACAGGCAAGGACAGGGACACAGTTGTCAGCAAGCTGAATGCAGCCCTCTGATTTCCACACGTGTGCTGTGCCTGACTTGCAGCACTTTAAACATGTTTGAAAAAGATTTTGAAGGCAAGAAAAATCTTTACGGTATCCTCTTACTGAAGAGCAAGTGCAAGAGGATATTCTGGTGTAATTAGCACACATAGCACTCTGAGAGTGGTTCAAATTGCCAGAGCCCTCTGAACATGCCTCTTTGTTTAATAGTCATGTTTGGGTTCTTCCCATAATTAGCAGGAGTCCCAAACAAGCTGACTTACCAGGGGAAAGGACAGAAATCTACAGCTTCTCTCTTTTATGGAGCATTTGTGAACATTAAATAATTAGACCAAGTAGCTTCATATTCTCCTAGCATTCAATTTAACATTTAGGGTAAAGGTATAAAAAATAATTGCTGTAGGGGAAGTTGAGATCATGCATTAGCTATGTTAATCCTGTTCTTATTGTATATCATTAAAGTCTTTCACTGCTCCATTAGATGATATCTTTTATACTCACCACCTTCCATCAGGAGATGTGACTCACTATCATTTAACTGATCCCTACAGAAGTGCTCACCATCAGAGCCCTCTGTACCCTGCTGCTGCCACAAAACTGGGACAAAGGCATCAGCAGGGGATCAAACTTGGGAAGCATTTAAGATGGCACTAAAATAATGCTGCTTTCTTTTTTTTCTTCTCATCACCGTTCAGCAGATGACAGGACATCATCTGGATTGCCTGTGCTCCTGTGGCTCTTGTTTTGTGCAGTGCTGATCCTTGCTGTGAGTCTCTACTACACCAGCATGAAGCAAAATGTCACAGTCCTGGAGGAATTTCAATCCCGACTTGTCATCTTCTTTCTTCATATAAGACATGTTGCTCAGAGGTGCTGGACTTGGTTTCTGAGGCAGTAGCAGTGTCCTCCAGCCTGACACTGCTAAGAAACATCAGTGCAAAGCTCCCAGCCTACTGCAGCCACATGCAAGGAACACATGAGCATCCACCTCAAAGAGCAAGAAAATCACCCCTGCTGTGCACCATCCAGAAAACACTTGTTCTCCTTTTTCCTTCTTTGCTGTTTTCCTTTGTTTCACATCAATGAACATTCAAACTAATGCCTTGAGGTCCCACCAAACTCAGGCACCATCACCCTGAACATCAAACAAGTATCTAGATTTTGTTACCCAGAATTAATAAACTGCTGATATGAGGAACAAAAGCAGAGAGAGAAATGCACTGATCTGTGTAGGCAGCTGCAAACTTGGAAGAAAAGTCTCGTGAGTCTCAGGTCAAGGCTTCAGATACCAAACCATCTTTCTCCTCAAGTCTCCTAAGAATTACTCTGCAAAGGTTAAAATAAAGCTGAGCTATTGCACAGACATTGCTCTGGTGGCCAAATGTTTGGCAAGCTGCTATACACCTGAAATGATTATTAGTAAAATCCCAGCAAATGGCTTTCTTGTTTTCTTTCACAAATTTCTTTCTTTCATGGGCAAAAGCCGGTTCTTAATGCTTCACTTGACTCCCAGGTGTGGAAAAGAACATGGAAACTCAAACAGAAAATGGTTTATTTGCCTAACATAATAAATAGCATCATTGAAAGCCAGGTTAATCATCAAAACAGTAGTTTAATCATCTGGGTTTGATTCAGTCCATAAACCCCACAGACTGACATGCAAGATTTATGATAGTGCTTGTATTCAGACAGAGGCTATGCCTGAGTATTCAAGGACTTCTCTCATGGTAATATGGACTGTTTATGAAGGTGTTGGATGCATAGTTTCTTTATCATTGTCCCACCATACTATGCATTTCTCTGAAAGGAATCCTTTTAACAGAGATCATGTGAAACAGTGCTCTGGGTTTCTGAGAGGAGAACAAATGACTGCAAGTTCATGAGCTTCAAAGAACCATCACAACCAGCTTTTCAGATTTTAGATTCTGCTCAGATAGCACCTGATGTGTGCTTGGGATTATTTTGTATGGTAAGATTGACATCAGAACCTGTAAGTAAAAGAAAAAGGGGAAAAAAAGAGGGGGAAAAAACACTGCAGGAAAGATGAAGAGATGTCGGCAAGACCTTGGTTTATATTTCCCCTGTCATTGCAACCATCAAAAAGACAAAATGGTGCTTTATTTTTAGCTATTTTTTAAAAAAGAGGGCCACACATCTGCCCCAGCAACCTTCTCCCAAGCAGCCCAAGAACATAAACCAGGAGAGGATAAACAGGAACACAGCGTGCAATCTCTCAGAAGAGGAGGCAGCAGCTTGACTGAAAACAAGTCAGAAAAATTGCAGCCCAAGACAGAAAGAAGTGCTTTCAGTGGCTCCTCTCGTGCCTCTCCTGAGCTGTGAAAGCCACAGGCAGGCACTGGACATGAGCTGGCCTGGGAAGCAGAGGGTGCAGCAGGAGCAGGGTTTGGCTCAGGGGGCTGCGTGCGATCACTCAGGCACCCCAGCTCAGAGGGTGACTCCCAGCACTGCTTCCCTCCCTTCTCCCCTGTCTCAGCCCTGCTGTTTATGTAATAAAGAAGAATGGTTTTAAACATGTGTGCTGGTGAATTTCTGGGGAAAAGGTTTAGATTGGTACCTGCATGGGGCAAGGGGGCAATTTTGACTTCTGTTTGCATTTTTCGGATGTTTGTGATATTTTTAATGTCCAGGTTGATTCTCTTTGGCAAATCAATAGTGTTTCTTTTTGGTCTCTGGGCTGACTCCTCTTAAGACTGTGAGGGGAAATGTGGAGGTGGTGTGAAGACCAGACATGTGCTCAGCTTCCTGCACAGCTCCCAGGGGATGGACAGAGGACCACCTTTACACTGAGCCTGCTGTAAAAGGAAAATGTCCACATTCCTCTTCTTGGGGTACAATTTATTGGTGTGAGTGAGAACTGCTATCACATCTGGGCTGTTAGGGATATTTAGCAGAGGAACAGCTATTTTTGGCCTCTGTGTTGGCTGTGTTTGGGAGTGTTTTGGGCATGGGAAAAGGCAGCACTCGAGTTATCTTGAGACTACTGTTGAGGTCTCACCATGGCTTTACAAGGTCTCCTGGGTCAGAATTGTTTACTGTGGTCAGTCAGATACTTGGCAGGCAGCAAAAAGGCAAATCAAAATTGCCTCCAAGCCAGAAGGTTTGAAATAAATGAAGGCTAAAACCTATTTCTGGCAGAGCAGTGACATCTTGTAACTGAAGCTAAGAAAGCCATTGCATGTGGGACTGAATGAAGTGGGTCAATAACATGACTGGGAATAGGAGAAAAAATTCCATCTCCTGGGCCTGCATTTATTTTCTGCTGCACAATTTCACTGTGGACTTACTTCTTTTATTTCCTTCTCACACTGAACTGCTTTTTCCATTCTTCCATACTGCTTAAACACACAAAACCACTTTTCCCTCTCTGCCCCTTCATTCTTTAGCCATCACAGCTTTATCCTCACCACCATGAGTTGGATGTGATTTCTCCTTATTCTTGTTCAACAGTGTTTCTCCTGGGTGTGACACCTTTATGAGTCTGGATCTCTAAAGTTACATTAAATCATCTGTGTTGGGTAATAATCCCCTTGCTGCCATGCTGGGCAATATTTGCCTTCAGTACAACTCCTGAGAATTTCCCAAGAGAGGTAAAAAGGAGAGAGAGTACATAATTTATTGCAGAAAGTGGAGATGCTCACCTGAATTCACACTGGTGAATTGCCTCAGAAGTCAAAAGTGCTGCAGCCAACCAGCTCTGGGCAATTGCATAATGAAGCTTGGAAATGGATGTGTTTTAGATACAAAGGTCTGAAAGAGGGAGTGATGTAGGACAGGACCCGGGGTGCAGTTTTGGAAGCAGACAGTGGGTAGGAGGCATTCCCAGCAGCAGTGTCTGGGGTGGCAGGAGGCAAAGGGTGGGGAGAGCAGCAGGTCTGTGCCTGACAATGGAATAATGGCAGCCCCTAAGGGTAGAAGTGCTGCCTAAATTCCCTGGTGCAGTGAGTATGTAACTAACACACAGCAGAAATAAGCAGACAACAGAAGGGTAAGTGTTGTTTTGACAGTGTTCAGCACATTCCTGCAGTGCGAAGGGATCGAGGGCAGCTGCCAACACCCTCTTCAGGCACATGGACAGCACCTGATTGCAGCAGCAGGAGTATCCATACCCATATGATTAGAGGAGATAGAAGAAGACAGAGAGATGACACTGGATGGTTTTGCATTAACCTTTTGATACACTCAGCATTAGCACCAGTGAAAGGCAGTTGCAGAGATTGGTTCAAGTCCCCTTCCTTCCCTTCATGTCTCCAACCCTGATAGTCTGGAATGAGCCCATAGCAGCAATTCTAATTGTCATTTCTGCCTTTTGCCACTTAGAAGCAAGCAGAAGAGCTGGCAGCTTGTGACTATAAAAAGGGTATTACCAGCTGCCCCCAAGGAATAATTCAGGAACCTATACGATAATAGTGTTTCTTATTAATTCTTTGCTCCAAGATAGCCATTGTGAACCTTTATGCTCACTTCTGAAGAGAAAGACTGATGCTACATGAAGAAAATTAACCAGTTGGCATTTAGAAAAATGGCCTGTCCGTGCAGCCTGTGGTGTCCCCCTCCATTTGGTAACAAACCAGCTGCATGTTGACATAGGACCATTTTCTCCTTGTCCCCCATGGCATAAGGGTGAACTGCTGGAAGAGGATACCCAAAGGACTCAAGCAGCTGAGGATGGTTGGGCATACCTTTAACTACACAAGTTGTGCCATGGGGGACCTGGGGAATGAGTATAATTACCCTACCATGGACTTTGAGAACATTTTTTTACCTTATATTGTAACAATTTAAACTCACCTTCAAAGAACAGGAACAGAAACATTGACTTTTCAAATAATTTATTTTTATATTTCACCAAATCATAAAAAGCCGATGCATTGTTCAGCAAAAAGCATCAATATATAAAACACATTAACTCGTTATCAGTAATGCTGGAGTGTACCACATACACTGAATCCAGTCCAGCTCCTACTAAAGCCAGAGGAAACTCAGTGACTGCACTAGCAGAAGGATTGGATTCAGCATTTCTCTTTGCTGAGTGTTTACAAAGGGCTGTATTAAAATGCTAGTAAAAAGCTTCTCTTTTAAGACTGTATCAAAACAATAATAAACCTCACTCCCTTTCTGGTTTTGTCAAACACATGCAATTAAAGCAGTCATTACACTGCAAAAGACCATACAAATAAACAATGATAATATTCAAAACAGGCCAGGCTCTACCCTCAGCTTGTGTGGACCAGCGTGGCTGCTCACAAGATAATCTATGTACACTGGTGAGGGATCTGCTCCTCAACTGCTTTCAGTGGTTAAACAAATTGTGAAAAAGTGTTCTGCTTTTTCCTCAAATACCCGCTGTAGGAACCTGTTAAGCAGCATTAAAAAAAAAAAAAAAAGTAGATACTCTAGACTCTTATAAAGCTTTTCCCAGGTAGCTGTAAGAGACAGTATGAATGAATACATACATCAGAGGACACATATCGCAAGCAAGACTTGACTTACAAGCAAGAAAGGTCTGCTTAAGATCTTTGCAGGTGGTACCACACAAAACCACTAAACCTTTTAAAACTATGGGTGCTAATGAGCTGCCCTCACGAATGCCAACTCTACAGAGATTTGGGAACAGTCTTTCCTTCCCCAGGCAAGTCGAGAGCTGGGCAAAGGGCCAGTGTAGGGTATCTGGATCTGCTCTCCTCCAAATCTGGTGGCAATGTCAGCACCTTTACACCAGATACCTGCACAGCTGGCACTGGTGGCTCTCTCCAGAAGCCAACTTTAGATCAGCACATGCTTCAAGAGGATGCTCTGCAATTTCTGAGGCCACATGAACAGGCCAAGCAGAGGCTGAAACTGGTGTCAATGCCACTCCCCCATATCACAGCCCAAAAGCTGAAATCCCTCACGGGAAATGCACTGACTCCTCATGACCTATTTCTGTTCAGACTGATGCCACTGTCCTGAACACCTCAGCTGTCCTTGTCTCTGCTAGGAAGGGATGTGAGAAATAAGACCCAATCAGCTTGATAGCAACAAAATCTTCCCTGAAGTCTGCAGGAATGTTTTTGAAGATTAAAGGATGCAGAGGGAGGAAACTTCAGTGGAACTGTTGGGGTGTTTTGTTGTTTTTTTTCTGTTTTTTTTTTTTGTTTATAAACATTCAAAAACCTCTCTGGAGTGTACTTCGGATCACAATATATTGATTTCTCAGTAGTGTAGCTTGGGCTGTTTTAATTAGAGTGTATTTGACCAGAATTGCTCTGATACCAGCAGCCTGTACTGGCTGTGGACCCCAGCAGAGTGGTCCCCCCACGGAAGGATTCTGTTGAGTTCAGAGCTTGTCAGCACCACTGAGCACAGGGACTGCCTGCTGCTCTCAAGGAATGTGGCTCAATAAAGAGGCTGCCAGCAGCTTATGAAGTGAAATGCTGGACCCTGTTTCAACAACCATGATTAAAAGTGTTGGAGCAGCCCAGAAAGTGGAATGGATTAACTGATGCAACGCAGATCCCGTGTGTTCCAGGAAGATGTGCTGTGTTTCAGACACAGACTGTTGGACTTCACATTGTTAATTGGGAGAAATAATTCTCTCTGCTGCAGGAGAGATGGAGTGAAGAGTTCTGGACTGTGTAATGTGAGATACCATGACAGTTTTCAAACAGTTTTTTATGGTTTAACATAGCACTCATTTAACTCTACCAGGCTCCCAGAGAGACTGGTGGCACCAGCCTTGGAAACCTCCCAGAGCAACACATCACCCAAATCAGGCCTGGCTTATGTAAAGGGAAGGGTTCAGTGGCACAATCCAGAGAGGCTGAATGAGAACAGGGAAAATCCTTGACTGCTTTTCTTAATTTCTTGACAACATTTTCCACAGAGACTGCAATTTTTCTCACATTCATAAATACACTTCAGACTCTGTGTCCACAGTGGAGTCAAATTTGCCCAATTCTAGGGGGAAACAAGAAGAAAATAAGGAGGAGATGAAGAGTAGTTTAGTCTCAGGACAGTTTACTCACTTGTGTGAGAAATCATCCAAGATACCAACAGTACTTACAAATCATCATTCTCACCTCCTGGCAGGTTGGCTCAACCCTCACTTTACAACACAGTTGAGTGGCAAGGGGGAACAAAACCTTCTCACATTGAGTTTCTACCACATACAAAAAATTCCAGCTATTTCAGTGAGCAGCTCTTGCTTCCAAGTAGTTTATCTCCTTGATAAACACCAGAGCCAGCACACTAAATAATTGTTATTTAGGAATTTCAAGACGAGAAGAAGAGATCCAGCAGGAGCATTCAAGGGGGATCAAGGATGACCTTTCATGTCTAATGAATTACGGTTGTTGTCTTTTTATTTTGGTGAGAAAAAAATAAATTTAAAAATCCCAAACCAAAATTATATCATTATTTGACCAATGCAAAGTGCTATTCACACAGCACTTCTCGGGTACTTATGCCCGTTTTTTAGCAATGAGGATTTTACAGCAAGCTAATAAGCATTAAATCCTTCAGCTCTCTATGGAAATAGGATTTAGACTCTCACATGGATTCTGTTTTTTTTCTCTACTGTGTGCAATAACAGTTCAAGCAGTTACAATAGCTGTGAGAGGTAGAGATCTTTAAGCACATGGGTGAATACATTCACATTAATCTCTGTTTGCAACAGCAGTTCAATTACACTCTTTGGCATGGACAAAAAAAAACCTAAAGAGAAAGCACGGCTATGCTAATACTCTTCCCAACAACAGGATGGAAAAACATTCATAAAGTGCCTGCACTGAAATAAAGCAGTACTTGCTATATCTTAACTAAATTCTGTTCTAACCTTCTGTTTATTCAGAAACAAATAATAGTTTTCCTGAGAGAGTGCAGTTCTTTTCTACATCAAGAGAGCATCAAAGTGCTGTTTTCTATGCAGTTCTTAATGTCACAAATCACTGAGTTGAATTTTGTAATTTTTTAAAAATCCATTAAAAATAAACAAAACCATTTAGGTGCATATATGTGAGTGCTGAAGTAAACTCAGGATAGTTTTCCTCCTTATGGAGGACAAAAATAGAAACATGTACTTCAAGGCACTAGTGCCATGAACAGAAATAGTTTTTAAACAATGTCTGTGCTTATGAAGTTACATGAGCATTTTGTCACTGCAGGTAAAGCCATCCTCTTTTACCAGATTCCCTAAGTTTACCAGAAGAAAAGGATATTTGTGGTCTCCAAAGCAAACATTCCAAGAGAAAAAAATGGGCTGTTTCCATCAGCAAATGAAGTGGTCTGAGGCATAGATTTAGGATCTGGACACAGCCAGGATGCTCATTTGCTCAAGGATACTTGGGCCATTGATAAAGAAAAAAACCCAAAAGTTTTGTCACAATTCAGACAATTTTGTTTTTCACAAAATGCTGTCAGTTTTTCCAGTATAAATTACTGTCTGGATTTTTGCTAAAGTTATAATTTAAATGGTAAAAGTGATTTTACATGCAGTGTGTTTGAGAAGGCTTTGGAAAAGGGAGATGACAAAATCCACATCCACCCAATATCAGGTTTGTGGGCAACATGACTGTGAAGTGCAGCTCCTCTTCCTTGCAACTCTGCTTCCATCCTGGACTCTACCCAGGTTAAATCAGCAGGGTTCCATACTGGGAGTGAAGGCCTTGAAGGGAAATCTGACTCTGTTCCTAACTGGATTAATTTAGGGTAGCAGCAGGACGTTACTCGGATATAAGGGAGGAATTAAAACACCTGCAAACCCGCATTAGAAACTCATCTCAGCCTTTGGCAGGTTATGCATTGGTCAGTGCTTTCCTACTCTGCCCACATCAATTCCACCCCTGGGTATCATAACTGGGTATCATAATTGTCATTGCACAGGTCCCAGTGCTAAGCAAAAGGAAGTGTAGAAATTTAAGGCATTCTAACAACTACTCCATCAGAAGCTGCTTGTTTAGAGAAGAGCCTATAACCACATCACAGAAGAGCAGTGGAACTGGCATTCATCTATGTGCACTGTACATACACAGAGAATGCTTTCATGACAAGGTTAGTACACTCAATCTCCATCACTGGTTATTATAACACCTCATTTTTTAAGGGACCATAGAATAGCTGCTATATTACAAATGTGTCCTTAAGTTTTTACAGTTAATCATCATGCTCTTATTTTTGTGATTCTCCCTGAAATTTCCTAGCTGAAAGATGCCTCATGAGTTAGTGGTATAAGATGTTTTGAGCATGAATGCACTCATGAGGAAATTCTGTTCCAAAAGATGGCTGCAATTGTTTCTCCATTATAAAAAATAATAATAAATGTCACCCTGTTCTTTTGAGAGATTTAAAGTTCTTCTGAAAGTTTGCTATGCCTTCTGATGTTTACACATTTTTACTGGAACTTTCTCTCACTGATCATATAAACAATGATTGTTTTGCATTCTTCTTTGTGGGTGGAGAGAATTGATGGACTGTTGGTTTGACCAGTGTGGTTGGAGAGGTGGCAATTTCATCCTCCAATCCACTGTCACTTTTGAAATTGTATATATTGCAGAATAAGATAAAGTCTCTCTTTTGGTTCTTCCCTCTTTTGCATCTGGCATCCATGTGTGAGTTATTTCGTGTTGTAATGTGACAAATAAACAGCATTAATCTAAAAGCTCAGATGACACATGTTAGATTGGATTCTTCTAGCCCAATGAGAACTGCTGGTTGGGAATTGGTGGGGAATTCAGCCACAGCTGGTAGCCAGAGAATATATTTGGTACAACAGAATAATGGTGTGGCAACAGCCCAGTGCTTTAGAAAGGTCACAAAGCTTTCTCTCCTTGCACCATGTGACAATAAATAAATAAATACAAGTATAAGTACCACACAGTGTTCTAGTTCTTTGAATACAACTCTTGCTAGAGTGTTCCCAGACATTGCCTTTGGACATGGCAAATTAAAGGTATTGAAATGTCACAGAAATGCAAAATTTGACTCAGCCCCATGATGTACTGGTTGGCAATGGGTGACTAAAATCAGACATCAGAAATGTACAAAAGAGACAAGTGCATGAGAGAGAGCACAGGTAGGTATGAATGTGTGCATAAATTATACCACAATTCTAACAGCTTGACCTGAGTGCCTGAGCTTTAGGAGAAGAGGTTGCAGAAAACTTAGTGCAAATAAAAAACATCAAGTGTGTCCAAAAACTGGGAGTTGCAGGATACCCTTCCTCCCCTTGGGTCAGCCAGAGAGCTTCTCACTCCATGCTCTGCCTTCTGACTCACACAGGGCCTTCCATCAAAAACAGCTTTGCTTTTAAGTATTGCTGATGCTTGCAAGGGAGTACCAGCCTGGTCAAGGCAGGGAAGCTGTGAAAAACAGACTGACATGGGAAAGCTATGAAAAACACTCCCATTCACATTGGACTCACAGAAGAGCTTCAGCCTTTTATCATTTTACATGAAAACTCAAACCAGTGTTTGCTGATTCTCATGGAAGTGGAAAGGAGGAAAAAGACCTTGATACAGGAGAGGTAGAAGAGAGCATGAGCTCCAGAGAGCCTCGCCCACAAGCAGCATCCTCTCTTTCCGAGCCAGAGACAAGGCTTGGGCCCTGGTACTTCAGAGCACAAACCACAAGAAGACACTTGTTATCTGCTGCCTCATGGTTCTCCAAACCCTCAGGCAGCACCAGGAACAGTGGTCCCAACCCACATGTCACTTCAGCCTAAGCCTGATTTGGCATATACATAAAATATATTATACAAAGCAGCATCATGGTTCCATACAAGGAGTAAGGCATGCACTGAAGTAATTTGTGGGAAGAGACATCACTGCTGAGTGAAAGTGAGACTGCCTTTTACAGCTGGAGAAACCGGGGAAACAGGCTAACTTACAAGACCCAAACTCTTTTTCAGGGTATGAAGAAGGTCATTCCCTGGCAATGGACTCAGGTATTTGCAAGAATATATCTCCTACTAGAGACAGAGTAATTCAGGTTGAAAAAGACCTCTAGGATCATCCAGTCAAACCATTAACCTGGCACTGCAAAGGTCACCACCTTGTCCCTCAGTGCCATATCTACCTTTCTTTTAAATACACCCAGGAATGGTTACTCCACCACTTCCCTGGGCAGCCTGTTCCAGTACTTGACAACCCTTTCAGTGAAGAGACTTTTCCTAATATCCAAACTATTAGACCAAAATTTTAAAAAAGGCACTCTGACAGTCCTGATACCTGAATTTTAAATTGGCATTAATTAACTTGATCTCTGATTCCCTCTCCAGGAGTCCTCCTCAGATGTCAACTGCCAACTACAAAAAAAAAAAAAAAAGCCACTGGTGCAAAGCTTTCAAATGAATTGAATTCTCTTGTGGGCAGAAATCATGCTGAAGAACAAGGCCTCTCTACAGAGAAGTGTGGCCAGCTGGGGTTATAAGCAATGTTCACAGGGCTGCCTTACTGCTTAAGGCCCATGGAGGGTTTTTTTCTAAACCTATGAGAACATTTTGGCTGTTAAATACAATGTCAGATTTTATGCCCTAAAATGCTTAATAATTGAGGGATTTTTCATGACATCAAATTCTGTTTCAATGAAATGCTTAAGCTGGTACTTAACTAAGCATCAGAGTCCCTAGAAGACAACAGTAAATCTGCATGGTTGTGCTAACCCCAGGCTTGAGCTCTGACAGAGCAGAAGCCTGCTGTGCTTTCTCCCCTCATTCTGATTTACCAGGTCATATAATCCTGTGTGGTTTGCACTTCTGTTGTAATAAATTCAGTCTCAACTCAAGTACCAAAGGCAGTGTCAGCATATTCCCAAAAAAATCTTCAGTCCAAACTTAGTTGTTTGCTTAAGTTTTCTGCTGATTTGGGGTCTTCTGTGCAATGTGTAGCTGAGGATAAATGCTTAATCCTAGTACAGCTTTACTTCTCTGCCATGCAAATCCCACACACCTCTGAGTGACTCTTCTTAATTATCAGAGCTACCTCTGATCTCAACAATCCACTTCATTTGTTGAAGCACTGGCCAAGCAAAACTGAAAGCAACAACACAGTCACCAGTGAGCTTTGTGTAAATACAGTTCTTCCTTTTCACAGCAAAATTCACCTGCCCTGGAACTCCTGCCCATGAGTGGAGAGAATGGACCCATTCAGCACTGCACTACCTATGAAATAACTCAGTTGTTTGAACTCCTTGCTGTGTTTATATATAGAAACCTACAATGCAAAGCTTACAGTAATTTTTCATATCCTATATGAAATAAATATCACAAATAAATTCTAATATTCAAAACAGAAGAGTATACAATGTTAGGAACCAAGTTACATTTATAAATGCACAAGCATTAATGCTATCTATTCAGCTTAATTTCTTAGTATGCAAGCTTCAGCAATTTCTAGCTACACTTCACTTCAGGAGTCATAATAAATGCTGGTCATGCCAAAATCTAAGAAGAAACAAAGCCACAAATGTTCTCTGTCATCCTTCCATATTATACACAGTATTTGGCAGGTGCTATAATAATACACGGGTTTCATGGAATTCATTAACACTGTCCAATATTAAATATCAAGTCTGGAACACAGGCCTATATGTTTTAAACAAAATCAGAGCAGGAGCAATGTGTTCATCAGCACTGCGTCCATACACAGCGAAAGCAGAGACAGCCAGAGCCTGCACCCAAACCAGAGCTGCAGCTTCCCAGAATAAAGACAGAACAGGGGCAGCTTCACTGGCAAAAAGGAGGAAAGGGACTGAAAGCAGCTCCAGTTACAATTATTTTGAAGAATAATTTGAAGAAATAGCCTGGATGCTGTAGCCTGGTCTTGCCAGCTCAGTTCTCAGAAATGCCCCTGTCACAAAAGCCAGCGATGGCACATGGGAGCTCTGCTGACAAGGGCAGGTTACCAATTTTGCCTGCACAGGACAGAAAGTTTGCTGTGCCATAGGCACATAGGGCAGTTCATTCTCTTTATCCTAATATCAGTATTTCTGTCAGCAATTTCTCATGGGGGAAGTGAGTGATTCAAAATTGCATTTCATTTCAGGAAAATAAAAGATCTCACACACTCGATACCCTGACTCAGCTTCAGCTCACATTACTGAATAATAAAATCTACATCCTGCCCTGGAAATTTGCTTACACTTTAGATCATGCCACTTTTGTCATCTTGCAAAGAGGATCGTGAAGGGGATCTTCCTAGCAACAGCTCCTTCTCATGGATCAGGCTATCTAGGAGATCCTCCTGTCTGTAGTTGTGATAGACCTTCAGGAAAGCCAGAATGGTAATTGCCAGCCAAGTCAGCCAGGCAGCCCAGAGCCCAAACTGGAGAAGGAAAGAAATCATAAAGTCAGTACAGTATTGCAAAAACAAAGTCAGCCGTCCAGGTGGCTATGCAAACCTCATCTGGACCAAAACCCATGGAGTCATGCCAAGCTAAATCCAGGGAGGTGCTGGGTTCTTCCTATAAAGGAGTCACTTTTATGGCATTTTTCTTTCCTAAATGCAGTTATGCCTGAGCTGGGCATCTAGATACCAATGCTGGCAACAAAGACAAAAAATTGGCTCATGCCCAAGAGGCAGGGTTACCTTCAAGGAATGTTCCAGGCAGGCTAATGCCTCTTTCCATGTGGGACAAACATAAGCCTTTGTAAGGCTGCAGCCCTGCAGGGATGGACCTGTCATCCCTGCAAAATTACTATGTGCTCATGTCCCAGTGTTCACTGACTCTGATCATTGACTTAGAGCTAGAATGTTCAATAGAAAGATCTGACAGCCTTAGAGGCCTAATTCTCATGGATTCATCAGCAAACAGCCCTATCTGAATGAATTGATCTTTGATTCTTTTCAATGGTCTGACATTTACATAGCTTAATTGATCTCAGTCGAAGTCAAGGAAGGCAAAGCTAGGAACCCCACAACGTGGTGCAGGTCGGAAATTATTTTGAACAGTAATGAACAGATCCAGGACACCAGAGTGCTGCAACTTTTGCAGATCTCATCCTTTGGATGAACAATGAGTTTTCTATCATGATTAACAAGATCACTGGTAAGGTGAGGCTTTGACATATCTGTATTTGAAACTGTCTATTTTGAATTTAAAAGGCGAATGTGCCCATCACTATCATTCTGATTCAGCACTTACTGAAGTCAGTGGAAACATTCCCATTGATTTCTGAGAATGGTAGTTCAGCTCCAGCAATCCCAGGTCAATAAGCAAATGGCAAATTAACTGGAATAGAACCATGACTTAGTCTGACCTACCTGTGCAATAGCAAATTGGTCGTAGAAAGCAGAGTTTTCCAAGTTCAACTCAAGATCTATATCCTGCAATTCTTCACAGCTACCCAGAAAGGCATTTGGAAGGGAAAAACAAAAGAAGAAAATTTAAAAAATTCCAGGTAAACCAAATATAAAATGAAACAACATATTAAATGTATTTTGAACACTCACAATGGCACATTCTCTCCAGGGATAATTAAGTTATTGCAATCATCAGGTTGTCTTAAGCCCCTCTTTCCCACTGCCCCCTCGCCTCCCACAGATTTGCCCCTGGCATCATCCCAGGTTGGCTGTTTCACCCCTCAATGCAACAAAGTGTATGATCCTCTGTTACCTTTTGACTTCATCAGGAAAAGCCTCAGAAGAAGGAATTGTGTTTTTGTTTCGGATGCTCCAGCAAGGAGATGATACTCTGATGGTAAGATAGGGGCTGCCTACAGATTTTACAAATAACTTGGACCATTATTGATGTGAAAAATATCCCAGGATTTTGAGGTTGTCATTCTACCTCTTGGTTGATTTCTGCAGCCTCTTCTCTCTCCTTTTCAGTGCTGTCGGTCATCTTGGGTTCTTACCCGAATATTCGATTAGATGCTTTTTGTAATTGAATTTTTAACCGAATATTCGAGTAATTCGATTAATCGTTGCAGCCCTAAACAGAACATTCACTATGGCATTTTACAACATATGACAATGTGCAACATAAGTGTATGCTTTAAGTAGTACATTTATTCAATATCATATGACATAAAATGTCACGTTTTCCTCTTTTCATCATTATTTGTTTGATAGGAACGAGTCTTCCTCAACTTATCATGTTTCCTATAAGGAGCATAAGCATCGTGGTATACAGTGGCCCATTTTAGGAGTTGTATATTTTGTGACTGTAACAAAGCATCAGCCATCTGTACTTTGCACTTACATAGTGCTTTCCATTCTGTGGCTCTCAGGGCATCCACAGCATCACTACAAGGCAAGGAACTCTACCCCCAGTGTTTTGTCTGATGATGAGTTGTGGCACAGGCAGGATAAGTGACTTGCCAGGTGTCACACAGTGGCTTGAGGGCAGAACCAGGACTGCAAGTCAGGAGCCCTGGCCCCCAGACCCCTGCCCTGCTCACAAGGCCACACTCCTCCATTCTTAGAAAATCTCTAAATCTAGCATTCCTTTGGAAATAAAAAATTTTAACATACTGGATTTGCTTTTCATGTGATCATGACCACAAAATACGACAGAAACACACTTTTCTTTGTGGGCTTCTAAATAAAGAAACAAAAACAATTTTGGTTTGCTTTGTTTTGTTACACATGAAAAAACTCTGGATTTTCATATTACAGATGCCTTCTCTGCCTTGCTCACCTTGCATGTAATAACTACACTTTGTAACACCACAGTTCAAGTGTGCCTATATGAAAAAAAAATCAAAGGAATAAAATGTATTCTTCAATACTAACCTATTTGGCATGCTTCCTTTTTCAGTAATTGCATCACACCACATGTTAAATCCTACACTCACTATAGTGCTGGCAATAAATGTGATGAACACCACAAAGGCGCTGATCAGCAGATTCAGGAAGGCGTAAAAGAAAGAGCTGTAATAAAACGGAAGAAAAATGTAACTCATAAACAGCTGAAACACAACATCAGCAGTCTCTGTAAGCAGCACAGAGTGGGTACAAACATATCAGTTTCCATTTAAAACACATCTTTAATTAAGAACACCTAATATATTGAAACATTATGGACTTGATTTTGAGTCACAGTACCTTCACTTGCAAATACTTTTGATTTGATTTCTTTTTTAACCATATGAAGATGTGGCTTTATATAATGAGTGGTGATTGTTCATACACAATGTGGCTTTCATTAGCTGTAATGATGAAAATCGCCATTGTTAAAATAAATGTTATTAGCTCAAATTATGTAGTAACTGCCGCTAAAATTATTTCATGACTTAAGTGATAATTAGAACAAAAATTACTTAGAAGAGGGAAACTAAAAATAAAAAACACAGAACTGATAGCTATAATCATTATAAGCAATGTAACACAAAGCAGTGCCATCACAGGACACAAATCTCAGTTTTATGGGCAATTTGCAGAGCAGGCCAGCTTCTCCTGGCATTTCTCTGGCTTTGGTGTCAGTATGCCATGTCTGCCAGCTGAATATCCATTTACCTCAGCCCCATTCAGTCTGCCCCACCAGAGCCTGCCCTCAGCACGTGCTGTGTTTGGAGAGGGATGGGTGGGATGTTTACAGATTTCCCATAAGTCCATGGAATCACTCACTCATTTTCACTCTTTAACTCCTCACCTGAATGAATGAATAATGAATGTTTACACTTAAAGTTTCTTTGCAGTCCTAGCAATGAAGTACCTGAGTTATACCTCTATCCTTCAGCTGAGCTGAAGAGCTCCAAGCTGCTGAGGCAAGGGGTGCTGAGACCCTTTTAAGGATTTTTTTTAGCAATCATAAGTATCTGTCATCAATCATTCAAATCATTGCACATGAAAGATGCAAAGGGTGATAACTAACCCTGACTACCCTGGAGCTGGCCCAGTAGCAATGATTCTCCTCAACAGAAACATCATTTATGACATTCCTCAACTACCTCTAATCAGAATAGACAATTACCATGTGTAGTGAGAAGCTCACAATTATCTCTCCATCCAAACAGAAATGTTTTTGCACCCATTTGAACTGTTAACAAATGGCTGTCTAAAATCAGGACAGTGTGAGCCCTGCCTGCTTTGCATATGGTGGCTGATGTGGAACAGGACAAGACCTTACCAAGAAGCTGCTGTTCTAAGCATCTTGCCATGTTGTGGTTATCTCATCATCTCAACTTGCTCCATCTTTGTCCCCCATCATCCCACAGCCTTCTGCCTTTCTTGCCTGAAGCAACTATGAGCAGCGTTACAAAACTCCCAAAGGAGCCTGAAGGAGCTCCTAAGGGAGACTTTTCAGGAGCCTGCCCAACAGTTTTGAAGTTAACAGCCACTTTGGAAAGCAGGCCAAACATCTAATCCAAACACCACCATTACAGGGTCTTTGTTGATGATTTCTTCTAAAAATTAGCTATCTCTAACCCATAAAGCATTAAGATTCAATTAACCCTCTACAGATACTGGATCACCCAAGGAAGCTGGATTCAAAGATATCGAGAAGTATGTGGTTGTATTTAGTGTAAGGTACACATTTTTAATATGGAATAAATTTCTGGTCCACACTTACTTACACATCATGTTTGAGTATTAGGCAGGTTGAAAGTGGTTGGAAAGAGCCAAAAGAAAACACTGCTACTCAATCTCCAGGGTTGCCAAGCCCAGATGTAACAGCCCCTTACCCAAGAAACCTCTAGTCCAAATAGACCTGGACAGGAGTGATCAACCCTTGGCATGGTTCCTAAACCATGGGAAAAATATCTTCCCAGTTTAGACAAGCACCAGTGCATTGTCCAGCCCCAGCCCTGCAGCACCTGGGTTACCTGCACCAGGCTCTCTGCCCTCTCAGGCCACCAGAGATCCAAGCACAGAACATCACAGTGCTCCTGAGCTGCTGCCTGGCCACCAAGCCTCTCACTACACCTGCTGGGGTGGGATGCTGTGGAATCCTTCCCCACACTGCCCCAGGATGCCCCTTGGCCTGTCTGAGCACAGGAACCAGCAGTCAGTGCCACCCTGAGCTGCTGCAGGAGTGCTCAGCGTTGCTCTCATGTCATAACCAAGCAATAGCTGTTGTCTGCAACAGCTGCCATGTACACAGCAAAAACAGCACAAAAAATAGAGGGGGATCACCAGTTTCGCCCTTCTGGCCCCCCACACATAACCATGTTGTTCAAGGTTTTTCACACACCCAGTGCACACCTGGGGAGGGCCTTCTTTGCAGTGGGACCGTGGTCAAGAGGCACCTGGGAGCCCCAGCCTCCAGCATCACCCCACAGCCCCCAAATCCTTCCATGGCCACTGCAGCTGAGTGGCCACATGCTGCACCAAGACTGCCAAAGGGCAGTGGGTGCATGGCAGAGGATCTGACCCCCCACCCCACAGGAGCATCCTCTGGAGAGGGCCCTGGAAGAGCTGGGGGAGTGCCTGGAGTGTGGCAGCCAGACAGGGGCCATACACCCCGTGTCCCCAAACCCCTCGGGGAGCCCGATGGCCTGGGTGGTGCAAAGCCCAGCGCCGCACCCCCAGACTGCTCCCACGTGCCCCAGCCGGTGGGAGGGACGGGCTCATCCCCAGGGATACTTACTCCTCGTGCCCTTTGCAGAGGAAGAAGAGGGTCCTCCAGGCCTGCACTGTGGCCAGCAGCAGGGAGAGGAGCCCGGTGAAGATGCTAAAGCGGCAAGCAGCCTCAGGCCCCCACTCCTGCACCGTGAAGCGCTGCCGCTCCACCGTCAGGTTGGCGTTGAGCCACATGCCCTCGGTGAAGAGCAGGCAGCGGCCGTGGAAGTCGTTGCCATTCTCGGAGAGTGGCACCACCACGATGAAGCTGAAGAGAAAGGCCAGGAAATAGCAGATGCACTGAGCGAAGAGGAAATTGCTGAGCGCCATGTCCGCGGCTCTGCGCAGGCAGAGGGAGGGAGGGAAGGAGGGAGGGATGCAGGAGGAGGGATGCGGGAGGAGGGATGCGGAAGGAGGGATGCGGGAGGGACGGAGGGATGCAGGAGGGAGGGATGCGGGAGGAGGGATGCGGGAGGGAGGGAGGGATGCGGGAGGAGGGATATAGAAGAGAGGGATGCAGGAGTGAGACACGCAAGGGAGCGATGTGAGGTGGGAGGCGGGGAGGATGGAGGGATGGAGGGAGGAAGGCAGGCTGCAGCGGTAGGCGGTGGGGAGGGAAGGAGGGAGGGAGGATGCGCAGTGCAATGCAATGCAATGCACTGCGGTCCGATGCCTCCTCTGGACAAGGCTGTTCCCTCTCCCGCAGCCCGAGCTGCCCCTGTGAATGGCTTCGGGGCTTGTAGGGGAAGAGGGGAGAGGAGAGGGGAAGAGCTGTTGTGGGGTGTCCCTCTTGGGGAAAATCTGGCTGACACTGCGCCCTGGCGCCCAGGGGTTTAAATCAGTCTCCAGCAGGGCTGGGGACCACCGATGGGGGATGCCCCTAATGACACAGGACCCCGATGTCATCCCTGTTGATTGCCATCACACACAAATACCCAAAACCAGCTGACTGGCTTCATCTACCTGCTGGATGCCAGGAAATTTTGGCCCCAGTTTTTAAAAATCTGGCCACCAGCCTCAGACGGTGGCAATAACAGACAGGGTGCACAGACACCCCGGCACACACAGACCCAGTGGTTCTGTTCTAGCCCAGGTGGTCGCCCCCCTACCAAGGTATTGCAAGGGGCGCAAAGGCTCACCAGAAGTGGAATAACTTTTCCTGAGCCTTGGTGTCATTTAGGGGCTTCCTGAGGTTGGGATCAGCTCAGTTATCTCTGGCTGGGAGGTGGAGCAGGGCTGAAAGAAAATAGCCTTAAGCAAGTTCCTGCTGGGCATCATGCTGAGAACAGACCAGCACAGCAATGGGGCACACATGGCAAGAACAGATGGCATTTTATTCCCAGGGGTGAGCAGCTCCCTGCCCCACTCTGTGCTTGGGAAGACATCAGAGCACCCCCTCTGCTGTAGGGCCCAAAACTGCAAGGCCAGGATGCCAGAAAAGCAAAAGGCATCAAAAAGGGGGATGTGAGTTGTGCTCAGATCACTCTGGCGCAAAAATACAAATTAAATTGACCTCAAGTTATAGGTTCCTTACAATCCCAATATCATTTTTCCATCTCAGCACGAATCCTCACTCCAGCACAAGACACGACAATTAATGTCCAGTTCCAGGTAAAGTAATTTCCTAATCTAATTTCCTAGCCATATCCAGTTTGAGATCAGCTGCATGTCCCAAATCACTTTTTAATCCCAGGGCTGTTTACACTCATTTTATCACTGTGCCACTTCCCAGGCGGTGTTTAGAGAAGCAGATGAGGGACAGAGACCCCAAACACAGTGCCCATGGGAATTCAGGCTGGTGTTTCCATTGGGCAATCAAACAATTATTTCTGTGTGCTGCTAGGAGGTTAGAGATGCAGTCCTGAGGAGGGCACTGGGGAGAGTCTCAGAGAAGACATTCATTCACAGCTTCATTACAAATCATTTGTAATGCATATTATCTTGAAATCTCACTCTATCTGTGCAGAAGTATTTCTTCAATATAAACTTTTGTCAGTATAAATGGAATGTGTCGGGCCAGTTTTCTGATCCTTACCCAGCTCTGATCATCAAAAATTGTATTTCAGTTTTGTAAGATGAGTTATAGACCACTGACCTGACCCTGTGGGGATAGATGTGTACTCCTAACAGAAAATATTTTGCTGATATTTCAGTCTATTGGTAAGGAGGAAAATTTATTGCTCTTAACCTTGC
Source organism: Chloebia gouldiae (assembly GCA_003676055.1). Lineage (NCBI taxonomy): Eukaryota > Metazoa > Chordata > Aves > Passeriformes > Passeridae > Chloebia > Chloebia gouldiae. The sequence goes on along the minus strand of QUSF01000004.1, from coordinate 3,704,546 downwards.
TTCCAATAAGTGTTTGGTTCCCAAAGGGTTTTATGCTTTACCTGTAAAGAAATCAGACCTGGATTGAGGTGGAAACTCTTTTCTTTGAAATATGACACATCAGATTTGCCAGATAATGTTTTCTGAACTTAACCTGGGAGGTCAGCACCAACATAAAAGGACAGTTATTGCTTAAACTGGAGCCCACAGAAGGTGCCAGCAGATGCCCAGGGTGCTTTGCCTCGGGCAAGCCCAGTGCTCAGATCGTGCCAGCAGCAGCCACAGGGCTCTGCTGCAGGAGGGTGCTTGCACGGGTAACTGTGGGGATCACTTGTAGAGCAGATAAAGTTGTCTTTGCTGATGAACTAACTCAAGCAAGCATTCATTGGAGAGTTTCAGAAAACACAGCCAGGCATTTACAAATGTGAGCAGACATGTAAAACAGCTGCACTTAGCAGGCTGACAGCTAGTGGAGAACAGGGTTTGCTCTTGAGCAGTGAGCACACACTGGAGTGAGCAAAGGGATGGAAATAAAACCTGTCAGCCATCACTTTGGCAGCTGCCTGGATTTCTCATACTCTTCTCTCATGTAAATCCTAAAAAAATCCTGCTAGGCTGGAATTGGTTCAGAAACATGGAGCTATTTCAGTGGAGTAAATTTGATAGGCTTGCTTTTCTCAATGTCGTGAAGCAACAAGGGGGAAAGGCAATGTGAATGATGATTTATTCCTTCTCTTATCACAGGGAATGGAGGACATTAGATATACAGGCCACACAGAAACTGAAACACAGGAAAAGATGCACATTTTTCTCGCTTCACATAATTGTTCTTCGGCAATCACAATTGTTCTGTGACATCACGGGACACTGAGGAGTGCTGGTGCCAAAAGATATTAGATAAATTAATGGTAAAAAGAGTTCCATAAGGACATGAGAAATGCAGAGCTGGGGGAGTAACCTTCAGCTCAGGAAGTCTCTCATAGCAGGTTGCTGGGAAGGTGGAGTCACAAAATGATCCCTCAGCATCTCCAGAATCCTCTGTTCTTCCCTAAACAAGCGCCTGCTCCTGGCAGGCCTTGGAGGTGGGATCCCCAGGGAGATCACCCCCTGGTCTGACCCCTTTGGCCATTTCAGGTTCTCTTTACAACAGCTGCCAGCACCAGCCTGCTGTCTCAGCTTCCCCATCCAAGTGGGGAGAGCTGTCTCTCCAAAGCATCCCCCATCCCATGGCTCCTGTGAATGTCCTTAGGAGGGACTTGCCCCCAGAGCAGACACAGGGAGGAAGCCAGTGGGGCACTTCTTGCAGCTGCAGGGCACTGAGAGAAGAGATGGACGTGTGAGGAGAGGAGGCTGCACATTGCCCAGCTCTGGGGGTGGTGCCACCACAAGAAGAACAGTTTCAGACGTGTTCCTCCTGCAGCCCCCGCCATGAACATCACCTTGACCACAGCATCCCCTGTCACCACTGCACAGAGAGGTCTCACTGCTCCAGGGCACCCACCCAGGCCTGTTCACAGGAACTGAACCCCCAGGAACACCATGTTCTGACATGGGGCTGAGAATGGCTTGCTCAGCATCAAGGAGGGTGAAGTTCAAAGTCTGTAAATTTTATTTGTCTGGGAAAAAAAGAAAAGCCACAAAAATAAAACACGATGCACGACCAACTACCATGGCACCTCAGTGATAAGCAGAAAACCAACCAGGATAAATCAAGATTAGATATACCATATTTGCCTGTATTCCCTTTAGCCCCATATCTCCTTCTAGCTGCCTGGCTAATCCTCTGTAGATCAAGTAACCTGGATGAGTTGGGCTGATGTGGAATGACTGATGGGGATGATGTTTTTGGCTGTGCTGCCCCACGCTCCCTCTCAGGTCATTAATTATGCCATCTGACATGAGCAGTGCTCTCAGGTTGATATTTGTGAGGTAAGTGATGACTTTCCTCTCCTCCTGATAGCTCGTTAGGACATGCTTTATTACGAGAAAATTTGCTGAGGAATTAATTATTCAAACAAAAACATTTTTGAGAGCAGTTTTATTTGTTTTTATATTTACTCAGCCTTGGATATATCATTTCTGTGGTCCAAGATAAACAGCAGCAGCATGTCTAGAAAGTGGCTACCACCTTGCTACCAGTAATGCCCTGCTTATTTCTGGAGAGAAGCACAGAGCTGCAGCAGTACCTCTGCAGAAGGATGCCCAGGGAGCAATATGTCTGTATTCTGGGCAGTCCAAATGGCTGCTTTTGAGCCAGTCCTTCAGTCACTGAAAGGCAACTTCTGCCTCATTTACTTTAGCTCAAATATCTCAGCCCATTTTACCAAATGGTTTAGCAAATGCAGTTTGCCCCAGGCTTTGGAGCCTATTTTATTCAGACTCTATTCTGTTTTATTCAGGCTCGCTGGTCTGCTTTATTATTATATTAATCCATTGTTGTTGTTGTAATTATTATTGTTATTCCAAAAGTCTTGACCTATGATGTTTGTCCTCTGAAACAAATGTAAAGGACCCAGGCCTGTCACTTATCATCTTATGATTGTTGATGTAAACAACACCTTGAGGGAGAGGTTTCTCATGGTAATCACTGTATTTAAGAAAGTCTCTGCCACTAGTTCAGAAGGATTATAGACAAAGTACCAAACTGTCAGCCCCCTGTCACATCTGCATTTCTTCACAGCTACCACTGTGTCATGAATCTCCCAGGGCATCTCATTTGGGAACATGCTGACATTTTGCCTTTTATTTTCTTATAAGTATGTCCCTTCTGCTAGGAAAGCTGTCTTGTCTGTGAGGAGGTTATGAGCAGAGAGGGTGCCATGCTGACAGATGTTAATGGAGCAGTTATCAGGAAACAACTGAATATTATCAATGTGTCCAGGTAGAATAACCTCTCTATTTTGATAGTCAAGGAAAAACAAATATATTCACATTCTGAACTGAACAAGCATAGGCTGTGGCTAAGACACAAATTTTAAAAATTAAATAAAATAATAGTAATAATAATAAAAAAGATGCTTGATATTTATAGAGCATTATTAACGCAAATCTCTGTGACTTGTGCATGTCAGATTCCACAGCACCCTTCAGCCTGTGAGAGCTGTGACAGCTGGCAGGAATGTGGCCCCAAAAGGACACATGAGATGGTCAACTGCCTCTGCTGTCCTGTCTTGAGGATGATAGAGGTAATGACAAGGGTAGGACAAATTCTTGTAAGGTTCTGATCCCAGGTGAAGAGTGCATCAGAAAAACAGGCTTCAGGAGTGAATGTGAATTTTCTTCTGGCACCAAGGAGATGTTAGAAAAGCATGGGAGACTTTGTGACTGCTTAGAAGAATAAAAGGGATGAAAGGGAGGGGAAAAAAAAGATGACAAAAGAGAGATCAGCAAATTAGGACCCCACAGTGTCCAAGCAATAAAACCCAGCCTGAGGGTAAATATAACTCTGCTCCACTTCAGATTAAATGGGGTCATTACATATGACACCAACATCTTACATCTGCAGCTTAACCTGTGACTGCCATGGGCTGCAATATCACCATAACCACAAGTCAAGCAGTCACTGAGGTCTTGTGTATCTGAGCAGCCTCTGTCTGCTTAAAACTCCTGAGTTTGTGCCTTCTGCACCTGCAGGCGTGCACAGCCAAAAGCCCCTTGTGTGCTGCACCCAGGTTTGTTGCAGGGCTCTGCTCTGTTTGAGCTGCTCTTTTCTGCCTGTGCCATCACTGGAAGGCACTGCTTCCCCTGCTGAAGGGCTGTGCTGTGCCTCTTTCCGATGTCCCTGCCTGCTCAGAGGCGTGAGAGGCACTGGGCAGAATGGGCAGGTGAGGCTGTGCCTCTCCAGCCACACGGCAACAAAGTCCCTTGGGCTGTCCCTGAGCCCCTCTCACACCCCTCACAGAAAAGTGTGTCTAACCAGGGTAACTCACAGCATGCAGAAGTCTAGGAGCAATTTTCAGGAAGACCTCCTGAGGTCTTTATTTGTGATAGAAACTTTGCAGAAGGGAGGCTGGCCCCAGAGTCTGGTGAAGGGGATGCCCAGCACTTGCAACACTGCTACTCCAGCTCTGAAACTGTTTAAAATTATGTTCTAGCTTTTGGAGTTTTTTTTTCTTGAAGATTACTGAAACAATTCCCAGCCCTAATGTGACTTGGAAAATGAATTTCAGCCTTTGCTGATTTGGTTTGCTTTGTAAACCCATTTTTTGTGCAACAACTAATTTGTACCCTAAGAGTGAGTAATTTCCTTCTGAAATTTTCTAAGTCAATAATTAAGGATCTGTCACAAACACAGCAGAAAAGAAAAAAAAAAAAACCTTTCTAAATCACATCATGGTTTTAAATGCCTTATTGTGATTAAAAAGGGTTTAGGGTTCAAGGGAATACATACAATGAAGTATCTCTGCTGTTCATTCTAATAAAATGCAGGTTGAATCACATTTTAGGAGGAGGGGAAATAGCATATCAAACCCTTATCCAAGCAACTGGATGCTATGAATCAGAATACCTCAATTAGTTCCATCACTGCTGCACAACTTTATACCAGAGGAGGTTCTGACCCACCTGATTTCACCAGCTCCTGTTCCACTCACAGAGTCACATACTGAGAGCAGCTAATGGGGAGCATGCCAATTAATAACATGGAGTTGCTTTATGTGTGACATATTGTACCATGCACTGATTTTTAATCTGCTCATGCTAGCATTTGTCATGCAGGGTGAAAGTCTGCTGTGAGAAATAGCCTCTTCATTTTCTCTGACAACTATTAACACTGAGCCAGTCTTCAGTGCTCGCGCCGCAGGCAACTGCTCCTGCCAAAAATAAATGCAAAGACTGAGGAGAGAGACGTTTTGCAAAATTAAACTCTGTCTCAAAAGTGAATAAATCAGGACAGAAGCACATCCTTAATTCCTGGAGACAGGAGGAACTTCATGGTGACTTGTTTACTTCTGATGAGTTGGCAAGAAAAAACCCAAAACATTAAGATGTGGCTTTGCTACTGGTTGTCGATGGGACAATGCAGCTGTAATGGGGAAAAATACATTTAAACTGATTCTGGAGCCAAGGGTAAAGTACAAGGGTCTTGTGGCTTCTTTATCATACATTAATGTCCCAGCCCACACTCAGCATCCTAAGGATTGTCAACTTCAGTCCCACCACCAAAATGGACATTGGGCAGGTAGCTGTGAAAGCTGAGGGCCAGCCCCAGTAAAACACAAGGTACAAAGACTTAGTGGGAAATCAGGTGAGTGTGGCTCTCAAACAGCTCTGCCTTGCATTGTGGCTTCACTAGGCACGTTGCTCATATGTGAGATAGAGAGAGATGTTCCTCAGCTCAGCTTCTCAGCTGAAGGTGCTGGTGCCAACCTAAAAACAGCCAGCAGGAGGTCTGACCTGGTGCATCATGGATGCTGCACACAGGTATGTTTTTGTTACTGGCTAGAAAATTGGATAAATCTTACTTGTTTTGCAAACAATAAACCCATGGGCTCTCTGAAGGTCAGAAGATTCCTCAAATTCTCATGTCATCACTGCTTTCTTATCATTAGCCTCTCTTGTAGTGTTACCAGGCATTTGCAAAAGGTGGTCCCACTGAGGCTCCCACTGAGAAACATTAAAGGTTCAGGTATTTAGTCCCCTTCTCATTAGGGTATTTTTTGTCCATAGTGTACAAAATGATGTAGTGGACTTTTAGTTTAAAGGTCTGTACAGGGAGGAAAGCACCCACTGCTTGGGTAAATCCTGAGCACCCCAGCAGTTACTGCATGGCTGGGACACAGCTGCATTAGGGTTAATATTGCCAAAGGCCTCAGAGCTTCTGTAGGATACTAGAAATAAAAATAAGACAAAGAAGAAGAAGAGGAAGAAAAATAGGAAAAACCAGAAAAAGAAGAAAAGAAGGGTTAAATAAAAATAGAGTAAACCAATTATGAGTAACTCAGAGATTCACATGAGATCTCAGAATTAACTACTTTGTAGGTTCAAACAGAGGTCCCGCCTTACGTGAGGGGCACATGCAATTTACACTGATCAAAGCAGAGCTTTGAACACCTGACACAGGAGATGAAATATAAATATGTGATTTGTGAAGTAAAAAGACAATAATGAGACCTCAAAATAGACCTGAATGTCACACTCCTGGGTGCAACCATAGTGATTCCTTCTCTTGTGACAGAGATGAAAAGGCAAGATCATTATTGTAACAATTACTTTAATAAGCACGTAAAACTGGGATTTAGTGGGGCTTTGCTCTTTGTTGTCATATTTGCTATTCATTTTCCTTGTGATTGTTCAAAGATTGATAAATAATGCCTTTTATTAAAATGCACAGTATGAGGAAGGTTTTCAAAGGTGCCCTGTGATGTTTGGATGTTTCACTTGCATTGCTTCTGAAGAGTAACAGGCAGAATTTTGAGCATTTGACTGCCTGAACTCATAACTAGGGCTAATTTAGAAAATATTTCCATTTGAGGGTCTTCTGCTGGGACCTGCTATCCAGGACAGGTTGTTGCAAGGCTTGCAGAGCAGAGGCAGCCTGTGTCCAGCCTGCTTGGCAGGGAGATTCATGAACATCTGCATCCTCTGCTGCTGTGCCCTAATGCTTACCTTTCCAGAATGGGCAACTGAACAACCTCCAAAAACAGCCCCTGCTAGGAAACTCAGACTGAGAACAGAAAAATGAAATGTTCCAAATATCAGCAATCTTCACCCAAAAGATTTCTCTCCTTCAAAGGCTGCCAAGCACAGTGCAACCCAACTTTGTGGGAACTCCAATCCCTGCCCCTCCCCAAATGTGCGTGTCATAGAAGTGACAAAACAGTGAAGGAAAGTAAACAAACAGAGCAACTGTTGGTGACAGAGCTGCAGGAGGTCTAAATAAATCCCTTAACATCAATTTCTCCTGCTGCAAAGGCCAGAAATGTCCATTGACAACAGCTGGCTGAACTCACTGGGCTGCACTTTTCCTGTCCAACTCCCAAGTAAATTTTTGTTGTTTATAAAAATTCTCTGTATTTGCTGTAAGTATGAAATTTGTCTCTTAATTAGAAAGTTTCTTCATTCTTGAGAAAATGCTATATAAATGTGAAATGTTTTTATTAACATGTAATGGAGAATTGAGTGTGATATTGGCACTAGAAAATGGACTGTATTATTTCCATACTGCAATATGCAAATATACTCATTGTTATTGCAGATTAGGAGATTGAATTTGCTAATGCTTTTTAATAATGCTTATTATATTTCTCTGACAAAAATACCCATTAAAATACCACTTAAAGAGCATGAAGATTGCAGACATCTGAAATTAATTCTGATTTTTTTCCTAGAAAGCAAGTTTTAAAAATTCAAATCTGCATTTTTCTGTTTTTACAAATAGCCCACTGAATCAATATTTCAGGAGAGTGAATCAATATTTCAGAACACTGTGATGTAAAATAAAAAAAAATTGGTCTATTAAAATCTTTTTATTAGCGTGTCAATTGCAGTGCACAAAATTTGCACATATGGGTAAAGAAATTGTTTCCTGAAAATGTGCAAATTGCTACTTCACTGAATGTAAATGAAGTGCTAATTGCTCTTTGCAAACAATATTCATGCAAATCATGCCCTACCATTACTTTGCAGAGTGGAGTTTACATTTACATTTGATGCATTTTTTTCCTCCGCCCATTTGACAGTCCCTGGACAACAGGACTTGGGATATTACTCACTTTTTTTTCAAGATATTTTATGGAGACATGAATGGGTGAAGAATGGGAAAGGACCTGCAGGCAGTAATATATCATGACCTAGAGGGGCAGAGGATCTAAATCTGTTCTGTTATTCTGGTTCATCATTCACTAAGTAAAGTATTTGCAATAAATTATTTATATCAAATTTGCCTTTTATTCTGCTTGCCTTTGACCTATGATACATTTGGAAATTCTCTACAGAAGTAATTTAAATAAAAATGTCTGCTATTTAAAACAGGAAATAAAGTAGCTGATGCCATCAGATCAAATATTGAATTCAAAGAGATATGTTTGATCATGGGGGGGGGGGTTATTGATGTTAACTTGGTTTTAATAGCCCATTTCTTTCTTTTTTTTTTTCCCTCTTAATATATCTCACTAATTTGGAGAAGTTAACACACCTTGTCTATAATTTCCCAGTCATAAGCAAGAAGAGCCTTGAGTCAGTTGAAGAACATCTGTTTTGTAATATTCATGAACACCAACTGAAAATTTTCACTTTGAAACCTTAAAAATACCCTACACCCTTATTAATATTGTATTTCCTGAGGTGAAATTCTCCTATACTTGATATTATTATTTTTGCCACCACCTTCACAGGATCATATAACAGTTTAGGTTGGGAAAGATCTCTAAATTCATGGGGTCCAACCATTAACCCAGCACTGCCAAACCTCTCCTTGGGTTCAGATTAGCCTTTCCTAGTTTACTTCCCTAAAATTTGTCCTCTGCTCTGAAGTCCTCCAATGATCTTAACAATATTTAAGCCATTTTGGTTTCTCACACACACCCAGTCACTTCTTCCTCTCAAGAGAGATGGGAAACAGGAAACTTCTTTTTCAGAGAGCTTTCCATGATGAGTTACTTGACTTTCCCTTGAATACTGTGTCTCTATTGCTGGTGGAGTGAGGCCGTGGAATACAGCTCTTTTCTGAGACAGATAAAACCTCTTCCCCAGCCTTAGAGATTGCTTCTCTCTCTCCAGAGCTGTGCAAGTCTTCAGGTGCATTCCAGGGAAATTCTCAAACGTCCCTCAAATTCAGCCCTATTCAGCAACTGGAATTTCTTAGGCTTGGGCACATAACTAAATTCCTCTGGCTCAGTGAGTTGCCTCAGCAAGCTACAGCCACATCTGTCCAAACCCTTGAAATGCTTTAATTCAAATTTCCTCGAGCTAATATGTTTTATATCAAACACATCTCCCTCCTTTTTCCTGGTGTCCTCATTACCAATGCTGAATGCAAACTCCTGCACCTGGGACCCCAGGTAGGTGCTCACCTCTTAAGCACTGCTTTGACTTCAGTTTTTCCCTGATAACAACATTCTGCCTTCAGTGAATCAGACTGTTTATGATCACATTTTTAATTACTCCAGGGAACATATGTTAATACTCATTCATCTTCAGTCTGAGGAACGCTGTAAGAGTCAGGAGCCATATGGCTCCCATCTAGAGAGAAGGAAAAGGTGTGTCCAATTCCTCACTCCATTTGCTCCCAACAAGATTAAATTTACATCCAAGGCTGGGCACAGCTTTGGTGCCAGCAAGATGAGGGCTGGAACCTGCAGCCAGCACAGCATGGGCATCCCTGTGAGGTTCTCCAAGCACGGGTCAGAGCCACAGAGCACTGCAAGACCTTCCTGCCACCTCCAGGGCAGACAGCACAACCTGGATGCCCATAGGACCTTTAACTTTAAATAAGTTATTAAATCTGAGCAAGTCGTGTCTCATGAACTGCTTGAGCAGTCTGTGTAATGGGGTGTCTCAGCCTGTTTTCTGTGGGGGTGTCCTTTTGGGGCCAGGAAAGTGATGTGAGGGGAGAGGATGAGCTGCAGCCCGAGGGAGTCACTGGAGTTTGGATTCCTCAGGTTTGAAACTGTGGATTACAGGCGTCAGAGTTAGTTTCCTCTGCTCGCTGGGCTTAAAACACAATATTTGGGAACAGCAACTTTGGCACTTTTCAGTCCATGTGCACTGAAATGCAAACATTTTCCCTAAAGACAAAATCAGCACTTTCTCAGCAGGCGAATAACACTGACATAATACTACACCCAGTAACAGTGAGGAAGCAGCACATGTAATCACATCCCCATCCCTGTTGCTTTGAAATTCTCTTGCACTTGGTTTTCTTTTGCTGTTGAGGAAGACAAAATAAAAGGAGCAATCTGGGTCCAGCCCTTCTCCAGGCACCCAGGACAGAAGTGCTGACAGGATTCCAGCTGGGAGCTGATCACTGGCAAATAAAGAGGTTGTAGAGGTGTCACCAAGGGCATGCTTTGATTTTTAGGTTTTTATTACTGGTGAGGATATGTGAGAAGACAATGATGTAGTTTGCTCTCAGAACTGAGATTGAATTTCTAGTGTTGGCACTCAGAGAGGAATAAACCCAAACAAATCCTTGGGAACACAGAGCATCTCATCTGGCAATCAGAGGAATACAAAGGCATAATGCTATTTTTAAATCCGATTTTCCAAGAACAACTGCTGTTTAAAATACATGTATAAATAGCAATCCCTAAAGCCTGGCAATGGTAGTCTCCTCCTGAAGCAACAGCTTCCAAATAGTTTGTAGAAGGCATCAGATTCCCTGATACCTCTCACACTGATGCAAAAAGAATCTCACACACACATTCACAGGCAAAGCAGCTATTTGGGATTTGTGCTTCAGCACTGAGGACAAGCTCTGACTCGCAGTGCCCAAGTGTGAGGGAAATACAGGTCTCCCAAACACGTGAATATTTTATTTATCCCATGACAAGGCTCCCCAGAGCACGGGGGATGCTGCCAGTTCCCCTCCCAGAGCTGGCTGTCAGTCTCCCAGCACATGCCAGCTCTCAGCACCATCACCCCTCTGCTGCCAGGATGGAGGCAGGAAAGTCTGAAGAGATGGCAAGCATAAAACAGGCCCACCTGAGTGGATATTTACTGACACTTTGCAATTAGGATTCTCTAATTCAGTGTCTCTGCCCTCTGGGAGCCACGTGGGTGAGGATGCTCTCACTGCATGAATTGTCATCTGCTCCCCACAGTGCACCAGGAAAGCAGCTTCAAACCAAAGCAGCTTCACCTTCCTTCTCGTTTTGCTAAAGTCATTCAGGATTTCAGGTTGTTAATGTTTTGGTTTTGTTTTTTTTTGTTTTTCTTTTTTTTTGTTTTTTTTGAAGGAAATCAAGAGAAGGACCTAAAGAAGCAACGTTCCAGTGATGCAGGCATGGTGAGGGAGGTATTGGGTGCCCAGCCAGCAGTGGGACTCCCTGCTCCATGGGAGGGTCTGTGCTCCTCTGAGGAGGGAGGAATGGGATGCCTGAAAGCTGAGAGCATTGAGTGAGAAGGTGATTGACTGAATGAAAACACCTTTCCATGCACTTCATTGCTCTTGTGTCAATTCCTGACTACTGGGAGAAGAATTACTGGCATGGTAAACACCTCCCACCTCCCCAGTGGTATTTTTCTAAATGGACACTGTGAGTTCTGCAGAGACTGTTCCCATTGCCTTTCTTTCCCCTGCTATGCTGCAATTCTACTGCTTCGTTTGACTTTGCACCAGAAATTAACAAAAATGTGATGCTGGTAGCGCTGCTTTGCTGATGTGACCCAGGGTCTTCAATCTAGTAACAACTTCTCCAGTATAGTTTATAATTTAGAGGCCAACCCTGTCAAAACCCAGCACAAAACAATTCCAAGATATTATGTAATTAATATAATTTATTCAAATTACACATTAGACCACAGGGTTTTATTTATTCCAGTAAAGTCTGTCTCTTTCCTCCATTTCCATTTGTAAGCTGAAATCCTGGAGATGTTTTAAAACAAATATATAACCTACTCATCACTGCTGGCAAACATCCACCAAAATCCAAATTTAGTCTTGGAACACACATACAAATGACCCATTCCCAAGGGATGATGTAGCTTTAATTAGCCCAAATTTTTTAGTATTTTACAGGACATTATTTTCCAAAAGCCACTGTCTGTCTTTTAACCTTTTAATTTCCAGGCAACGGAAATTAAATTTTAATTTCCATAGGCTAGAAGCCATTTGCCTAAGCTCAGAAACTTTGACTTTCCCCCAGTGCATCTAGTGAGGATTGGGCAGGGCCCCATACAGTCCCTTTAGGGCACAGTTTGTTCTTCTCTTCCAAGCACTTCCAGGAGACATTCACCATGACTGGAAAGGGCCAAAGCCTCTGTAAAATATCTTCTCCCATCAGAACAACTCCACCACAAAGCTGCCTCCCAGCATCCCAAATGTGTTCTCAACCAAACTGTTCAGAAGCCACTTTTCCTCTTCCTTAGAGGGGAAGAAAGTGGAACAAGAGAAAAATATATAAGTTACAAGGACTGTCAGTGGCTAAGGGGCAACTTGTTGAGATGTGCAATAGAAAATGTGCCTCATAAAATCATATTGGCCATAGAGAGAAGCTATAAAACCATACTAGACTTGCCCTAGCATCCTGCCTCACTGTTTTAATTTTCCCCATAACAGTACATGGCTGCACTTCAGCCCCATATACAAAGCATTTAAAATAATTTTGTGATGATTTCTGATGGCTGAGGTTTGTGTTTTATAAGTTTTTAATCTCCGCAATCAACTGTTTGTGTTGACTTTACTCAAACCACAAGGATGTATTAAATTTAAAATATTCCCAGTTGACTCCTATGAGGGTTTTGGGTTTTTTTTTATATAAGGTAATCCAGGCAGGTTTCAGTCTATTTAGTTGGTTTTCAACTCTCCTTTTCTTTGTATAAATCTTCCTTACTCTATAGGGTGCAGGGCACAAATACAAAACCTTTCATGCAGAGTAAGTCAGCCTGGAAGGTTGTTTCACCCCAGATACCCCAGCAGTGTGGCAGCAGGGAGACACAGGAGGGGAAGAGATATGAACAAGAGTATGGCACTTCCAGAATCCCTCCCACCTTCCCCATTTTCAGTGAAAACTTCAGGGTATTTGGTTAGTCACTGTTTCAGAACAGAAATGTCATGAATGAAAGAAAACACTCTTTTTCAACCTGCTCTAATAAGCAGCCATGAGGTAACTACCTTTGCTAGTCAGGGACTGAGGTCCTAAAGCATCCTGGCAAAAAAAACCCAATTTTGCTGTCACTGTTCCTACAGCAGAGTTCACAAGAAAAATGCTCAGCAAGCTTCCTCAGTGTAAGTTGGATTTTGTACTTTTTATGATGCTATCTTCAAATAAAAAACATTTTTGCTGAAAACATGGAGCTGTTCTTTGTGTCTAGAAAACATAATGCTACAGCACTTTCTTTGACTCTAAATGTACACCTATAAATACCTTTACCAGGCACTCAGCACAGGCTATTGTTTCTCCCACAGCAACAGAAACTGCCTCAGATTTGAACCTTGGAAGCCAGGGAAATGTGAAGTGGATACAGAAAAGGAGCATATTTCTTTCCAGCTGACAACTCAAGGTTATTTCTGAAGTAAATAACGTGTTGCTAAAGAGATTTTTTTTTCTATTTTCTGATAATAAAGTTGCAGCATGCTGGATTTGACTGCTTCTCATTACAGCAGAGCTGAACAGGTCAGAGGGTGGGCAGGTTCAATTTGTTGTTTTGCTGTGTGATGCCAGAGAGCTCCTTCCTGCTCTGCTGAGAGTTCAACCTTCAGCCTCCACGAGTGCAGACCACAGGGGCCAGCTTTGGCAGGAGGCAGATGAATTCTCCAAGCCTCCCTTCACACAAAATATCTCCTCATTTCCATGGGTTAGAAATGTTGGAAAAAGGACTGAAGATCAAAATGTGTAGGAGGCTCTAGGAGCCTTTAGAGCTGTAAAGGATGAAGAGAAGCACTCAGAGTCAGTGTTATCTCTGCTGCAACAGGACAGCTGTGACAGACTCTGCAAGCAAAGCTGAGAGCAGCTGAAGACCCCAGGTCCTGTTTTGAGTAGCTGGACAGCACCTGAGTGACTGACATCCATCATTTACTGATGTCCAGAGCCACAGAATAATTTTTCTTTTGCACCTTACAGGCTTTTCCTGTAAAAGGAGGAATATATAACCCTTCAGGTTGTGGTGTTGTATCAGCCCCTTCACAGCAGAGAGTGCCAGGAAGGAACTAAAGGTGAATATTTATCTCTGAGATCAGTCAGTAGAGGCACAGAGTGACAAGAGAGCATTGCACATGCAGAAAGGCTTCTTGTGAAGGAGTTTATATTGCCATTTTTCTCCTTTTCTGCAGATTTTGTAGTTACTAACGAAAAAGAAAATTAAAATTATCTTGATTTATTGACTTTTCCATCTAGATCTGAGTCCTAGCCCTTCAAGTGGGTAAACAATAATTCAAAAGCACAGATGGGCTGCTTCAGTGCTTCACTGACTTGGGCAGGGGGGGCCCTGCAGTGTCCATCCCATTCTTCCCATTCTCCTGCTGCCTGAGCTGCCCTGCTCCAGGGAGGATCTCTTGCTGATCTCACACAATCAAGCTGGTTAATTTATAGATATACATCAATATTTGGGGGTTTCTAGATGAGTGGATTGAGTAGGCTCTGGGTCTGCCAGCAGCAACAACAGCAACAACAACAGCAAGCCAGTTCAACCCACAGAGAAAAGGTTCTCCCTTGGGCTGGTTTACAGAGACAGGAGTGGAAGGTGAGGAAAACAGGTCCACAAGGATTTAAACCACTGGCTAAAAGTGAATTCCCCCCTCTTGGCAAGCAGCTCCCTTTTCCACCACACACCAACATCCTGGCCCTGTGAAAAGGCAGAACTGCCCTGTTCTGGGAAGGCAATGAGATTTTCTGTGTAATTCAGGGCTGATGTCTCATCTGGGAGCTGCCAGCTGGGGGAAAAGGGCCGGAGAACAGTGCAGCCATGAGGCCACCCCAGCCCTGCCCTGTGGGTGCTGCTGCAGCCCTGGCCACAGTCACCAAGACAGGCTTCTGACATCTGAGCTCCCTCCCTGTCCCAGCCCTGAGCTCCAGAACTGGAGGGGATGAAGGACTTTGCTGTTAGTAAAAGGTCAGCTCAGGAATGGCTATTAAATTTACAGATAACAATGAAATGGAGAAAGGCAGGATCACTGGAGGTCAAAATTGTGGAATGAGCAATTCCTTACTGAATTTTTTTAGAGCATTCCTAGGCTGCATGGAAAAAAACAATTATGTGGTCTGCTTACAGTCTAATGTTTTAAATTTGCTTTAATAGTCCTTTAGATCATTATGATCAGTGCTGCAAGTGCATAAATATCCCCATCTCTTCAACATTTTCTTCTTGACAGGTTAGTTTTCTACCCACAGAGATATTGATGAGACACTTTTGTTCTCCAGATATGTGCATTTTTCTGCATTTTCAAATAGGAATCACCATTATCTTTTTGCAAGCTGAATATTTTTTATACATCATTTACTAGTGACTAATGTGTGCTTCAGCCATGGGCTCCAAGGACTGTCATTTATCTTCCATAATGACCACAAGTTCTTAAAAAACCAGCAACACACTGGCTGCAAAGGATGATCACAGACGACTCTTAGTTAGAGCCCATGGAAACAGAGCAAAATGCATATTTCGCTTTAAAAATCAAAGAAAACCCCTGTTTCTCTTGTATGAAAGAAGGTTTCAAATAATGCCAAAATATACAGAGCTTTTTTTTTTTTCCGTTCCTGAAGTCAGCTTGTCATCTGAAAAAACTCCAATGCAACTCCAGTGAAAATCAAAAGCAGCTTACAAAACTAAACTCCAGTGCACTAAATCCCCGGGATTTCTTACTGCCACTGAATACTTTCTATATCAATGTTATAAGCAGCTAAGTTTGTATGTTATATTTAGGAAAAAAACACTGCAACCACAAGACACAAGTACTAAAGCTGAGCCAATGCTTCCATATGACAGCAAATTGGATGCAGTTTTCTTCAGCAGAAGATGCATCCTTTAAAGCAGTCAGGTTAGCCATACACTCTTTCAATGCCCTGCATTGCAGCAGCTGGCCAGGTTTGTGCCAGAGCATGCTGCCACATCTCCTGGGTGGAAGGTGATGGGCAAGGAAATCTCCCCTTGGGCTAAGCACGAGCAAGAGTGACAGTACTGCAGGCAGAGCTCACCCCTCAGACCACACAAGCTGAATTTTGGGAACTCTGCCCAAGCTATGCCAGTCAGAATGCTCAATAAATAAATTCTGGGCAGTTTCATGGGTAGCAGAAAACTTTTGGGTCCTCACAAACACATTATATTTCCAACTGTTGTCTGAGTCATTCCCAGTGACAATATGAGCTGGTTTTTTACGTGTTTCTAATGATTTCAAATGCTCTGTTTGACCTTAATTTTCATGGGAAGGAAGCTCAGTGCTTGTTTCCATGTTTCCTTATAAGCATTTCCCCTTCTTCAGTTTTACTGGAAGCTCAACAAATATTTTCCCTAGTGCCAAATAAGTTCCAGCTATGCAACAATTTTTCCACATGCTTTCAGCTGCTATAAAACAGCTTTATCTCCATTCTGTGTCTTGGGGTTGAGTTATTTTTTAGTATCTTTCCTCCTATTAATAAAAAGCAATGGAGTGATAAATGTGTATTTTACTCAGTGCACATCACTGTGCCTGTATCTTTCTGCTGCCAAGGGCTCAGCCAGCTCCTGCTTCATGCAGGCTCTACTCAGCCTCCTCCTGTCAGCAGGAAAACCTGCTGAAAGCATAACCCCAAAACCCCTTTGTCAGTGCCATCACCAGGGGAAGGGGCAGGCTTTCTACAGGGAGAGACCTCAGCCAAATTGATAGAAACCTCTTTTGCTTCTCTGGAGTAAAATGTAATAGTCACAGAAAGGCAGCATATATTTCCCTGTCAGGTGTGCCTATAATAAGTAGTGTTATAAATAATATTCACATCAGATTATTACAAAAATGGTCACACTTTACCTGTGTAAACTTGGCCACTTTCTGGTTTCAAGTAGCTCACAGTTTGATTTGGTACAAGATTCCAGCTGATTGCTGATATCCCTAAATTCTCATCCTCTCCAGCTTTCCAAGCCTGTCCACTGGAGAAATGTGTCTGATAAAGACTCTGTTTTTTCCTACCTACACAGACACCATTCATTGCTTTTGGGTGCAGAGGTCCACAGCAGTAGATTAGGATGGACATTTTCTAAGCTGACTTGTAATTCAGAATGATTCACTTACGGGTTATATACCCACAATATCTGTAAGACATCAAAGATATCTGATTTTTAGAGTCTGAGAATTTGGAAAGTGAAGCTCATGGCAATTCAGTGTCCCTGAAATAAATTTTTCCCATCTTTAAAAGTTACTGATTGGAAAATGTAATTGCACTGAAGCATGTGTTCATATCAGAGCTCATGAATGTGTTTGCCCAGGTGTGCTCCTCCAAAATACAGTCACTGATAAAGACAGATGGCTTTTGACAAGGAACATCAGTCATTTTCAAAAATCTGATGAGGCAACTGTGGGCTCAAATGGCTTTGCATGAGCCCAACAAATGCTGAGCTTGGAGAATATCCTTGTCTCCTTGTGCATTTTGTAGTGTCAGTAACATGTGCCTTGGGAGCATTTAATCTATAGTATCAACAGTATTTATGGTGGCTGGAGTTTTACATGGCTAAAGTAATTACTATGATAAATGCCAGCAATATTTTAAAATTAACATTGAAGTTTCGTTCTATTTAGAAGCAGAAGACACTTAATTGGCAAAGATGGGATTACAGTAAATTCTTTTGCTGTTTAGGGTCTTGTTTTGCATAGATGATGCACAGAGGGAACTGTACTTTCATCCTGAAGTCAGTTGGTTTTCTTGATTTCTGGAGTGCTCTAATGGCCAAATGTTCAGGTTTGGTGACTGTTTTCCTTGTTCCCCTCCTCTGTGATTTCAGCTTAATCTTTTCCTCACAGTGGAAAGTCAAGAAGTCTTCTTTGCCTCAGAGTGTAACCTACAGATTATCTGCCAGAAGGACAAAGAAGTCCCACTCCATCTACTCCTCCTCTACTCTAACACCGCACAATCAACAACAGAGAAACTCAGGGATGGTCCCAAATTTCCTCCAAGCACTTGAGTGTAGACCTAACTCAAAACAAAGAGGGTTCTTATCACCCAGAGGTCATCAGAGGATTGGGACAATTCCCTGGCATCTTGGAAGCTATCACCACCATCAATGAAAGAGCGTGACTGAACAAAGGAGCAGGCTCAGCCTCTGCCACGACTGCTCTGGTGCTGCAACAGATCATTTGCAACCCAGGAGAGCTTTTCCAGATAAAATGTGACAGTATCACAGTCTGATTCTAATGGTCATTGCATCCTACCTGTCTTCTTTTTCCCCGTTGTCCCAGCTAAGTGTTCCTCTTCTTTGTAACTGGGGTGGTTTTCCTTGTTGGACTGAGTGAACTCACCACCCTGGCAGAAAATTAATGCAGCAAAAAGTTGCATTGGCTCATGCAAGAGCCAGGCTGGCAGACCAGGTCTGCTGCTGGGCTGCAGGTAGGGATGAGGAGGAAAGGAAGAGAGAGGAAGGAGGGAGAGGTGTTTTATTAGTGAAAATTAATAATTGGGTCAGCTTCATGTGATGTGTGATCATGCCTTCCACTCGGGAAGGGAAATTTCTGTTTCACAGAACAGCCAAGGAATGCAAAGTCTTTTCTGCCTTAATGATTTCAAATCTTCTGTGAAGTCAAATGAGCTAAGAACTATTTTTTAGCAGTAAGAAAATTTCGGACAATAGTCTATTGTGTCTGCAAAAGGTAGATATTTATGCTGCAAAGGCAGAACAGAGAACTCTTTGCTCTTAGTTCATCTCTTTGCAGGAAGATCTACAGCCGCTTAAAATTTGGGAAAAAAATAAAAATATTGGTTTCTTTATTTTGTTAAACATTTGATCCTGCCTGTAGTACATCCCTGTCCCATCCTTTAGGCTCACAGGCTGTAGGCACAAAATCCCTTGAAATCAGGGGAGTATTGCTGACATAAAAACTGCATTATAAAGTGAGTATTAAATTGTATAGAGGGATAATTTCCACTCCCCCCTCTTTACCAACAGTGAGTAAAAGGAGCCCATCTTTCACAGGTTTGTCAAAGTCTAGGGAGTCTGTCAAAGTCCATGCCTGGGAGAAAATTACATGCCAGTATTTACAACAATTCAGGAAAGGGATCCTCACTATGCAAATAAAACACAGCTCATCCATGCAACACTTTACAACAGCCTCAGCTCCTGCAGTCATTGACGGGCTCCAGGTCTCCTGTGGGCTCCTACCTGGAACAACTTCAGCCCAAGGGACAAGGCAGGCTGCAAAAGGTGGGAGAAGGGAGGGAATGGACATAAAATCTGCCCTGTCCATTCCCTGACCTCTGTGGTGCCTGAGCTCAACCAAGAGCATTACACAAGGAGCTGGTCAAGTTACAGGTCATGCTTTCATTTCAGTGTCCTCCACCCCTGAGCCCTGTTCACAGCCCCTGATATTGTTAACAAAGATCTGTCTGTGCTGTTTCAAAATGAGTGAAACTTCAGGTGTTGAATGGAGTCAGCAGATACCTGATATATATTCAGCTACAAGGTCTTAATTTAACCTGAACAAAAACTGCAGGGCCTTTTCCCCTTTTCCTTAGAAATTACTCCTGTTTTGCATTCCAGAACACTTGTCACTCTGGTGAATATTAATTAAAACTTGCAATTAATTAAAATGTCAATTAATTCCTTTATTTTATTCTTCAGGGTAATCTTGCATTCTGTGCAAGAGAGAGCATCGAGTGAGCTTAACAGAATGAAATAGAACAAATTTCAATGTAAGTGCTGCTCTGTGGATCCTGGAAGAAGTGATTGTCTGGCCAAGGGGGAGAGAGGGGTTTAGAGAGTGCATCCATGACAGCAGACAGACCAGCACTTTGCAGCAATCTGGGGACCACCTATGGCCAATTTACGAATTCCAGCTCTGATTTTATGAGCACTCTGTGCATTCAAGAGCTGGGATGATCATTTGTGGGAGGCTCACATCTTATCCTAGAGGGATGGGATTGCAACTCAGTGCCCATCTCTGAAACAGGAGGTGGTCAGGACCACGACAGCTGTGCTGCAGCAGAGCAACATCTGTTTATGGCCTCAGCAAAACTACTTTTCCAGTCCTAAATTTTACCAGGGTAGAAACCAAGATGGAAATCACCATTTTGGCCAAGACAGAAAGGGACTGGAAACTGAAACTACAGATTTTTTGTTTTCCACTGGAGCTGAAAACTTTTTGAATCAAGGAAAACTTGAATGAATGTGGGGAAGAAAACTGCAAGTCAGCAGAAGTGCAGTAGTTACACCAAAAAGCAAAGGAGCTCATTTTGGAGTAGATAACAGCTTTCCTCTGTGGTACAGACTTCTCTCAGGTGTTGCTGAAACAAAAAAACATGTTGGTATATTTGCACATGGAAATTGAAAATAAATTAACTTTCTATCCAGATTGTCACCATGAGAATTATATTGGTTTTGTATTTAATATGGGAGTTCTGATCAATCCCTTCAACACTGCAGCTAATCTTTACCTTGATTTGAAAGGAGAAAACAAATCACAGCATTAGCCATGGGACCTTAATAACATACAGATGAAAATACATGTAAAATCAACATATTGACATTTTGTTTACCTAGAACTGTCGATCCTCTACTCTGTTATTGTTTAATTTCCTTGCAAAGTTTCTCAGAAACCACAGTTATTGTGTCTTGCTTCCTCCTCTTCCTCTCCAGGGGCAGGTCTTTCCAGATCAAGGCAAACAATGAATTTGCACAGCATCCTCACCAGACACAATGAAAACATGATGAAATGCTGCTCTGTAAACCTTTCCTGTCAGCTCACACAAATGATTCTTTCAAGAGACCTGAACTGCTTTTCAAAATGTGCATTTGCCTTTAATAATAACTGACCACAAAATACAGTGCAATATAAACACAGCCTTTCTTTCTCTGTTTTGTGTTTTGATACAATATTTTTCTAAATCCAGTTACATAATCACCACAAACAGTATTTTTCTTGTCAAAAAAGTCAGCAATGTGAATGTTGTAACTAAGCAAGTAACCTTGACTCTGGCTACAGGGACAGAAATATTTTTAAGACATCACTTATCTTGTTCTAAAATAGATTATATGAACATTTGTCTTCAATATCTTCTTTCCATTCACTGTGGCTTTGCATGATGAGCTCTGAGGAAGACTCAGCCATTACAGGCCAGGTGTCAGGCAACTTTTTCTAAGAGTCTTTACTGGACAGAGAAAATCCAGGAACCAACTTAATTTTTGCTTCGGATTTCACATCTGTCACATCATTTCTCTAATGGCTGGGTTTCCCACAATACAGGACATTAATTTGAGTAAAAATCCATAATTACTTTTCTTTACACTCATCTTGGCTTTTATTCAAGAAATGTGGACATAAAAATAGTCTGAGGTTTCTAAGGTGGTTTGCTCTGAAATTCAGACTGTCCAATGATGTGGTTACAGGTCAGCAAGCAGAAATTGTGTTGGGCTTGTCCATGCACAGTTTCACTCAGGAGTTGCATTAATCTCACAGAGATACAAAGGGGCATCATGTCCAAGGGGGCATTAGTCCCAAAGACCACCAGTGAGTTTCTCTCAGCAAGACCAGCTCTGTATCCTTACAGATAAAAAGGAGAGAAGATTCTCTTACAAAGGGTGACTTTTTAACAGTCAAAGCCTGGAATGGGAGATCTGCTCCAACCAGCACTGCTGCTGAGAAAGCCACATAAAACTGGACTACAGTAGGTGCTTCTTCTGAGTCTGAGTTTTAGTGGCTGAGCATTCACAGTTGCTGTATCTAAAATTCCAGCTAGGATGCCAAAGGATTTCAGGAGCAGCTAACCCTGTGGATTGGCTGGCAGATCCTTTCTCGTATACCCAGAAGCATAATTCACGTCTCACATACAAAAAGATGGTATTTGCAAGTTATGCCACAATTTACACCAATCTTCCAGCAAGCTGGAGGCACAGGTAGGTGGAGATTACTGGAGTGCAGTTCAGGCTGTGTGGTTTTTTTTTTTGCTGTCACCTCTAAGCAGTCTCTTGCCCCCTCCATGTTTCTTTCCTGCTTTTTTGAAGCAATCCACCCTGACAATGCCCACGGAGTAGTGGGAAAGCAAAGCATGGATTGTCTTGACAGAACTCTTTAAATAAAGTCAATTGAGTGGAAAAGTGAGTATCTGCCTAAGGCTCCTCACTCTGGAAGGACCCAGACAACTTTGATGCACATTCTTATCACAGTATTTGTCCAAGCTTCCTCCTGTGATAGCAAAAAATGCCTGTAACTGGGGAGGGCAGAGCAGCAGATTAGCCCACAGCACACTGAATAACATCCCAGCATCTGCTGTCACAGATTTGCTGACAGCTGTTTCTGCAGAGTAGCTGGAAATCTGATAATCCTAAACATGAAATTTCTTTTTATCTGTGCAAGGGCAAGTGCCAGCCTCTAACATGACCCTAAAGGCCAATCTGCAGTTTTCAGCAAATGCTGTACCTGGACATCTCCTTCAGTACCTCTCCAAGAACACACAGCTGGACACATCTGCACCAGGGCTGCCTCCTACATGGTGACACTCCTAGCAGCCTTCCAATACTTACAGGGGCTAAAAAGGGGGGCAAGAAAGAACCAGAGACAGACTTTTGGCAAGGACATGGAGTAATAGGACAAGAGGTAATGGCTTTAAACTGAAAGAGAGCTGATTTATATTAGGTAGAGGAAAAAATTATTTGCTGTAATGTGGTGAGAAAGTGGCAGATTTTTCCTAGAGAAGCTTTGGATGCCCCATCCCTGGAACTATTCAAGGTCAGGGTGGATGGGGTTTTGAGGAACCTGGTCAAGTAGCAGGTGTCCCTGGACATAACAGAATGGTCTGGAATTAAAACCTTCAACCTCCCTTCCAACCCACACCATTTTAAGATTCTAGGATATATGGAGACACACTTTTGCTTCCCGAGGGGGGTTTTTTCATACTTCACAGATTTATTCTATTGGAAGCTTAAGAGAGGATCCAGGTTGAAGACTTCTGCCAAAGTAAACCCAGGAAAGACAAATGATTGATGTGGAGACTGCATACAATTTCTGAAGCCTCTGGAATATTTACAAAAGCTTTCCTTTCACTGAGTCCTGGGTAGCATGGGTGGGAACAAGTCCATGTGCTCTCTCCTCACTGAACCCATGCCCAGACTGTAAGGGACAGTGGAATTAAGCACAAACCTCCAACCAGACTTATTTGGCAGTGAAGACCCACTGTTGCAGGCACTCAGAGGGTGCATGTGAGCAGGGGTGGAAACCAGACTCAGGGCTGTGTGAAAATTGAATTTTGTTCCCCCCGGGCCAGGTTTAGCAGAGATGTGCTCATGGAGTTTACCAGGGCATTAGTGCTGTCAAACATTTGTTTTGTCATTAACCCAGTCCTGTGCTGAAACCTGGTATAGAAATTGGTGGCTATAACTTATTTTAACTTCAATGTTGAAGAATAAGAGCAGGGGAAAACTCTGAAGCTTTTCCCTTAATTGGCATTTTAAATGCCAATTAAATGCCTGCTCTTACTGTAAATGTATTTTTACAAACAAGAATAATAGCAAGAGCCAATCCTAATAACAATTGCACACCTTTGCAAATCACAGTTCTCTGCATGGCAGCCCACAATCAGCAGCAACCCTAGACACTGTGAAATCCTGACTGAAGGCATTACTGAACAGGCCCATTAAACACAATTCTCATTCTTGGTTTCACAGATTAGTGAGTGGCTGCCATGCCCAGATGCCATTTTATAGCCAGGTAACACCAAGGGAAAAGCACAAATTCCTTCTATGGTGGCTGAACTGGGCCCTGACAACTGAGATCATGTGTGACATTTAAAAACACAAAAATCCTCTGGAAAAAAGTTTAATATCCATGAAGAGCAGTATTACCAAGCACTGTTGCAGTGGCTCTGTCAGATGGGAAGACAATAGCACTATTTCTGCTCTTGGTGTTTTGCCAGCTAAGGCCACAGTTCTGTAGAGCTGCCTATTTCCACAGTGCTGTAAATTTTGGATTTGTTACTGGGGAGCCATGGGGATATTGCTCTAAATGCAATTTTAACACGTTGACACCACAGGAACTTCTAAGTGTAGTTTTAAAGACAGGATTTGCATGTTACAGATCCAGTTTATGTTTCTTCAGGACACACCTCTTGGATGGAGATGGCCAGTGCCCTGTGAGCTGATGGCTTTGTTTCCCCAAACATGGTAGCTCCTGTCAACAAGGCAAATCTGACTGCCTGACTGCACTATCAATGAAAACTGCTGTCCAAACAACATTTTTAATATATCCAGTGGATGCAGAAGAGACACCAAGCAGAATATTTTGATGCTCCAACAAGTGCCAATTTCAGAAGTCTAAATACTGATTTTTAGAAGTCAAGTGCATGAGACTTATGTATTAAAGCCTGTTTTTCACAGACCAAAAGGAAAGAAAAAAAAAACAAAAACAACAACAAAAACACACAAACAAAGAAATACCAAAATAAACATAAAAAACCTTAAACAAATAAAAGCATTTCAGGTGCCTGGGTCTCCATGTTATCTTTACATACACAGACATATTTCCCATTCCCTCCTTTTGCCAACCCTCCAGCCTTTGCAGGGGTATGAGGTGTGGAACAGAACAGCTCACATAGGTGTCTCCTTCACGAAACAAAGAACTAAAAGATAGAAGGAAGCTACATTTCCTGATTCTCATGCAGAAATCATCACAGTCTCCAACACACCTGAGTATTTCCCATTCGAGTTCACGCTGCAGCAATGGCAGCACTCACCAACTCCCAAGCTCCACGTGGCTGCTACAGAACAAGGTCCTTGCCAGGTGGATGGTGGCTCTCTGCATGGACCTCCTCCTGTGGCCTCACAGGGACAGCAATGACACGTGCAACACATGCTGCAAGAGACTTGGGGAATGGGTCCCACATGGTGCCCCATGGTCACCATCACTGCAGAGCTTGGATCCAGAGATCTCCCAGCTCATGGCTCACGTCAGAACACAACAGAGGAGGATGAGACAGCTGAGAGTGCTGGAGTGGTGCTGCAGAATCACAGAATCACAGGCTGGATCAGGTCAGAGGGGACTACAGGAGGTCATCTGGTCTGGCCTCTCTGCTCAAGCAGGATGGTCCCAGAGCACATGGCACAGGATTTTATCCAGACAGTTCTGGGTTCTCTCCAGTGAAGGAGATTCCCACCCTCTTTGGGCACTCTGTTCCCATTCACAGTCACCTGAACAGGAAAGATCTTCCTCATATTCAGGCTGGATTTCCTGTGCATCAGTTCTGCCCTTTGCCTCTTGCCCTATTGCTGGGCACCACGGAGCCTGGTCCAGCCTCTGGCACCTCTCTTCAGGTGGCATTGATGAGGTCCCCTCTCAGTCATCTCCTCTCCAGACTGAGCAGGCCCAGCTCCCTCAGCCTTTCCTCATAAGAGAAATGCTCCCTTCACCAGCTTTGTTGTCTTCCACTGGATCCTCTCCCCACACAAGAGGAGAGTTTGCATGTAGTCTCTGTTGTTTCCCAGGTCTGGCTCACTGTAAAAAGAATCATAAAATCCTAAAATCTTAGAATATCCTGAGATGGAAGGGACCACTAAAGTCCAATCCACCTGGGCTAATATCCCACAGCAGTGGGGGATTTCAGATTTCACAGAGACATATAAACTTGTTTTAAGTGTTATGCAAACATAAGGATTTTTTTATTCCTCATACAATTAAGATCTGACCTCAGAAGCAGATCAGTACAGCAGAAGTCATTGTTACCATCACATACCTCACACTGCAAATTAGTCTCCCCACACAGGTTAATGTTTGGATTTCTCAGTCTGGACAGCAACTGCTTTAATTTCAGGAAAACATATTCCACTTCATTAGTTTATTATAGTTATTTTTGTTTTTTCACATTTTTAGTGCTTTGTAATTAATTCAGGAGCTATGAAAGAGTGTGACTTACAGTACAGCACCTCGTGCTTGTGAGTTTTTAACCAGGAGCTCAAAGGCCATGGGCCACAGAATGTGGGAAAAATTAATTTACTGGGCTTTAAATTATACCCTTGTGTATCTTAGTGAGAAGATAAACCATCTCACAAAGTAGGACTTTTCAGGACTAAGGGCAAAAACCTGCACTGATTCCTGGACTGAACTCTGAAGCACAAAGAGCCAGAATGAATTAAAAGGATGCTATTCCTTCCCTGCTACCCCAGAAACAAACTCCTGTTTTATGCTTTTTTCAGTGGTATGCCCAAAATACTCTGTGAAAGTAAAGTCATGAAGTTTTGATATGCCAGATTTTATATATTGAGCTCTCTGTCTTTCCATCAGAAACTGAGTGGCCTTGAGCATCCACTTGGGAAGAATATGGTGGCAATCTTTCCAGCTGTGAAGTTAGACTGATTTTTCTAATCACAGTCTCACAGACCTGACAGAAGCCAAAGGAAATGTAATTTGAAGGCACATGGACAGTTAAATCCCATTTTGAGCACAATTAAGGTTTAAGTGTCTGAGCCTCCCCAGCCTCACTGGCTTTCACAGACACTTGGGGTTCAGGATCCCGACAGTGACCATCACTTTGTGATGGTCTTTATACAGCTAGGGGTGTGTTTAGCCATATTAATAAAAGGTATACTTTATCCCATTGATTTAGGATGAGTCTCAGTTTCCAAATCAAATCAGTGCTTAGTACTTTAGCTTGATGACTTTGCAAAGGTTAGAAGTAATGCAAACTGACCCTCTGTGTGCTTTAACCCATTTCTCATGTGAGATACAATCAGGCAGTTTATACATCTTTCAGGGGGACCTGTGTTCATAGATCTTATTTGAGATTTGTCCCAGACACACTAAGACAGACCCTGGATTCCTCTGGTCCAAGCAATATCCTTTCCACACCCCTGTGTATCCAAACTACAGCTTGGAAATGAGGCTAAGCCTCCTGGCTGAGCTAAGAAAAAGTCATTATATTGTTCTGAATAAAATGAAAAATAACATTAAAAAGGGGATGGGGTGGGGGACCAACTCCTCTGAAGTTTTTACACAAGACTGCTTGTGTAAATATGAAGCCAAATTTCAGTGCTTTGTGATTAACTGCAAATTTTGCTGCAAAAGTCAGCAGCATCAGGGAGCAGCATCTCCATAAGCCACACAGGCAGTGCAGGGATCACCAGGATCCCTTGCAAGCAAACAGCCTTGCCCACGTGCAGAGCCAGAAGGATCTTCCTCCCCATCTCTAGGTAGTTTCAGCTTTGTCTTGAAAAAACCCAAGACAAAAACCCCACATTAAACCCGGGTCCTGTCCCTTCACTGTGCCTCAGCAAGTGGCTCTTGTGGCTTTGGGAAACAAACACGTCATTTATGCTCTTATGAAGTGTCCCTGTTTTATATATGATGCATTTAGACCAATCAATCTTCTATCTTGGTGGCCTGTTCAGAGACTTAGGGAGCTGGCATTGATTAAATGCCTATAATAGAGAGCATTAATTTACCCGTCAGTGGAAAAATCACCATTGTAAATTGTCCCAGTCGGTTTGTACATCACCAAAGGGTGTGCAGCATGCTCTGGGTGTGTGCTGAACTGCTCCTGTACATAAAGAACATTCAATTAGCAGCACCAGCATTGCTTCAGCAGCACCAGCACTGCTCCGGCCGGCCATAGGCAAAGGTCTGGGTTTGATTCTGCTGCCCTCTTTAGGATTTGTGCCTGGGACTCCACAGTCTAATCACAGATTAAGTGCAAGATCACTCAGAAGACCCACGGAGAGACTATAGCATCCCATGGGACTGGGGAAAAATCATCATATTCCATCCTTTTGCTTATCATGCTATACTGTTTGTAAAAGTAATGGGGAGAAAAATATTCTGTAGTTTTGGAGCTGCTGGAGGTCCCTTCATCTGTTGAGTTCATGGTCACAGCTGAAATATCACATATTATTCCCTTGGAGCATGAGGAAGTAGATGACAGTGCTGTAAGGGGAGGCAGGAACGAGTTTTCTCTTGAGCAGGGAAACAACATTAGATTTGCATTGCCCTAATAAAAAATGTTCAGACTCAGACTGTAGGTAGCTTTCTCAAGAGGAGATATCCAGATCTTTATTGTGGCTGTACAGGAGAGCATGAGGGCGAGAGAGGAATCAGCTGAGTAAGGAATAACTGGTTTTGATAGAAGGAAAACCAAGGAATTGCCCTCTATAGGTGACCCAGGTCACTGAGGACAGAGATGCTCAGAAGCAGAGTTGGGGGAGAGGTGAGGAGAGTGAATAAACCATGGCAGAAGGAACGAGGTGATGAGCAAAGGAAAAGCTCCAGCTGCTTAAAACTCTCACCCTGAGCCTCTGTCCAGGAAGGTTCATGCCCCCTGTGGCACCTGTGACACTCTCCAGCTGCTGCAGTCCAACTCCCTCCTCCCCAGCCACACAACAGCCACAGCAGCCTCTGGATTGCAAATCTCCATCTCTCAAATCAGTAAATATCAAACAAAACAGAGATCAAATTCATCCTGCCTTTATTTTCCAAACATTCACAGAAGGAAGTGATAATCTTCCTGTAAGCAAAATGAATTGTTCCTGCCTCAGTGTTTCCTTTACAAACACAGTGACTTGAAACCCATCACTGTTTCTCTTCCCAGCCTGAGAGCATAAGTGTTGCTTCCCCAAGCCCACCACCACTTTCCACCTTCAGGCATGCAGGAGCTGTGAGGGCTTGAGGTTTTGGGATTGCAGAAGTAAAGTTAGTTCATGCAGACCTTCCCTCACTCAAATCTCCTGGCGCAGGAGCCAAGATGTGATCTTTCTAACTGTCAGCCCAGCAAAATTAATCAAAGAGATGAAAATCCCCGCTGCCATTCATCACTGCTGATAAAGGTCCTGCCACCAGCACTGAGCTCCCAGTTTTGCTGCTGATGCATGAGTGAGGAGGTGACCCAGTTCAGTCTTGCAGAGCCACTGTGACCCTGTCACACAGTGCCACACACAGCCTGAGACTGCACAGGCACAGCTTCGAGCCACACAGACCTGGTAGGACTGCCTGGGTTATGCAGAAGGCAGCATCCTTTCAGAGATAAGGTCAAGGTTTTGAAAAACAGCTTATGGCTTCAAGTGGGTCTCTTTTTTGGTGAGCAGTGGAGCTATTTTTAAAGGCTCGTATTTTCACCAAAAAAAAAAAAAAAAGAAAAGAAAAAGAGTTTTTGGTAGGTTCTGGAAAGCAAATCTTTCCAAGGGGAGAGGAAATCTTTGGGTACAAAACTCCACAACTCTGAAACTCTGAGCAGGTTGGTGTAAACCCAGCCTGAGGCTTGGAAACTGTTGCATATCACTGGTTTCTGGGAAGCAAAGGAGATGGTCCAGCATTGGACCAGCACTGGACCATCCTGTCACAGGATATGCCTGTAACAGCTTCCAGGCTGGGGCTGGTCTCATCCCACCAGCTCTGCCCTCTCACCTGTCTGGGTTTGGCTGGGGAAAAGATGAATATCTGAAGCTCAAGGTGTGCAGTATCCACTCTTGGGCTTCCACAAACCCAGCTGAAAACCTGAGCAGCCTCACACAGGTGCCAAGCATCTCCTTCACACTCACCTCAGTTCTCGTTCAAAGGGTAATGTTAACTTGCAGAGCTCCCTGCTATGCACAAGTAAATCCCAGTGCAATTTTACCAGCATGATTTATAAACCAGGTTGAGAAAACTCTGGTCTCTGAAGTCTGTTGTCAGAGTTAATGGAACAAGAATATAAACTGCAGCATCTTAGGGTTACAGTCACCTCTCAATAGTGACCTCCTGACAGCTCCAGACCCAGATCTCTGCTGCTTTTTTCCAGGCTGCAGCCACATCCCCAGGTGTGATGTAGAATTGCCTTTCCTTAGGGACTGCCAGGCCAAGGTGGGGCAGAGATTTCTTCTTGAAGTTTCCATCAAGAGGCTGAATCACTTGCAGAAACCTGAGATTTGCCTTACTTTCCTCCTTTTGTTTCATCCTGCAGAAATGAAGAAGAGATATTTAGTCTGTGAACTGCACATTGCTACCTAAAATGAAGGAATGGAAATGACTGGCATGGAAAGGGGAAGAAAGGTGGTGTTTGTAATTGCCATGCCTTGCTTGTACCCATGGAGAACAGCATGGCTGCTGCCAGGCCTCCCAGAGCAAGGATCCCACCTAACAAGAACAAATGCTCCTGGGTGAAGGCACTGCTGCTATATCTGTACTTGAGGGTGGCTTAAATAACCTCATAGAAACCTGCCTAGACAAGATTGCTTCATCAGCTGACAAATTCCCAGAGCCACTAAAGGATCTTATGCCTTCTTCATAAAGGTTTCTGTAATAAGGAAAAAAAAAAAACAAAATGAAAGAAAGCTCTCTATATAAAAGAAAAGCAGATATTAACTGAATATTTTGTATTATCCCCCAACTTTGGTCTCTAGCCCCAAGAAGCACAGACAAGATATAAGCAGACAAAATGAAGACACAAGACAAAATCAAACAAGCATCAAAAAGGCACCTGAGTACCAAGGATGAAAAATGTGTGAAAAGCAAAAATCTGGCTAATAATTAAGTCATTGATATGTCATTTTCTGAATTATCCAGGAGGAACAAGGATGACAAACATGCCAGTTTGCACATTGTGGTCCATGTTGGGGAGCAGGGGCAGGGTCTCAAGCATCTCATGGTAGTGCTCTCCCTTCCTGGTCATGTTCAGGAAGCTGACCATTTCCTGGACTTTAAAATCTACTTAGTCCCCAGCCAACAGCAGTAATAAAATGAGTACATAATGCCACCTCCTGGCTATAGTGGAGGACACTATAAAAGTGCTGGCAGAAAGATAGTGTTGTGTCCCTCCCACACGGGTGGATGATATATATCACTTGCTTGTGGAAGTCAAATTTCTTTTGCTGACTTAATCCCAGAGCCAAAATTAATCAGACATCCTAGCTAACAGGATCAGAAAATGCCATAAATTATGCTGCCTGCAACCTAACAACAACATTAACAGCACGAAGAAGGTGGAGGCTTTTTTTTGATTAATCACTGTTTAAGTTGCCTAAAGGACCTATGAAACCTCCTGCTGGCTGACACAATGAGCAACATTTTATATTAACCCATATAAGGAAACGTCTTTAGAAGTGATGGATTATGCAGATGCGAGATGGGGCCGTGTGATGTGGTTACCCAAGAGCTGCAAGCGGCGTGACAGGCTCTGCTCTGCTGCCCCCAGCCCACCACAGCCCTCCCCACCATCTCCAGCCAGCCCCAGAGACAACACTCGCCACCCCAGCAGCTGAGCACCCCCAGAAAAAGCCACACAGCACAATGGATTGGATAAGTTGGCTCCAAGAAGGGCTGGCAAGTTTATGCAACCACTGGCAAATGTTGGCGCTTTTAAAATTTCTTTTGCACAGAACAGCAAGATCAGTACCTAGGGGAGGGATAGGAAATGGACGTTTTATCTGTGGTTCCTCTGGCATCCTGCAGAGTGGTGTCACTCTTTTTTGTGCATGGACATGCTGAGAAGTCCATCAGCTCCCATCAGCCCCAGTTGGGTGCTGCTGTGCTGGTGCACACAGAGAGAACATGAATGGAGCATCGCAACCCAGCCCCGAGAAAATCAGCATCCCCTTCTGGAGCCATAAATCCAGCATCCCTCAGCAAACCTGCTCCTTTCTCTATTCTGCAGGGCTGTCTGTACTGAAGACAACCTGGTTCCTGCTGCTACAAGGGGATATGTTGATATTCCCACCTTTGGTCCGGATTTTTCAGAGCACCAGACACCAACCTTGCTCCACTCCCATGGAAATGAGCTGCCTTCCATCCACCAGTCCTACTGTTCGCTCTCCTGAGAGGTCTCAGCACTTGGAAAAAATGCTTTTATTTTCATTCTCTTACTGAAAGAGATCCACTTACTGGCATGATGGGTTTTCAGAGCATTCTTCACAGCGCTGATTGCACACCATCATTTTAAATCTACATGAAATGGGTGACTAGAGCTTCTCAAGTGGGAAAAGATGCATTTTACACTCTTTTTGCTCTGGTACTATCAAACATAATGTACACAAAATGAAGTCACAGAATCAAGACAAACTGTTATTATTGCCAAAAGCCCACTGTCAGACGAGATCATTGGTGGACAAACTTGTCAGGGATCTCAAAATTTTAGGTGCACACTGATCAATACTGGCAATCAGCTTTTTCATTCCTCTTTACTGGTGAGCATTTCTACACAGGCTGAAATTTTCCACCCACAGGATCTTTTTATGGTGATTTGCCCAAAGTGACAGAGTGAGAGTTTCACAGAAGAGGTAGAAATCACAGGTGGACTTCAAGTCTGAAAAATGTTTTTAAAGGATTTCTAGTTAAACTTCATGATCCAGGGACGAAGGAATTTTCCTGGTCTCCTTCTTAACCTCCCAGTGTCATCTTCCCTTCCCCTCTGGACACAAGACAAGGCTAGCACCTCCTTGCTCTCTGATTTAATTCCCTTTCCATGTAGGCAGGGGTTCTGAAAGACACATTCCCATATTTGCCACTTTTCTGGTATGACGTCCTGACAATTATCTGCACCTCGATGCCAAGTGTGCCACTTGACCCCCCTGCTGTGTCTGGGCAGCTCTGTCTGACAAACCCCCCTCAAACAGCCCCTGCTTCCCTCCTGGCTCTTCCCTATCCTGACTCCTGCACCAAGCTCCCACCCATCCTGCCTTTGGGACCAGCTTCAAATGCCTCTGGTAGTTTTCTGCACACCCCAGAGAGGAAGATATAATTATACAACACTCCCGAGCTGTCTGGGAGCTTGCTGAAGGTACAGGCTCTGACATGCCTAAAGCAAACAGACCTTCTTCCTGCCACTAAAGCCAGAAGGATCACGACAGATCCACAGCAGGAATTATTTTAATCCTGTGAAGAAAGTGAAGTGGCAAGGAAATATGTCACTTGGAGCCTGACTGAGAACATCTCCACAGGAACATAACGTGCCTGAAATGAGGTGCATCTGTTTCAGACCTGACTCATCTTCTCTTTGCTGAGCACTGACAAACCCCAGAGGCTGCATCCTCCACAGAGAAGTATCTGCTTCCTTTTTGTTGTGGGCAGGATCATGAACTTTACTCTCAGGAGAAGAGCAAAAACGTATTTCATTGATACAAAACATCAATGGTAAATGCAACACGGGTTTAACAAAATTTGATGTTAAGGTACAGATGAGCATTTACTGCATAGAGGACAGGGTCAGACAAAGCTGTCATGGACTCCCATCACATCATGAGGTTCAGAAAGGACCCCCTTATGCTGCAAACAGCTTCTCAAATGAGAGTCTGTGTGCAGATGGATCCATGCTTTGTCAACAATTTATGTCTAAAGCATTATATAAGCACAATCAATCCTTTGTATAATTTCAAACTTTAAGTGCACATATTCACAATTCATTTACTGAGTATCCGATGTTATAAGGAACCTCTCAGCCTCAAGAAGGCCCTTTGAAAGATGTTCCTACTCAAGGGAAATCCTTGCCACACTCTGTTCCTGTGCAGGAGAGCTCAACATGCCCTGGGCTGTCACTATTTGTGGAGTAAGATAGTGTAATATTTGACATAGTCATATTTGCATGCAGAATACAGATGTTAGTTTCTTCCAAGCTTGGCTTGAGTCGGACCTAGACCAGCACTGTAGTTAGATGGATGCATTGCTCCTTGGCTACTGGGTTCTTGTCTGTCTCCCCCAAATCCACTTTGAGCCAGATGCAGCCATCATGACCAGACACAGCCTTTAGGACCACCACTGGTGGTTAGCACTCGAACAGGTTGGGAAATAAAGGTCAGGTTGAGAGGTAAAGGGAACTACAACACTGTCTGAGGCTTGGAATGCCCTAAGTCTGCCAAAAAGGCAAAGAAAATAAGTAAATCACTTATACAACAACCTGTTGTGGATGCAGGCAAACCCAGTGGGAAGAAGTGATGCTGTCTGACTCAATTCAGAAGTATGAATTATTTCTTTATTATAATTATGATAAAATACATTAATATACTATATAAAAGGAGGATATTAAAAACTACATACTACTTTCTCCTACTCTAATCTAACTAACTCGTGACCCTGCTTGCGAGAGTCCAGTCCCAGGTGGGTTGGATTGGCCATCAGGCTCAAACAATCCTCACCAGAATCCAATCAAACACTCACTCCAGGTAAACAATTCTCCAAACACATTCCACATAGGAAAAGCAAGGAGCAGAAATAGAAATTGTTTTCTCTTCCATTTCTCTCTGTGCACCTCTAGGAAAAATCCTGAGAATGAGAGAAATGTGCTTGCCACAACAACCTACACTTGCATTAACATTGCCAGGGAAAGGGAAACACCTTTTTCTTTAAAAGATTGACCTTTCCCTTCTGGAGCCTTGGTCTGTAAAGCCCATATTTCACCCTGTGCATATTCACCAGCCTCGGATGAGCTTCCCAGAGCTCATGGCCAAGGCCTGTGCAGAGCTCACCCGCTCCCAGGGCCGGAGCTGCTGCCCAGCGCAGTCCGGCAGCAGTGGCAAAGGAGAAGTTGTGCTGTGGCTCCCATCCTGGGACTGCAAGGTCATTTTGGTTTGCCCTGTCCCCAGAGAGGCTGAGGGTGCCCGTGTCAGATGCCCTCCTCCTCGGCTCTGCTCCTCTCTCCTGGCGGCAAATTAACCCTTCCTTTGAGCTGTGGGGGTGGCCTGCAGCTATTTCCCGTGCCAGGCTGTGATCCCTTCCTCTCTGAAGCCAACAAATACCTAAAACGACAGCCCTGAGACCACCTACAGCACGCTGGTAATGGCTCTGCCATGCTTCTCCACAGGATGGTAATCTCAGGACAAACAGGATGCATTGTCTGGGGAGACTGCTGGCTGAGCAATCCCAGAGTTCTGCCATGGATATCCATCCTTCCACTCTCTGATTTACAGGAGGGATGAATTTGGATGGAAGCATCCCTCACACCCTGCAAGACCATTTGTTGTCCTGGAGGGTGCCAGTGAGGTTCAGGGGACACTGAAGACAGCTGTGGTGTCAGACACAGGCTGGTGCAAGAGACCCCAAGGCCCCCAGGCAGCACAGAGCAGAGGCTCCAGGGTAAGCCTGGGGCACTGCACAGGAGCCCCAG
Organism: Chloebia gouldiae; assembly: GCA_003676055.1. Lineage (NCBI taxonomy): Eukaryota > Metazoa > Chordata > Aves > Passeriformes > Passeridae > Chloebia > Chloebia gouldiae. Next base: position 3,669,756 of record QUSF01000004.1, on the reverse strand, counting down.
CTGGGCTGGCACCACCACAAGGAGCCTGGGCCAAGCCACCAGCCCAGGCTACAGCTGTGGTAAGACTGAGACACGTGGCTGGGCTTTTTCTGAGGCTGCCAGAAAGGTCACCCATTAGCCTTGCTGCTGAGGCACCTGCAGGAGCCCAGGCATCCCCTAGAGCCAGCAGAGAGCGGGGCAGGAAGCAAACAGGTGCCACCAACCTCTTTGCACCGCAGTGCCTTGACTAGGAATCAGTCATGCAAAGCCTGCACTGAGCTCACCAACTGCATTTACACTGCCCTTAGATAGCAAGGGGAAGTGCTGGAGGAAGGAAGTAATTCTTACTGCTTTACTGGCTGTCTTTGATCTGTGCCACGCAGTTATTTTGGGCAGCTGTGGGCCTGAGCTGCTGTGTAAGCAGCTGCTGTGGCAAATGCTCAGCCTCTGCCCCACACAACTGCACTTTGTCTGGACATGGCTTTAGAGGACACTGTGCTGTGTGTGTTGCAAGAAGCAGGATCCATGGAAATCCTCTTCTCCTTGCAGATTACACCATATCAGGGGCTATTCCCAGCAGCAGATTTGGTTTCTCTGTGAAGAGAGGTTGGAGGGCAGGCTGGAAGGGAGGCAAGGATGAGATCTCTCTCCAAGCCACTGGTATTAAAAGGTGAGAGATGGCTTTGAAATGCTGCATGGTGATATATCCTAATATAGAGAGAATCCACAGAGATGGTTTTACCAGGAATCTGTCTGCACCACTGCCATTAAGGGTGGACACTGACACACGAGCTGAGCTGCAGGCACTGAGCCAAGTCTCTGAAGGATTCATCCCAGCTCTGGGCTTAATTTCCTCTTGCTGAGAAGTGCTTGTGTCGGGTCTTAGCACAGACACATTTAACAGGAGAGCAACCAGGCATTCCAAGGCGAAATGCAAGAGCACATGCACAGGGAAGCCAAGTGAGAAGAATTTTGATTAATTGCCATGTATTAATTTGCTTCTGCAGTGGATGGAATATTTACTTTGAGCTTTTCAGAGACAGACAGCACAGAAATGCTTCACACAGCTCACCAGCCTCACAGTCAAGCCCATTTGCTGTTGGTTAACTTTCAGCCCCACATTAGTGAATGAGCAGGACAAGTAAAAACATCTTTTCACCTCCTAAGGCAGCAAAGCTCAATGGTCAAGCATAAAAAGAAGTGAACTGTAACATTGGCTACTTTAGATAGACTCACAGAATGTACATCCCCTTTTAAATGCTTGCCTATTGCACAAATCCTCATTTTGTGCCCATTTTGTTCCCAAGGAACATTCTTATATTTACACCCAAACTATCTAATCAGAGATGGTGTCAGGTCTCAATAAGGAAGCACAGGAACCCAAACTGAGCACAGACAGGTATGTTGAAAGCAAACACATTCAACTTGCCAGGAGTGGTTTGTTTGTGTCTCACACAGAACTGCGAGGAACCATAACCACAAATACTTCACACGGTACTTTGAATTTAATAGCTCACATGGGCTACTGTCTGAATTACTGCCTTTTATTTTATGACTAAATTAATATTATATACACAGGAGCACATTTAAAATACCCAACAGGGTGAAAGAAATGATTGCTGTGTTGAAAAATATAAATTTTTATGCACAGAAGTTATTAGTAAAGCCACATTCTCCAGTCCATTAATGTGCACACATTTAAATTTTCCCTTTTTTTTTTCCTTTTGACCTTTCTTTTCAGATACTACAGCATGTTATCTTAAAGCTTTAATAAAACACTAATTCACTCATGGTTTTTATGGCCTACTAATTTGTCTGTTGTGCCATATATTTCGTTTCATAACTTTTATATGCAAATCAATAAAAACTCCTTTGATATTTCATTTAAATCATTGAATAATTAACACATCCCAGCCCCCAAGTTAGCTATTCTGTAAAACAGAGAACTAGCATTCACAAAACGACAAGTAAAATGGAGTAAAACTGAAGATATGGATAAATCCATCTTGTTTTAAAATATCATTGGAGAAATGGCACTTTTAAAAAGGAAAAAAAGGGAATAAAAAAACACATGCCAGAGAAAAAATACCCCGACTATGTATCAAAATTGTAGAGGGGAAAAAAATAGGAAATGGAAGCAGACAAAAATATTGGTATGAGTCTCTTTGAATATGTTATCCGAGTTCTAAGAAACGGAAAATGGAGTCAAGTGCTCATGGTTTGGGATTTTCCAGCCCCATTCTGCACACCAGGGCTGTGTCTGGGCTTTGTTCCTTCCAGTGCAGCCCAGCTCACAGCAGGGCTCACATCCAGGCTCCAAATTTCAACACTCTTCCACACATAAGCAAAACTGTGGGACTTCTCCTGATTCCCCCAGGGATCACTGTGCTCCTGACTTCCTTTTTAGCCTGGTTTCACAGAGAAACAGGGCACCTGCAATCCTTCCACTGCATAAACATCTGCTGGTAGCCTCTAAACCCAGGAGCCAAGTTTACTTTTCATAGAGCTGAAAGATCTCAAAAAAAATGCAAGTTCCTGCAAGTGTCATGGAAAATACAAGGACAAGCAAAGGCAAGAAAGGTGATGTGTCCCAAATGCAAAGGCTGAGCTCATGGAGAAGCCACACAACCCATGTGAGAGAGGAATCTGGTTCAGGCATGACTGGGTGCTGGGTTCATGTCAATCAGCTTTCAGCCTTGTCCCACAGGTCTGTAACAAAACCCACATCTCCTGGCTAGTGACCCCACTAATTCTGAAGACAACTCTGGGAGTTTGAAGCCTGCAAATAGCCTGAATCCCAAATGTCAGGAGCTGACTCTTGGGTATGCTCTGTGCTCAGAGGTTGTGCTGCCTGCACAGCTACACAACAAAACACCCAGACAGGATCTAGGGGTGTGTGTATATTTTTATTAAAGAGAGAGAAGATCTCATGGATGTTAAGCCTCAGCCACCTGGGAATCTTCATCTGAGTGAGGGACAAAACTCCTTTCACACAGATCAAAGCAACTAAAAGGTGTTCCCACCCTCTGCTCCCAGGACTGCCTGTGTCAGCCAGAGCCAACTACTCCTCAAGCAGAGAGGAAAGGAGACAGCAGAAGCTGCAGTGCTGTCATTGCTCTGAGCCTTGCTGGGAGTCACACAGCAAAGAGAGAGCTTTAATCCCACTGCCTGAAGGACTGAGGGCTTGGTCTGTGAGCACCAGCTGCCAGCTGGCCTGGCTGCACAGGAATCAGCTTGGCCATCATGTTGCATTACTAGGGTACCTTCACTTATTGTCTGTTCAAAGGTCCTTATTGGGCTGTTCCAGTCCAAAACTGCCTGGGGAGGCCAAAATCCAGCACAAGACACTAAAATAATTTGAATTTTGCACACCAGCATCTGTATAGTCTCCTGACATTTACCTGCAGTAGCTGTAGAAAGAAGAGTTAATCGAGAAGAAATTAAGGACAGATTTTGTCTTGCTTAAATAATGAATATTTGTTTAATGAACATCTGCAACACCCTATTTAAAGGGGAGCACCATACTGAAATAAACATTTGATCAATGAAGGATGCATAGCAATGCCACAACATCTTGTATTTGTCGATGTCAACCACTGACAGAGAAATCCATTTTCCAAAGGAGCAGTGGCTTACTCAGGAGATGCTGATTTAATTCTCTGTCCATCAGGAATTTTGCCCAGAAGGAGCAGAGATGGAGCCAGCCCCATGTTGGCCTGCCATTTCAGGACCTAATAGTGAGGCCAAGGACAAGACAAAAAAAATCCCTGATCTAAACAGGCTGGTCCATGCATTAGTGAATGCTTATATTGCCTACAGAGAGCTGGGACATGAGGCTAATGGCTAAGCAGATGCATTAAAGGTTGAGGGTGCACTGTAAAAGCTGCCTGGTTTTACGTAAGCATTAGAAGAGTGCTTGACTATTTCCCTCACTATCTTGGAATAATTTTATGTTAATTCTTTAAATGTCAATTATTTTGATATTTCTTTGCTGCAGTTCTAGCTCTCAAGTAATTTCTTTTAAATTGTTGCATACACCATTAAACAGGTTCTGTGATAAAGGTCCCATTTTTTTTAATATTGATTTTCTTTTATATCTTTGCAGTACAGAATTAGCCAGGGCTTCAGTTCGGACTCCTATCACTGGTTTGTCTTTATTACTTGTGGTACATTTTCAGTGTTTTCCATTTAAATTTGTGCACTTTGTTTTATTGTGCTTGTAACCAGCTTAATTTATTTCCTATCTCTGTTTCTTCCTTCTACTTAAAATGGACATGCTCATGGCCATCCACTATTATTGAACCAAATACAGGATCCAGGAGAGTTCATTGGGGAGGTACTTGGGGCTGTTGCATAGGACCCTGTCATGTACTTGTCTTTTCAGACCTTAGAGATTACTAATTTCAGAAAGTTGGGTGAAACCTGGCTGGGTTTAATCAACTCATGTCTTTGTATGCTCCATCAATCTCAAAGTGGGTAAGAAAATTGCTTAATAAATTCTTTAACCAGTAGTGTCCCTGTAATTAAATGAGGCCAAATTAAAAAGCACTGCAATAAATGTTTTATCTGCTCTCCATGCTTATTAAAGCCCTGAGCCTTCAAAAGATTTTCCAGGTATTTTCCAGGGAGCACTGGGTCTCACCTTTTTGACTTCCAAGACCTTACCTACAACAGACCATGGGCCTGGTGAATCACAGTGGGATAGTACTGGGAGGCAGACCCTGACTCCCCACTAGGATGAAACAGATTGATTTGCTTTACTCCAGGTTTACTCACCAGCTTAAGTCCATAATTACTGACTTAAAAGAAGAAAGCTCCAAACACAAATCCAAACCCAAACCACAGGGCAACTGCACCTCCCTGACTGCCCCAGAGCAGGGATGTAGCACAGGCAGTAGCACCAGCCCTTTGCATGAGATTACACAGCAGTGGTCCCATTTTGGCTGGAATATTTGCTTTTCCCTTAAAAAATTCACAGATACCTATAAACCACCTTTTACCCATAGGTGCATTTAGTTCTCAGAGTGTCTTCAGACAATCCTACCCCTGAGATGTTTGTGGCACCACGTGGCACTTTCACCTCATGATACACCACTCGAGATCAGTTCAGCTGAGCTGCTGAAGCCACAGCTCAGCAAAATCAGCCCTTTCCCAGCTGTACCACCAGCCAAGCTCTTTAGTCTCAGGTCTCTGGCAGTCACAGCTGCTTCACCTGCTTGCCTCTCCTGAGCCCAGGAGCCCCAAGTCATGGCAAGGCATCAACAAGGGCCACTTGGGAACCAGGAAGGTTTCAGCCAGCCTGGGTCATAGGGGACAGTGTCTGGTTTAACCACAGCACTGAGAAACCCTCACAAGCTCCCCAGAGCAGTAGGACAACACACAGAGAAAACAGCAGAACTGGAGCAGCCAGGGAAGCAGTGTGAGAAAACACAGGGCAGCCTCAGATCTGAACCACGGCACTGCCAGGGCCCACCAGCTTTCCACCCTCCCTTGTTTTGCAGAAAAGAGGAGCTCATCCCAGAGAACTTCCTTCCCAGCTGGGTTTAGCAATGTGCATCAAAAAGTGATACACAAGGACGTTAATGTAAAATTACTCACAGTAACCTGCAACAGCAGCAATTGCAGGGGAGCATTTGGGCTGCCAGGAGACACATAAATGGAAAAGTGCCACCACAGGCCAGACAATCAGCTGCTCTAAATGACGACAGCCACTGCAGGCTGGTGGCTGAGAAGCCATCCTCCTCCTCCTCCTCCTCCTCTTTGTACTGGAAATCTGTCAATTATGTAGTAGGGATGCACAACTGGGAGTCCAGAAATGCCTCTGTTTTGCTGAGGGCTCTTTTTAAATTTGTTATAATCTCCTCATGGGATGTAAAAAAAAAAAAATAATTAATTCATCCTCTCTTTGAGCAATTGCAATCAAATCAAAAAGCAAGATTAATCCAGAATATCCCCTGCTCTAAAATTGTATTCTTGTCACTGCTTGACCAAAGTCACAAACAAACCTAATTGTCCAAACAAATAATGATGGCTTTAATACATATACATTTAGCAAATACAGGGGTTTTGCTTTGCTATTAAAATTTAATTAGTAATTAATATTTATGCAGCCATTGGCTGGAATCCTGCAAGTTACATAAATAAATATTAACTTGTGGATGATTTAAAAAAAAATCCTTGCATCTCTAATTTATTTGTGTGACTCTCTATTACTTATTCATTAATTCATGTATAATTCCAACTCCTCTTCATTCCAGATGGAGTGGGAGGGAAGAGGGAAACTCCCTTGGGACTGATGTGCATGGTTTTAATTCTCAATTTAGTCTCCATTGCTACAAATTAAACGTTTAAAAATCCTAAACAGAGTGTTTAGCAATGCTGGCATGTTCAAATCCATCAGTCTGCAAGAACCAGCATTTCTTTAGGTATGTAATGGTACAAGTTGAAAGCAATATGAAGCACCTAAGCAGAAAAAACATCTTTATATTGTTCTTTTGGCCAGTGAAGGAGCCCCTGCATCCACCCTTACACTGAGGTCAGTGGTGCTTCACTTGCTCCAATGCATGGGTTAGAGGAAAATTCAAGGACTGAGGCCACAGCAAGCTTCTGAATTTCAAGCAATAAAAATATCAAAGAAGCACCTTCATAGGGGTTATTTTGCTATTAATTTTTTGGCACGCCATCAAAAAATCAAGGCTTTCTCATCCCAGAAATACCTGACTGGGAAATCCAGGCTGCTGAGAACAGCCCATCGTCCCAAGTGCCACACATGTGCTGCAGCCCAGCCTCAGCTGCTGCACAGCGAGGAATTTCTTCTGGTTGTGGGCTCCTGGCTGTCTCCCCTCTACCCTCCTGCTGTCTCTGGCTGGACAGGTTTTGGCAAGCAACTCTTGCTGTGCTTTGCCTGGCAGCCTGCAGCTGTGACAGCTGAAGGGAGGTGCATGCACAGGTCTCAGCATCAGTGGCGAGAGGGAGAGGAACACCAGCTGAAAGGCACAATCCTAGCCCAGCTCCAGTGTCTCTCTCAGTGTTTAAAAGCAGGCATTTGGGACTGGTTTATTGCCCTGCTTGCCTGGGCCATTACCAAAGCCCACACATGATTCCTCTCCCCGGGGTCCTCGTAACACTCTGATGTGTGACAGCTCTCAGGAGCCCCTGATTCCTACAGGGTAAATATCAACTGAAATAGAACAAATGGCATATAGTTCATTACTGAAGGGACTAATTAAACAGTTAGAGAACAGTCCTTGGGAACAAATAACGATGCAAGGGATGTACAAGTGCCCCAGTGACACTGCTGACCTCATCTCACAGCTCCAGGACCATTTGAGGAGCAGAGGAGAGGAACAGTGCTATGGCATGTACATCTGGAGAGCAGGGATGTTGGCTTTACAGCAGTGCAGCACAAAAAGGCTTGGACAAGAGGTCTGGAGCCAATATCTGGGAGACCATTTTTGCACATGTATGCATTGTCTCCCTCCTTGCTGAATTTGGCATTGAAGGACTGCTGCAGTCTGGCTCTATGGGACTGGGATGTGAGGAAATCTTAGGGTCAAAGATGCACCAATGTCAGGCAAGAAGGCAAAACCCTTTAGGTACTGAAAACCAGATTTGGTTTCCCTTAGTATGGATATCTGGCCATGGGCATGACTATTAAGGCAGCTGTTTAGAGCCAGACAAGTGGAGTGAACACAACTCAGCCCCAAAAGATGAGAGGAAGCAAAGGGGCTACAACCATCTTAAATTTTTTCAGCTCTCCTGCTTCAAGCATTGTCTCCTTTAAATACCTCCCTGCTGTCCTTTCTGAGCTAAATTTCTGAGCTAAATGCAGTAATTTCCAAGCAGTCACCTCCTGCTCTCCAAAGAGCTAGCTTATGCACATAGGCTTCTGTGACCTTAAGACCCCAATAATTGGGGGCTATAAATTGCTAAGAAACAGAGGTTTTTCCAGTTTAACCTACACTTTATAAGCTGCCTAATAATAACACAGCACCATGGGGTAGAACATTAGGCAGGAGAGATGGTGGCATTAAGAGATTATATTGGCAAGACTTTAGGGTGGATTTTGCACATCCAGATCAAGATCCCAGCAGCTACAATGATGTATCTCTGCTCCTAGAGGAGCTGAAATAAATTGAGGTGCTGGCTTACACCCACAGAAATCCCCAAGGCACTGACAGCCCTCTCTTCATTCTTAACCTAGACAGAGAGGAGTTCCTAAAAATATCAGTAAACTGCCCACATTTTTTTTTTTGCGATCACTTGCAGTTTGTCTCTGCAGTTGAAGAGGATTTATGTCTCCTGGCCTGGGAGACTCACTATGGTAGGGTTGGGGTTGCAGCACAGAACTGTTTTATTTTAATCACAAGGTTGCTGCCAGGCACAGCCAGCTCCTCTCTCTGTGCTGCTGCACTCAGGAGCTGTGTGGATCCAGACACAGCTCTATTTCCTGATTTTTCCATCCCATTTCATCACAGCAGTGATGGCTGGAAACACTTGTTAGCACAATTTCAGTCCCACTCTACCTGAATTCTGCTGATAAGGTTAAGCTTTAGTCCAAGGCCTCACTGGTTTATATTTCACAGCTAGCAGACATGTCCTAGAAAGAAGCATCAATGCTATATGGATTCCATCTATTACAACTGGGTTACCAATAAAAATGCAAATGTACCTCAAAACAATGCAATTAGCGGAAATGTCGAAGAAAATCCATCTAGATCTGGAAAAGAGTTTATACATTATGGTGTAGGAGGTAGCAGAGCTGTAGTGTTATTGAGCCATTTGAAGTAATATCCCCCATTACTGCAGAGCCCACATTTCTCTGGGATTTCCTGTGGGCTGACAAAGGCTCCAGTTTCACTCCCTCTCACACCAGCAGCATGATCCAAGGACAAGGGCTAGCCCACCTGCAGCAGCATGCACCTGCTGGCTGGAACTTCGGAGCAGCTGCAAAACTCGTTCTAGGGGACAGGGGAGTAGGCAGAATGTACCAAGGCACCGTGCTCCTGCCTGAGTCCAAAGCCAGCCCTACAAGGCTGTGTTTTCTCAGTTGTGCTGTGGTCCTTAATCAGCACTACTGGCTTCTTGGTACTGCTTTTCTCTATATATTTTTTTTCCTTTTTTTTTTTCTTTTTTTCTTTCATTTTTTCTTCCTCTCACTATCTCATTCCTGGAAACAGCACGCTGGAAATCTCCTCTGACTCAGAATCTGCCTCCCACCGAGATGGGAATCTCAAAACTGTACATAACGATGTTAACATTGTGTTTTCCCAGCTGGTAAAAGTCCCGCGTGCAGGATGCTTCACATTAGAGACAAAGGCAGTTCATGCCTGAAAAATCAGGTTCAGCTTCATACTCGTGCTGCTGCTGCTGCTCAGGAGCGAGCGGGAGGAGCGGAGCCCCAGCCCGTGGCTAGGCTTGCGTCTCCCTCTGCTGCCGCGAGCCGGCCACTGCTGCCACTGCTGTCATTGTCACTGCTGCTGTCACTGCTGCCACTGCTGCCACTGCTGTCATTGTCACTGCTGCCACTGCTGCCACTGCTGTCACTGCTGTCACTGCTGCCACTGCTGTCATTGTCACTGCTGCCACTGCTGTCATTGTCACTGCTGTCACTGCTGCCACTGCTGCCACTGCTGTCATTGTCACTGCTGCCACTGCTGCCACTGCTGTCACTGCTGTCACTGCTGTCATTGTCACTGCTGCCACTGCTGTCACCTCTGCCACTGCTGCCACTGCTGCCATTGTCACTGCTGCTGTCACTGCTGTCACCTCTGCCACTGCTGTCATTGTCACTGCTGCTGTCACTGCTGTCATTGTCACTGCTGCTGCCACTGCTGCCACTGTTGTCATTGTCACTGCTGCTGCCACTGCTGTCACCTCTGCCACTGCTGCCACTGCTGTCATTGTCACCTCTGCCACTGCTGCCACTGCTGTCATTGTCACTGCTGCCACTGCTGTCATTGTCACTGCTGCCACTGCTGTCACTGCTGCCACTGCTGTCATTGTCACTGCTGTCACTGCTGTCACCTCTGCCACTGCTGCCACTGCTGTCATTGTCACTGCTGCTGTCACTGCTGCCACCTCTGCCACTGCTGCCACTGCTGTCATTGTCACTGCTGCCACTGCTGCCACTGCTGCCATTGTCACTGCTGTCACTGCTGTCACCTCTGCCACTGCTGCCACTGCTGCCACTGCTGTCATTGTCACTGCTGCCACTGCTGCCACTGCTGCCACTGCTGCCACTGCTGTCATTGTCACTGCTGCCACTGCTGCCACTGCTGCCACTGCTGCCATTGTCACTGCTGTCATTGTCACTGCTGCTGTCACTGCTGTCACCTCTGCCACTGCTGCCACTGCTGTCATTGTCACTGCTGCCACTGCTGCCACTGCTGCCACTGCTGCCATTGTCACTGCTGCCACTGCTGCCACTGCTGCTGTCACTGCTGTCCCTTGTCACTGCTGCCACTGCTGTCATTGTCACTGCTGCCACTGCTGCTGCCACTGCTGCCACTGCTGTCCCTTGTCACTGCTGTCACTGCTGCCACTGCTGTCACTGCTGCCACTGCTGCCACTGCTGTTACCACCACTGCCATTGCTGCCACTGCACCTGGGACCGCAGTGACCCGGGTGACAGAGAGCTGCATTCCCACCAGGAGGTGCTTTCCAAGGGCTAGAAACTAAAGGGAATAAAAACCCCCATATCTTGGATCATTGCCCATAAATCTCTCGGGAGGATGAGGAGAAGACAAACAGGGTCAGCACATGCTCCAGCACTCGGAGCTGCGATGTCCCCACGGGTGGCTGCAGGGCCCACCCCAGCTGCCCAGCGCTGGGACAGCACGGTGTCAGCCTGGAGAGGCAGAGCTCATCTGCAAGGTATGTTCAGCCCCACCCCACTGCCAGCTCTCCCCATCCCCGACTGCCCAAGGCTGGGCTTTGCTGCCCTGACACAGAGGACATTGGCTTGCAAGGTTTCCTTTTTGAGAAGCAGCAGTTCTCAGTTCCTGCAGAGCTGGGACAGCGCAGGCCCTCCTGTGGGAGCATAACTCCCCCCTCTCTTTGTCATGGGGTAGAAACCAGACCCACTCATTCACCAATTAGAAAGGAAATACAGCTCCTTTCCATTTATTCTACAACTGCAAACAAAAGTGGAATGAAAACTGATCAGCTTAATGCCCTCACCTTAGAAAAGGACATCCTCACTGGAAAAAAAGGGTACAGAGAAAATCTGCTGCATACACACAACTTGCAGAGTTGAAGGGACTTCAGAGCTGCAGCCCTGGGCAAGGTCATTTGGTGAAATGTGGATTAAACTTCTCACATCACTTAGAAAGCACAGGGATGTCTCTCAAGAACCACTTCACAAAGTGTTTCCCTGCAGGGTGTGCAGCTCCTCTGGACTGACGTAGGCGACACTTGTGGGGCAAAGCCTGCAGAGCTGTATGACTTCTGTAAGGTAGTAATTACAGAGACTTTGGAAATGGAATCAAATCTAAAAAAAAAAAAAAATCTACTTGAGATATTGTTTTGATCCATTGAGTCTGAGAGTGCCCTTCTACTTTTACTGTGTCCATGCCCTCAGCATTCCTGGAGGCAAAGGAAGTACCATTATCTCTTTGTGTTCCACAGAGAAACAGGAGACAGAGGATGTAAGAGCAGGCTTTTCAGAAGTGCCTGGAAATTTTCAGTCCTGTACTTAGGCTATACTACTTTAGAGAGCCCTACTTGCAGAGTTGAAGTTAGCAGCTTTGGCTTGAATCCAGTTTAGTTGCCCAAAGCTAAATAATCAAGCATGAAGGTGCTTAAAAAAAGTAATAAAAAAATCACCAGACACTGTTGAAATGTTGACCCAAATTACTTGTCCTGGGTTATACAGGAGAGATTGGGATGGGGCCAAGTAGACTGAATTGCCTCCTGAAATGCTGAGTAGCACCCAAAAAGCCCAAGTTCCATCCTTTGGAACACTGGAGCCCCCACAGGATGTGTGTCTGAAGCATCCAGAGGACAGCTCTCACCCAGAGTCCTGCATGGCTTCCTAGCAAAGCACCTTGTGTGGGGTTACAGAGCTTCATTCAGCACCCAGGTGGCAAGAGACCAAATTGCCTGTTAAAAACAGGGCTCCTCTGAGAGCAGAGGGAGATACCATGAACTTCAACACTTTTTCCTTCCTCCACCCTTTGTATTCCCTGAACAAAAGTTTGCATTTAGGCTCCAGCAGCATGCTGCCCACCACTGTCTGACACTTACCTGTTATTATAATGCCTTTGCTGTGTCATCCAGAGCTGACCTTGGGAAAGAGATCTTATATATATTCATAACTCCATTTAATTTCATCATTAGTTCTTCTGTGTACCTAATTTATCACCATAACCATGTCAAAGAGGGAAGCCTGCAATTTCCTTGCCAATATAATGCTACTGTAGTAAGAAGGCATCAGCAGAGCAGTTACTAATCTGCTGTTCTGCCTTCCTGACTTGCCACCTGGGGATAGCTCTAGGAGGCAGGTTTCCTTTCTCAGCCATGCTGATCTGTTAAACTGTTAAATGCAATAAAGCTGTTGCTTCACAAATTACTCTGTTTAGATCTTAAACACATGAATAATGGTGGGCTTGAAGTGGAATATTTTGCTAAAGAATCTATTAAAAAATTAAAAAGGTGTTGAGAGAGCATTAGAGAGCATAAATCACAATTTGGATGTGACAGCATTTCAGCAAGGAGCTGATGTACAAACTCCCAGTTGATTCCAAGAGCATCTGGATCAGTGGTTAGCTTAGGGTTAGCCCTGCTGAAGGAAATGCTGATGAAAGAATAAGATTTATCTTTTGTACAGCTGTCAGTTTGCCAATCTCAAAATATACCACAAAAAAAGCCCCAAAATCCCCATGTAACGGGCAGAGACATTTCAGTCTGGGCAGCACAGTGACAAGACTAAGGACACTGAGCAAGGTGGTGGCAGAGCTGAGCCCAATCCCATCACACACAACACAGCCTCCCATCACCTACAGGAGCGACCAGGGGCTCCCAGCTCCTGCTGCCTTGCAGCCCTGACTGCACATCTCAGGAGCTCTGCAGCCATCCCCGTGGTCACAGGCACGTCCCAGCAGTGCAGCCCTGCTCCCAACAGCATCCTGGTGCTCTGGAGAGCTCCATGCCCCTCCCCAGCCATCCCTGCTCCCTCCTGGGGCCAGTGCCCAAAGCTGCTGCTTGGAGTCACGTCGCAGAGGAGGGGCAGCAGCTGCCAGCTGTGTGTGCCTACGTGCAGAGGGACACTGCAGCTCCTCTGCTGCACACACACAACCAGCACCCCATGGGAGCGCCCCAAAAACCTGCTCCTGGGACCCCCTGGGTAAGGCAGGGGCACAGCCACAGCCAGGACAAATGCAGTCACTTGCTTCAGAGAGTCACTTGTTTGAGGATCTGTGGGCTCACAGCAGCTGGGAAAGAGCCTGTCCTTAACAGGCAGCAGATACAGCACCAAGGAGCCAGGGCAGGGTCCAGAAATGCTCACAGGAGCTGTTTGCCACACAGGAGCTGGAAATGTGCACAGATATGATTAAGAAGACCCTTTCCAAGCCAGCCTGAGTGAAATGGACACAGAGATGCTTTGCTAAACAGGCCTGGGAAAGCCCAGAAACACATGGAAAAACAGCACCAGAAGTTATTTACAAGGAAATGCAGAGGAGGACAAAGGACAAAGCAGAGGAGGAAAATCTGGTGAAAAAAAATGCGCTGCAAATGCTTTACTTCTGAATGGTGAAGGGCAGGATTTATCAGCAAATGACACACAGATCAACAACAATAAGTACTGCAAGAGAAATAATTATGTCAAAGCTTCAAGAAAGAGAGGGGGGAAAGGTCATACTAATTTGGAGTGATATTAGTTCAGAAGAAAGCACAAGGCAAATAGGCACAGGGACTGATGGTAAACAGGGTGAGTTCCCAGATATTTCACAGCATCACACAGAAAACAAACCAAACCTGCAATTAAGCAAAGCAAAATTAAATCTTGGCAGGATCCAAATACCCCTGAGGAGATTCTAAATTACACACAAGATGTTCAGGCCTTCTAAAGGTACCTTCTTTGGCAGCATGTGACACAGCTGGATATGTCCCCATGGGTGAGAGGGGCTTGGAGAGGTGTCAGGACACACTGCAGAGCTGCCTGAGAGACAGCTGCCACAAGTGCAGTCTGCCCAGCTGAGTCCCAGGTTTGGGACAGGATAATCCTGAGACAGGAAGAAGGAGCAATAGGGCTGCCATCAGTGTTGGATACAGCAGCTTCAGTAAAGTGGTGTAACTTTGCAATCCAAGTGAGACCAGACCTGGGATGAAATATTCATATGGTGAAAACATGAACAGAATAAAAGCATGCAATCAAAGCAGACTACATCCCCAATCTCCTCACATCCAAGCTGCTAAAACACTCCAGTTTTTAGGCACATGAGCAGTCAGCAGGCAGCTCCCTGAGTATGCAGCATATTAAGAGAAAATATACCAAAGCAGCACAGCAAATACAAAAGGCAGTTCAAGGCAACCTCCAACCATTGCACACTTATCAGGACAGCAGACAAGCTTCACTTGAACAGATCCAAGCAAGCTAAATGGTGCACTGAACACACTTCCATCCAGGTGTCTACCACCAAAGAAACTTTACCTGCCTTGGCAAAAGGGAAACAAGGACATTGCCAGTGTTGGATGGCAATATTGAAGATTAGCATAAGCTCCTAGGCAAGGAAAGTGGACTTGACTTGTTAGGAGTACCAGGATCCAAGTACAGATGGCTGAGACTGTCATTTGGGATCAAAAGTAGAGATGCTGCCAGCAAGACACACTAACAAGACTCTCAGGGATCCATGTCACTGTTGATGACATTTAGGGGTAGAGATGAACAGACAGCTTGCTGGAAGCTCTGACAGTGGCAGGGTACAACTGGCTTTGTCAGTCAACATGACAGGAGAGCAATTGGGCCCATTTGACAGTACCAAGCTGAAATTGTGTTGCTGCACTCTTCACTTGGTGATCTTCCAAGGGCAGCCTGGGAGAAGTTCAAACCAGGGCAAAACATTCAAGATGAAACCAGATGCTAATCACTGCTGGATGCCCCAAAACACCCTCAGCACTTGCCACTCAAGGGGTCACACAAAGCAGCAACTTGTTTGGATCAGTCTTGTGAGCTATCCCTGCTGCAGCCAAGCCTGACTGATCCCACAACAAGTGTGCCTTTGCCACCCTTCCCAGGAATATTGCATCAGACGTGTCTTTTGGCAGTCCTCAGCCCTCTCCCCCAGCTGGCAGCCCTGGCACAGGCAGCCTGGTTCCACCACCAGCCTTACCTGCTGCACCATGGGCTGCCTGGCTCCAAGGAAAGGCTTTACCCCACACTCAGCTGACACTCTGCCAGAGCCATCAATGCTCAGGACCTCACCAGCACCTCAGTGAGTGCCAATCAGTGGAGAGCCAGCCCTGGCAGTGCAGTACTGGAGATTTCTGTGTGCCACAAAGAGTGGGCCCCCCCTCCTAAAGGATGGCACCCTCACCTGGAAGAGGTGGTTTTGGCAGCCGCAGCAAAGCAGCTGAACATTAACCCCTCCTTAGGGCTGGCTCCCATGGAAGCACAGGGAATTTTGCCATAGACATCCCTTGCGGGCAGAAAAACACCTTTGAAGAAAGAAAGCAAAGTCCTCCATGGGGTTTTGTTTGTCCCCTGTCCTGTATCTTTCCAAACTCACCTCCTGTTGTTTTCCAAGCCTGGAAGTGGAAAAAAAATGTAAAGTGGCAGGAGTGCCAGCACAGCTCAGGGAAGATTGCAAAAGCAGCCTGAGGAAGAGGGGAGCTCCCAGCCCCACACCACAGAGACCCGGGGGAAGGAGAAGTCAGCAAAGCTCCCTCAGCATCCCAGCAGAAGGAGAAGCTGCCGAGTGCCAGAGTGGAGAAACCCGTCTGCTTCCCCTCCTTCCCCACAGCGTGGAGCTGCACTGCCTGCTTTTAGCAGCTTTGCAGCTCCGGGTGGAGCTCCCCAGGGCTGTACCCAACTCTCAGCAGTGTGAATGGCACCTGCAGCAGCCAGAGGCATCTAATAAAGCATAAAGCACTGGTCAGACTCCGGGCTGGTTGCTTTTCCAGCTCAAGGAAGGCAGGTGACAGCCCATGTGCCATGGAAATCAGTGCCTTCAGTGCACACGTGAACAAGCAGAGGGAGTTTGTGCAGCAATAGCAGCACTTTGGGCCATAGGATTTGGTACTTTTGTTCTGGTTCTGGGAACCCTAAAGCTGGATTTACTGCACCATCAAATCACAGTACACAAGAGGTCTGAAGAACTGGTAAGTTCCTGTGTCCCTGCTGGGAAGGCAGGTATGTTTTCAACCCAGGGAACAAATTACCCTGCTAAAGTAGAGATTCTCCTAAACTGCATTTGCACTTCTAAACTTCTAGCAGGAAATTGCACCTTGGCAATGTTTTCCCATTAAAACCCCTTATTTAAAGCACTGATTGCATTATCCTAAAATAAATCTCAGCGTTCAGGGCTGTTTAATGCCAGGGGTTGGATTTGGAGCCAAGCTGTGCACGTGTAACTGCACCAGCCTCATCAGGGCTGCTTCTGCTCCTCACCCACACAAAGCAGACAGTAATTTGCATCCTCCAGTGCAGCTGCCACGAGCACTCTGTGCTGCTGCTCTGACACGACCCAGACAAGGCTGCTCTCCTGGGAGGCTGCAGCTCAGCTGAAATCACTGCCCACAGCAATGCAACTGCTGAGATGACACTCCAATATTTTTAGCTGAGCTGGTACAGCAAAGCAAACACGTGGCCAACCTGGATCACCTCTGAACACTGTGAGGGGTGGAGGAGCCCAGTGACGTGGGACCTCCCAGAATGGCATTGCTGCCACCAGGATAGCTCTTCCTTGGAAGGAGCTATGAACAGGGACACTGCTGTGACCACTGATAACAGAGATACAGATTGTAAGAGAGAGGTGAAATGCAGCCACTGATATGCCTGACTCAATGCTCTAGCTGAATACAGATATGCTTTCTTTTTATTCTGGAAAAAGAAACCTTTGTGAAGCTAAAAAAAATGGGGAAAACTAAAGGCAGCGCTTCAATGAAACCCCACAGATACATTTCATCAATTAAAAAAACCAAAATTGAATCTTTTTTCAGAAATCAGACATTCAAAAGACACCTATTTTTCGCAAAACACAATTTCTCTTTGCAAAATCAAAAATGCTTGCTGGGGCCCCAGCACCTTGTCTACAGAAGCAGCAAACACCAGACACGCAGGAAACTTGCTTTATTTAATTAATTGTATTTCTTTCTTTTTCCTTCTATATTCTCCAAGGGACAATGTGGATGTGATAGGCTGCAAAAGCCACAGACATGCTCTATCTGTGAAATTGAAGTCTCCAGGCTTCCTGCCTGGCAGTGTTGTCTTTCTGCACCCTGGGGTCCTCTGTACAACTCAGATCTCTTGATCTCATGTGGAAGGGGAACTGTGCTGCTTCTGCTTTTGCTAATGCAGCCTACCATGGTTTGGTAGCCTCCTCTCCATCCTTTTTGTCAAAGATACTCCTCTTGTGAGACAACACTGCTAGGAGAAAAAAATTATTTCCTGTCAGTAAGAGCTGATATTTTTCTGAGGGCAGGTAGACCAAGATAGACTGGCAAAGAAAATCCTTTTGATATCTTGACATCTACTGGTGAGAAGCCAGCTCATGCCCACAGCAGTGGAGAAGAAGTTTCTGCCCAATTTCTCTGCCTGCCCACAGGACATTGAATTAAAAACTTACCAACAACAGGGCCTGGCCCAAAGCAGTTAGTCCATCCACATCACTGAGAGATGGATACTTGTTTGGGTCCTCACTAAGAGGCAGGATGAGGCCAGGTTGTCCTCTTTCAGCATCTTGTTTGCAATAGCCACTCTGTTGAACTGGTGTTCTGGTAGCTCTGAGCATCAATAATGCAGATATCTACCCTGGGGGTGTTAAAAAATATACCAAAAGTGAACTCCTATATTTTTGGGTTTGCCTATCTGCACTTACATGCCATCAGCCAGGACTGCTGCACCCTCCTAGACTCCACAGGTGCCAGGGGCTCAGCACCACCAGCCATGCTCATTTGGATATTGAAAATTTTCTTCAGCTACAAAAATGTTCTTTCCTTGTGTTAGGTACACACTGTGCAGCATTTGGAACAAATACCTGCAACTGCCTTTTTGATTTTTTCCCTTTTCTTCTTTTCCCAGTAACATTATGTTCTCCTAGAGAGGAAAAACATTAGCTTGGTGCTTGGGATGATTCAATTACTCAGCAGCAGGTCAGATAAAAAACAAACATTGGATGCTGCTTCTTGCATCCTCTAAGCAAAAGCCTTGCTGCAGCACATGTGCACTAGAATTTCAGACAGCATCTTAGGACCAGTAGTTCAAAACTACTGAAATAATTTGTACCCTTTTTTAAAATGCTTGGTTAAAAAAAAAATAATTGTCTACAAGAAGTGGCTATACATTCGCCTTTTTAAAAAACATTTGGATTCATTACTTATTACCAGGCCTAAATATTTTTTCTCACTACTTGGAAGGAGTTGTGAAATTCAGCTAACACATACAAATCCTGAGTTTCATTAATAATGATATCTGCTTTTGGAGAGTCCCATTCTCCTAGCAGATGTTCAGATAAACTAGAACCAGATAGAGACATCTCCCACAATATTCTTCATGATTTTGATCAAATGGAGACTGTGTGGAAGCATTTGCTACCCCAGCTCTACACTTTCCATGGATGTTGGCACACATGAAGCATTGCAAAAGCTGGTGAGAATTTATATTCACAGAAACATTCACACCAGAAGAATTCATGCTGTCATCACACTGGAATAGGAGAGGACAAAGTAGGAGGTCCCAAAGAAGGAACCAAAAAATGCCCAGGCAATCAGACAAATAATGAAAAAAAAAAAATGCACTTCTAAGCAGCATGAAAACACCAATGTGAAGCAAGGGCAGGGAGCTGCACTGTGACCAAGAATGAGGAATTGATGCAACAAAGAATTTAAGCCAAATTTTGGTGCAAAATTGGTACAAGGACACAGATCAAAAAGGCCTTCTTTTAGCTTTTACATGACCACAGAAACCCCCAGACTTTTCTCTTTGGCACTTCAAGGCACTCAGCCAGGATTGAACCCAGCACCTCCCTCAGCCCTGCCAGGTCAGGCTCGGCTGCAGAGCCCTGGGCAGAGCAGCTGCCTTCCCAGGCTGTGGCACAGCTGCCTGAGAGCTGCCCAAGAGGAATTTGGGTATTTACAGCAGCCCAGCACTTACAGTGGGCAGCCAAGGAGGAAAAGGAACCTTCTCCTCACACCTTCGTGCCAGCAGAACCCACCAATTGTGCTGGTGCACTCCCACTCCCTGCCCTGAAATGCTTCTCTGCTGCAGAAGCAGGAGGGTGTCCCTCTCATCAGGGCACAGCTGGTGGGGACACAAAAGCAGGGCACTGCTCTGCTGCTTCTTGCAGGGCATCCCACTGCCATGGTCCCCTGACAGCCTCTGTCCCATGGATGAGGGTGGGATTGGAGGTCCTGGAAGCTGACACAGCCAGGCTGAGGGGTGAGCAGGTCACAGGGCAGGATGTGGTCACCAAAAAGCCCTTTTGCTAGGGTGTGCCTCCAAAATGCACTCTGGGAATAGTCTGAGCAAAATCACTTCTCCCTTAAGGTTCTCCAGGAGGATGACTTATTTTTATAAACTCCTGGACAGTTACAGGAAATTGCGCCCTGAAATATTTGTCACTGCTGTCTGAGCTGCAGAAATGTTCTCTTCCTGGTTGTGTTTGTAAGGTGCACAGTGAGCATGGCTGTGTTGGTTTAATTCCAGGGCAGAAGCAGTAAATGGGCTTGGATATGTACTTTTATGATAAAGGCAGTCTGAGTTATCTGGGAGCTCCCAGATGGCACACACTTCCCAGTGTGCTGTCAGAGCTGGATGTGGGCATGTGCCAGCCCTGCCCTCCCTCTGCCAACACACTCTGCTTCCACAAGGAAATACACCAGCGTGTATGACAAAATCTGCAAAGTGTGGACAAGTGGCACAAGAGCCTGAAGCAATGAAACAGGGTAGGGGCAGACTCAGACACCTCTCAGAGAGTGGGACACACAAAGTACTGTGGGCATGTACTGAATCTTGGACTATTTTTCTTGACTTTCTGTGTGGGGCCAGGATCAAACATCCCTCAGAGGAACACAAATATTTTTGGAGATTTCAGTGGGAGGCTGAGTCAACTTCAAAAAACTTTGTTAACAACAGACATATAGAGACTAACAGAGAGATGATGTGTTTTATGGGGATTCTATTCTACTTCCTTAGTTTTAGTTTTTCAGAAGGTGCTTTCTTAGAAACATGCAAATCTTTTCATGTTTCCCCTACTCAAGAATCACAGCAGAATAAAAATACATGGAATTTCAAAACTCCAGTGGCTTATTTTCTTGTTGTCATGTCTTAAATCATAAGGGACAAGAACACAAAGAACAAGATTGCCTGAGAACTGAAATAAGCCTCCTCCTCTGGTTCACTGTGTGCTTAGCAGGATTTGCAGATCTAGACTATCTAATCACATAAATGGAGTTCTGGCTACCCACAGGAACACCAGAGAGAACAGCAGGCAACATCTTGCTATGGAATGATCAGTTTGGTAGGACTGGTTTGAAAAAGGTTTGATTTACCTTGGTTTTATACCCTATATAATTTCAAATACTGTTGTTTTGGCTGAAGTTTTATCCACTGTATACACACTCAGAAATTAGTCTCTCCAAAAACAGGGCTAAGGGGGAGGACACCACATTTTGCCCATGCTTGGTCTTCTGCCAGTGCAAACATTCTTCAGCCTTTTTCATGTCCCTTCAGGGAGCTTGGTCTGGTGAAATCCAGCAACAGGATGAAGTGCAGGAAAGGTAGACACAGACAGCAGTGGTCAGAAAAAACAGTGTGATGGAGCACTGCTCTGTTTAGAAGGTCTTACATGGTTGTGGTAAATTCACTGGTAACCAAACTATCTGAGAAGAGGCAAAATTAGTGATCCAAGCCTTGCACAAAACAAATTTCACTCCCAGTGGAGGATGCAAACCATGTAAAGTAACATAAGCAGGGAAAGCTTGTTCAACACTAATAAATGACCCCTGCAAGCCAGGCTAACAATGGTTAGAACTTCATAACTGCACCTCCTTTAAATGAAACAAAGCCAAAAAGAGGTGGTCAGAGCAAGATGGTGCAGCTTCCCACAGGGTTGTTTCACAGACAGGGTGATCTGAGACAGAGCTGTGCCCACATAGCTCCACTGCCTCATTTCCCTGTCAAATGCAAAGAGCACATGGCAACTAGGAAATGCAAGCCAATTATAAAGCAGAAAATCAAATAGCAGTGCCATCTGGTGTGATCAGTGTCAATCATTCCCCATTTGCAACCCCAGTGCAAAAGAGAGATGGCAAAGAGCTGTTAAATGATAATCCCATTTGGAAACTGTCTTTTTCAGATTTTAAGAAAGGAAGAGGTCATCCTCACATCCTCTCCAGCACCTTGGGATAGGGCTTGGAGATGGGGGACATACTTGGTTCTGCTTTTATCTGAAGCAGTTTGAATACTCAGCCCACTCAACCTAGGAAGTTTGGGAGGCTAATACAGCCCCAAAACATAGGGAAGCACTTGTGGTCTGAAATGACCACTGTGCCCATCACAAGTAACTCCCCAGACCTCCATTCACATCTTCAGCAGAGCTGTTCCTAACGGGCTGTGCCAGTCCTGAGGAACTCCACCCTTCAGCTGAGCAAACACGTTTCAGGCAGAACCTGAATGAGCCTCTCTCTCTTTGACAGATCAGGCACTTGCTGTTTAATTACACAGATGAGTAACACCAATGAACGGCTGCTTTTCCTTCGGAGTTGTTACAGGGGAATGGATGCGAATTAGGCTGTAAAACAAAACAACTGTGGTGTAAATAGTGTAATTGCTGTCTTCTCATCTGTGGCATTCAATGAGCTGTTAAAGGCATTTTACATGGCTGCCACGAGCCACTTCACCGTCTTGCAGAGTCTGGCAATAAATAACTCCTTTGCAAATGAGAGAGGGAGATGTACTCCAGTGTGAGCCCCACAGCTGCACTACATCAGCAGGGACAAAGGCAGGGTGGAAGATGATTCAGGCTCTCACTTGTTGACTTCAAGAAGGGATGGACAAGTTGAGGCATGCTTCATTTGGGCATATCCTCATTTGACAGCTTTACCTAAGAAAGTCCCCGGAAGGGACATTTATTGGAGGTCAGAGTTTGTAGCCCAGGTTCCTCACAGAGCCTCACAGTTCCTCACAGATGTGCTCAAATAGCAAGTGGGGATGGGATTTAGACAGTGATTTAATGACCTCTCTAGTTCAGGGTTCATCCTGAGCACTGTTGCAGGAGCCATCCTCCTTTCCTTTGGTGCAGGCAGCTCAGTGGTGTGGAGGGTTGGGGTCCCCTCACATCTGTGCAGCCACAACATTACAGGTGTTAGGGAAGAAAGTCAAACCAAAACCCAGCCTGGCCTGCAGAGAGCTCCCCCAGAAGGGCAGAGGCAGAGAAAAAAAAAAGGGCTTTTGCAGTTCTTGTCCCAGGGTTAGAGACCTCATTTAGTCTGTTCTCAGAAATCTGAGAAATTAAACAGGGCTGGGACTGGTTTGTCATGTTTTGTCCCAGGGTGACAGTGATGACTCAGAGCATGAAAAAGGAATGAAGACCCCAAAGGCCCAGGTTTTCTTCTTACCCAGTTGAATGTCTGAGCCTCTACCTCTCCATGTAAATTGAAATTTGACACTCAAAAATTTGACTGTTGTTTTCCTGCTGCTAACAACAACTTCACAGAATGACAGACTGGTTTGGGTTGGAAGAAACCTTGAAGTTCATCTTGTTCCAATCCCCCTGCCATGGACAGGGACACCTTCCACCAGACCAGGCTGCTCAGAGCCCCCTCCTGCCTGACCTTGAACACTTCCAGGGATGGGGCATCTACAGGTTCTCTGGGCAACGTGTTCCAGTGTCCCACCACCCTCACTGACAAGAATTTCTTCTTAATATCTAATTTAAATCTCTCCTCTTTCAATTTAAATCTATTAAGCCTTGTTCCAACACTATATGCCCTCACAAAAAGTACCTCCAGCTCTCCTGTAGCTCCCTTATGTAATGGAATGTGCTGTAAGTTCTCACCAGAACCTTCTCCTGTCCAGGCTGAACACCCCAAATCTCTCAGCCTGTCCTCTTAGGAGAGGTGCTCCAGCCCCTCTGATCATTTTCATGGAACTCCTCTGTGCTTATGTTAAGGCATGGCTTAAACTCTCCTCAGCTATTTTTTACTAAATGTGAGCAACCCCCAAAAAAAGATAAATAGCCTGTGCAGGCATCCTCTCAGGCCTCCTGATACCACAACTCATAGCTGTTAATTTTTTAACTGCCAGCAGCCCTTTTATGTCTTCCTTCCAACAACAGTCAGTCATTTGTCCAAACAAAGTTCATCACCCTCTCTGATCTTTCCATCAGTGCCCTGTTTGGTGGGTATGGATGTCCAGATCCTGCCAGGGCTAGTGATGGCTGGAGCAGAGTGACCACACAGTCTGTGAACAAGCCCCTTGCACATCCCACAGAGACTGGCAAGGATCATAATGCTAAACTTGCCAGCTCAGCAGATTTCAAAGCACGTAACACAGGCAAATTGGGTGTATCTGTTCAATGGAAGGACAGGGACAAAGATAAACATCTCCAAAGGCCTCTGGATGTTTAATGGGTTCTGAAAATGGAGTCACAGCACTCTCCAGAAGTATGGCCAGATGTTGGCCCTCTTGGTGGCCCCCATCATTTCCTCAGTGGCTGCACCACAGCAATACCTACTACAGCAAGGGAGTGTGACAGCATACACTGAAAACTTCTCTGTTTTTTATTAATATCAGCATCATCCTGTACCCTCCTGGAGAGCACCAGAGCTGACTGGCCATGGTCCAGCTGCATTGTACAGCTGAATCTTCCTTTGCATGAGTCCTTGCCCACAGAGACTCTGTGATTCTCTGTTTTTAATCAGATCCCAAATATCCTCTCTGCTATACTGATTTGTGATTCTAAAAGTGGCCAAGATTCACAGCTTCCTTTTTGACTTCTTGGGGGTGTAATCTCATCCACAGCAGAGAAATCTAATAAACTTCATTCACCTCAGTGCAATGACACTGCCTTGGGCCAGCTGCAACTCCACAATTGGCCACTCATTTCACACCACATTTCCGACATTTCAGCACATATCTTTGCTTCTGCTTCCTTTTCTCATTTGACCCAAATTACTTCTCCTTTCTATGTTCTATTCACATAAAACCTGCATTTCAACCAGAAAAAAAAAGAAATTAAATGAACTTTTATTTTGGGCTGAAGAAGGCAAGAAGGATTGAGGTTCTCAATCCCACCTCCAAGCTGAAAATTTAAACACTCTACAATTCCCCTGTCCCTGACATGGCAGTGAAGCCTCCTACACTCCCTCCTGCCCTTCCCAGCAGTCCCTCAGGCTTTATCTGCCCCCTCCCATTCCAAGTGCCTGACTCCTCTGGCATTTCTGCTCACCTCCCACATTACAGGCGACCCAGACCTTTCCATGCTGTCCTCATTTGCTCCCTTCAGTCTCAAGGGACTGCAAATGCCCAAGCTGTGGAGCTCCAGGGCACAAATAACACTGCCTGGTTGATGCTGGGCACTCAGAGCACCCAGAGCACACAGCCCTGATGAGCATCCCTAATTGAAAAGTATTTGCTTTTTCTCCCTTCTCCCTCTTCTGACCACCAGAAGATCCAAAAAAAACCAAAAAAAACATCCTTGTAAAACAGAGGTGAGACATCAGTCCAGAGAGCTGTGACAGCTTTAATCCAGCTGTTTGAGGAAGCAGCTCACCCACAAGATCAAAACTTTCACCTGGCTTGTGCTCTGTGGACAGCAGCCCTCTGTGTCTGCACAACTCATTAGACCTTATCACACTGCTTGGTGATAAGAGGCAGCCAGTGCAGACAGGGATATTTGCACAGTGCTGGATCCAGGGTGGCTCTCCATGGGTCCAAGGCAGCGCCTGGCTGGGGGAAGGCTCCAGCTGCCTCACTGAGCAGAGGATCAGAAGGTGTCCCCAGAGAAGTGCAAACCTGCTGGCTGCCAAAGGCTTCTCTGCACTGGGCTGCACGCAGCTGTGGGTACAGAGCATCTTCCAACCAAGCACTAATGAGCTCTGTGTGGGTATGTCCAGCTGTGGCTATCTGGAAAATATCAGCTATTCCCAGCCAGAGGGCTGGGGGCAGCTATCACTGTCCTCTTTGTTATCAAGCTCCTTCAGTACAAAGAGACTGGAGTAGCTGCATGCTGCTGAGCATAGTCCAGGAGCAGATTCTACATCTTATGAGTAATGCCAGTTTGAACCGAGTTCTCAAAATACATGTCTCACCAGCTAGGAACTGCTAGACTCTAGCTATTCTTAGCCCCCAAGTCACTGTGGTAAGAAGCTAAATGGAAATGATTCCCAACAAAAGACATACTGAAATCAAAATATTTATCATGCTGCTTGTGTAAATGGGAAAAGGCTCTTCATTTTCAGGGAGGACAACATGCTGCTTTTGTATGAAATCACTTCATGGCCGATGTTAACTCATCTGGAGTTTCTGGAGGGAAAATGAGTGCAAGGTGCTTGTAGGGACCCTGCCTCCATGCTCCCATCTGGGATCACCTCTACGTGTTTGATGAGGAATTCACAGACCAAGCAAAGCAGCTGCACCAGACACATGGGATCCCAACACAGAGAAACTGCCACCCTACAGCAGAGCCCATGAACACAATGTCTCCACAGGGAGGGAATGGCAAGAAGAAGTCAAATGAGTAAATCCTATGCCCAGCATGTGAGATGGAACAAATCTGCCATTCTGACTTGGCATTGTCCTGCACCAGCTTAATTACCTCTAGTAAGGTGTCTCAGTGGAGAAACAGGCCCCTTCCTGGCAGAGGTGGTGATGCAGGTGTGAGACATGAGTTATCCATTCCCCATTCATTTACAGCTTCATTCATGGAGTTGGAAAACAGAGCTCAGCGCCCACACACCTCCGCAGCTTTTATTTTTCAAGCTTGTCAGATAATGGTAAGCTGAAGCTTTTGTGCTTGTCTTTTAAAAGCTGATGACAGCTTTAAAGACCAGTTTTCCTAAGCCCTGCACATATTTCTTAATAAATAAAAGAAAACTGGAGTCTGTATAACAAAAGATCTCTCTCCCTGCGTGCCTCATATGGATTACATCCTCAGAGTGCCACAGCAACAGGCAATTCTTGGCTACATGAATATTCAAGGGTTCTCAAAAACTTCCAGCAGCACCTACAGAATATGGTCTGACTTCCTACAGGTTGGCCTTTGGAATTCAGGTCTTTCTCTGCTCTGGAAAAGAGTTACAGATCTGCAGCCAAGTACAGCCAGCAGTGCTGTGCTTCACAGCATCTGTGCTGTGCAGCTGGGAGACACGACATGGACTACTCATCCTTCAGCTCTGGTAGCCTGAATTGAGCCATCTTTATTTGCTTGCTTCAGCAGTCTCCAGTGCTGTGAAGCCACCTGCAATCCCCCAGTGATTCCTCTGAAACCTGTGTGAGACCCTGTGTAGAAAGACAACACTGGGAATGCCCTTCCAGCTTTCCCTCTCATGCCAGCATCTGCAGCCTGTTAGGCAAGGACCAACCTCTGCAGCCAAGCTTCTCCCTCCTGTGTTCACCAGCTTCAGCTCCCCTCTGGTCTCTCTCTGCCAGACATATAGGGGACAGGGAGCAGTCAAAATTTTACAAAGAAGAGGTAGAGAGGACCAGACACAGATGAATTTCTCCGTGCACACAAGCACCCGCTCTGCTTTGGCTTTGCAGCTGCTGACAAAAGCCCCCTGCAGTGACCCATCCTTCATTCCAAGCCTGGCCTTGTGTGAGAGAACAGATTTGTCCAGCCTGAAGCAATTCACTGCACAATACCAACGACAGGAACAAGATTTTCACTCTTTATCAAAACAGTCAGGCCAAGGGCAAGGCAATATAGTGCAAATGAAACAAGCACGAGGCAGCACAGGCTGCTAATAGCAAGGAACCAAGAATTAGGCAGTGATTTGAAGGTCTCCATCAAGTAAGGGGTAAATGCTGCCCTACCCTAATATAACCCTCTCAAGTCTTATGAGTCAGATTCACCGAGAATCATCACTTCCTTTTTGTTTTCCTCCTGCAACTGAAAGAAGCATTTTCTGCTGGCCCATGGCAATGTTAAATAACAGCTTTCTGATGCTGGCTCAGCTGCCTGGCCCCAGAGGCAGAGGGTGGAGATGTGGCGTGTTCCCCACACAGCTCACCTGCTGCAGGAGGGGACACGTCAGCCTACATGCATCCAGGAACACAGGCAGGCACGTCCCTTGAGCAGGCTACAGGACTAAAAACACTGCATCCTGAGGTTAACCTAAACCCCTGGGGCTCAGTGCAGCTCTCGTGTGGCTGGAAAGAGGAAGGGTTTATTATGAAAGATGAAGCTTCCACCAGGGAAGTGTGGAAAGCCGTCAGTCCTCCTTACCCCATGCTATTGCTAACCCCAGCTCTGAGTCTCCCCCAGCTCCACTGTTCATATATTAATCAAATTCAGCTCAAAATTAGTCTTTTCTTCAAGCAGTTTTCTGATGAGTAACCAAGGCACATTAGTGGGTGAGTCATAAGGAAGCAAACCTTTGTGCAGCAAGAGCAAGCTATGGAAACTCTGTCACATCAGCTTTGTGAGTGCCTTCAGATGTTTCCAAAAAAACAGCTTCTCTGTACCACAGTTAGCTCAAAACCTGTCAGTAGCAGGGGATAAATGTTTTGAAAATGTTAACAAATGATTAAATGATGCATTAATTGCAAAAAAATAGAAGCAGAACTGCACATTCATAGACAGCTTGCCTTGTCCCATGGTGCACAATCCCATGGGAACACAGGAGATCTGAGTGCTCTTGCAGACTCTGTTGCCATCTTCCTCTGTAACCTTGGAAAAATCAGAGTTTCAAAGTCTAGCACCAATCTGAAGGTCAGTTTTTAAGAGAAGTTTGGCACCAAATTTTCTAATCCATGTGCATCTTTTGAACTTGCTGATCCACACTAGACCCTTGTGATTAATAGCCTCAATGGACTTTTCTCCCTTTAATCTCTCTAACCACTTTTTGAAGAACTTTTTTCTTGAGCATGTACAGTGAACTCTACAGTGTAAAGCCTGACCTTGTAAAGAATGGGGGTTTTGTTTGAAAACTGTTACTGCAGAAAACAGAGTTAATCTTAGGACCTCGAGCTCTCCTTTGACAAGGAAAAAGGTGGATAATTTTGTTCACCATTGCACCTTCTCTATTGCACTTATGACATTGCAGCTTCAACCACAGACCCTTTCAACCACCCCTCTCCCTACTCAGTAAAGTCTTCTTATGAGAAGAGGTCCTGTTCCTATTACTATTCCTGTTGCTTTCTCCATATTTTTTCTACTTTATTTTGAGTTTTTTTTTCAGCAAGGAAGTTAAGAACAGCTCTGGGTGTGCAGCCTCCCAGCTGTGAGTGCAAAACATTTCTAGAGTAGCTTGTTGTATTTCTCTTTTTTTGTGCATTTTACTATTTGAACAATACCTAACATCTGGTTTGCCACTTTCTAATTGCTGAGCATTGAATTGCCATTTTCATGGGGTTATACATGATGAGCTGAAGTTCTTTCTGAGTGGCAATAGCTAATTTTAGACTTTACTGCTGTGCATGGCTAGGATTGTCTTGTTTGCCTTAAGTAAATGATTTGCATCTGCTATTCTCCCATTCATCCAATAACCTTTGTGAGATCCTTCTGTTACTCTTTACTGTCAGTTTTCATTTTTATTATTCTCAGTCAACCCTGTATCATCCGGAACTGCTGTCACTTCTTTATTCACTGCTCTTGTAGTTCACTTGTGAATATGTAAGAAAAGCAACACAAGATAAATCTCTACAGCAATCTGCTAGAAACCTAGAATATCCTGAGCTGGAAGAGACCCACAAGGATCTCCAAGTCCAACTCTTGGCTCTGCACAGACACCCCAAAAATCATACCATATGCCTGAGAGCATTGTCCAAATTCTTATTGAGGTCTCCCTTCAGTCTCCTTTTGTCCAGGCTCAACCAGATATAAGTCCAGTCCTCCTCAGCTGTGAAATTTTTTTTTTGCTATATATGCCTTAACCAGTCATTAAACCATGGAAGTGGCTTCATATTTACCCCTTTGATTACTACTTTAATCCTCTGATTTTCTTTTCTACCAATTTTCCAAGGACAATCTGAAGTTTCCTGACGTATTTTTCCTGGACCCTTTGGATATTAAGATCTCCAGAAAATCTCCCTTAAAGTATTTGAGGAATGGAAACAATAAATTCTTAAAATATTTGAGGAATGGAAACAATAAATGCTAAAAAAAAGGTCAATTTATAGGAATGTCACAAATTGTCATGGTAATTGCTGATGATAATCAAGTGCTTTTGTATTTAGAGGCAATTCCATGTACTGAGTCATACATTTCATCAGCTCTTCTGCTGAAACAGATCTCTGTGTTCCTGGCCTAAATATTAAACCATACGCAAAGACTTTGACACTATTAGAAAATACTTTCTGTGTGTTGTTATGTCATGTGATGTTATGGCATAGGAGACCATTGATGCAGGCTCTGACAACTGTTGCTGCACAAACTTTTGCCTAATGCTCATCAATGAACCAAATGGGATAAAAATGTCCAAGTAAAAATTGTTTCATCCAGTAAAACAACTGATGGTTAGGCAAGACTCCCACTATGGTTGCTTTGTTTTCCAGTTACAATTATATAAACAAGGTCCCAAATGTTTACATTGCAAACACAGTGTCTTAGGCCAGTGGTTTGCTATGTTCCAGAGCAACAACCCAAATTTTCCTTGCATTATGAGCATAACCACAAAATGTGCTGAGCAAATATGTTTCATTCCCAACAAACTTTGTGGACAATTTATAAAA
This sequence comes from Chloebia gouldiae, assembly GCA_003676055.1. Classification (NCBI taxonomy): domain Eukaryota; kingdom Metazoa; phylum Chordata; class Aves; order Passeriformes; family Passeridae; genus Chloebia; species Chloebia gouldiae. The sequence goes on along the minus strand of QUSF01000004.1, from coordinate 3,639,725 downwards.
CACTATCACTAATCTGCATATTACCACTGCTTTATGTGCTTGAGAAGAAGACTATTGTAGGAGTACCTCAGGCATCCAAGGATAGGCTTTGGAAGTTATATCATCCTCTTTTTTACATACGAGGAACAGAAGTGGAGAGTTAGTCTAAACAGAATATAATTCACCATAGAATGGGCCTCAAGTTACCTGGAAGACCCAAGTTCTCCTTAGCCTATTTGTTTGTTGGTCATGAATTCAGCCAAGAAAAGGTCGTTAAAGAAACAGTGATGAACCAATTTGGCACCAGTAAAATGGTGGCAAAATCTTTTGTGTCTTTGTTACTGGGCTTTAAACTGAGACCCTTTGGCCTTGGTGGCAAGATGGACATCCCTCACCCAAGAGAAGGCAGAGATACAAAATCAGCATTTCCTTGAAACTAGAGAGGTAAGGGGAACAGGCAGGCTTTATCCTCACAATGGATTAAACCATGGCCCTATTTATTTAGGGCCAGGCATGATGTATGCATGTACAATCAAATCAAATATCCCAAGCTACTGTTGAGTAGAGATTACGGGGTCAGCCTTTGTTCTGCTGCATGTACCAGCCTTGAAAAAGAGCCTTTGTGGAAGAAAATGGCTTGCTGTTCATATCAGTTTCCCTCCCCAAAATGAATTCTGCATTTCTCCCAAAGACATACACTAGGCCTAAGTCTTGCTCTCACAAAAGGGCTTTGTCTGGGTGCCTTTGCTTAGAACACAGATTTTATTTATCAAAACTGCGCGTGAAATTTGGTGCCATGTTGATGCTTAACATGCAGAACATGCTGCTTCTCTGGAAGCAAGGGCAGTGAAAATGGTGATCTTAGAGGAGAAGGAACCATGCCTTGTCCTGCCATGGTAATTCCATCTGTCCACCATCTCAGGCTGAGTCACTGCTAGCTTAGCACTAAGCTGTCTCTGGAAACAAAACCCCATGCCTTGCTCAAAACCAGAACAAAGACCTTCTGGGGAAGACCTGACAGCTTTTTGCAGCTATCATATTTTTAATCAGTCTATTTCTAAGTCCCTTAGCTAAAATTTTCATAGGCATTTATTCAAAGAGTGGGCAGTGAACTGTTCTCTGCAGGTGGTGGAGGGCTACCTCTTCCTGTGAGGAGCAGGCTGGAAAAAAGCCCAAAATATAAAATAAGCTCTACTGGGCCACACCAAAGCTTCCATCCAACTAGACCCACATCTGTTGTCTGTAAGTGGCCAAACAAGATGCTTCATAGTTGCTAGTCCTGTCTAACAATTACTAATACCAACCTAATAACAAATAATTATGCTGTAATTAATTATAGCATATAGTCATATCCACACCTCCTCTGTCTCCAATATTTTGCAACTGAAGAACTTCCAGAGCCAAAAATATTATCTCCATAGCCCTCAGTCTATTTTTCTTCCACAAATTGGTCTTCACTGATTTTTACTGTTAATAACATTCTGCAGCAGGGAGTTTCTCAACTTATGTCACCTAGTGTGAGGAATCATCTCTTGTTATTTGTCTCAAACTTTTCTTCTGCTTGTTGGATGAGGTTTTTTTCTGAAGTTCTAAATCTTTACTGGACAAGGCACAAAATAGCTGGATTCTGCTCTGCTGGATCAAATCACAGGGCCCAAGTGCTTGCAAAAATCCTTTCCCAGAAATGTGGCTTTTTTTTGTTTTTTGTTTTTTTTTTTGCTATATCTGCATGTCTAATATTCTGGGAAGGGTAAAGAGGCAGGAGCTGTGCCATTAATGAGGTAATTTTGTTATAACCAGTTACATGCATCTTAAGCTGGTTGTTCCTTCTTTCTGTGCCAGTGGACTGCTCACCCAAAAGTTGATGGAGGGAGTCTCCATTACAAGAGACAGGCAAACCTACAGAGAAGTTCCTGCTTCGAAGTGCATAAAATACTGCAAACATCCAGGATGCAGAAGGAAAAGGGAAGCCAACAGTGAACCACAACCAAGGCAAGAGAGGTAGGCTGAGCCTGACATGAGTCCTTGAGGAACAAGGAGGGAGCCAAAGGAGGGGTGACCTCTCTGAAAGCACCCCTAAATTGTGAGAGCAGCTGTCCTTGGTAACTACCCAAAATGGGAGGGCAAACTATGTACCATAGCCTTTCTTCATTCCTTCAAGCTATAAACAGATGCTTAAGTAAAAGGAAAGGAGAATTTAGGATCAAACACCTTTGTGGTCACTGAAATTAGCATCTGTTGTTGCAGACAAATCTGTCTTCAATCACTTTCCATAAAGAAATGAAGCTCCCTTTTAACTCAGCCTAGAATTCTGGCCTTTCATCTCCTGACAGAGATAATACCTTTCTGACCATTAAAACCCTTCTTCTCTTCCTCAGTGTATAAATGGGTTTATTTCTTATTAATACCCATTTGTTCTTGTGCTAGCACAGTTCATACACTTGAATACCCAGGGGGTATTTTGCTCCTGCATGGCACTGACACCTTTCCTGAGATATTCAGAGATGATCACATGCCCTCTCAACCCTCATTTTGTTATGCTTTATCAGCCAAAAGTCTTTTAATCTAATGCTGTTAAACCCCACTAGCATCCCCCTTCTCAGCATCTGTCCCACTTAAAATTCACCATTCTGGGAATTATCAAGAATTACACACAGGGTTTCAAAGGATGCTCCTAGGTGAGTTGGTAGCAATGGGAACCTGAACTCCAGCAATTTGGGCATAAAAGCAGAAGGCTTTCCTGACAGAAGTGGAAATATTTCCAAGCTCTGGAAGAATTAGAAATCTTTACATCACCTGGATAAGAGATAGGAGGAGGGAGCCAGACATCTCCTGTCTGCCCAGTCTGGCTGACAGATGTGTATCCCACCAGTGAATGTGATACCTGGATAAATACTGTCTCCTGAGTTTGTAATCAATTCCCTCATCCATAGCAAGTGACAGCAAGCATGGCTTTGCTCTGTACCTGGAAGAATACCAGGAAGAACAAAGAGGAAGAGATTTATAAAGAAACCAGTGTACTGATTCAGTAAAATATTACATCCCGTTAGTCTGTGCTTTCAGTGTGCCTAAATAATCAGTGCCAAAGTCACAGTGCTTTAAAAATCCATTACATGGGAAATACAGCCATTAATCCTAAATTGCAATTAGGGGAAGAAGGGAAGGGAAGAAAACTTCAGTGTCTGCTGTGGATGCTCATTGTGAAAGCCTTTAATCTCTACGAAGTCATGCTTGAGATGCAGTTGCAGTTGCTGGGGAAATAAACGTGATGGCACACAAAGGAAAAAACACTGTCAAGTGGGGAGGAGGCAAGAGTAGTAGATGAGCCTTGATGAAACAAAGGACTCTTGCTCTCCAAGTGGAGCCTCTAACAAAACAAAACATGAGGCAGAGTGACTGAAAACATCTTAGAAAAATTGACTGTGCTTAGGTGAGTAGGACATCTGTGAGTCTTTATCTAAATTACACAATCTGAGGCATTTCACCCATTTAGTGTCTCTAGGCTTCTTAAATGAGAGGGGAGGTTTATCTTCTTACCATTACAACTGCAAATGTGTGTCTAAATCCTTGTGTATGTATGCACCATTACTGACTTACAAATACACATTGCTTCTCAGCAGTTCTTACTCAATCTCCTGTGGTTCAGGGAGCACTAAAACACAAAAATTATTTTGCGCTTGGTAGTATAGATAATATCTTTTTCTTTAAGGTTCTCAACTCTCTTGCGGCCTCTCCCTCAGGAAAATTCAACTCTCTGACACCTGCTTTGTGACTCAAAATGAAAAAACACTTTTCTTCTGTGCTCTGACCTTCGCTGTAAGCATTGCAAAGGGCTTAAGTGAAGAAACAAAAGATCAGGAATCTTTCTGTGCAGTACATGCTCTTAACCTTCACCACTGCTGGAAACGAGTCCCACTTTAATCTGAACAGGGACAAACACAAAACCAACTCTCGTCATCAGACCTTGGGACAACAATTCCTGCAGCTGTGCAGAAATTACATTCTCAGCATGGTAGATCTCTGTCTAAAACTCTGCTGCTTAGAAGGAAAAGGAATGTCTGCACAAACACTCATGTCTTTACATTCCTGAGCTCTACTGTAGCCCTGCCTTCATGTCAAAAACACCAAATAAATGTTTCAGCCCTCCTGAAGGGCAGGACACAACTGCAGGTAAAATAGTAAAATATCAGGAACCTGACAGAGGTCTGTGGACAGCAAGGAAAAAAAAAAAAGATATCAGAAGAAAAAAAAAAAACTTTGATTCGTATTTTTGGCATTTAGACTAGATGGATATTTTAGGTCCCTTCCAACTGAAATTTTTCTATTGTCTTCTATCCTAATCTATTTAATATTAGTGTAAGTAGGGTGAACACAAAGCATTACAAGCTAAGAACGATTTGGAAGTAGCTTGCTCCACTGAAAAAGTTGCTTTTTAGGACCTCAATTCAGCCAGGGTAACAATTCCCCTGAGCTTCAAAGCCCCATATTCCAGATGCTGTGGTATTTCTTTCCAGCCCTTTCACTGTGGGACTGAGCAGCCAAGCATGGGGATGCTGTTGAATAAAAATGAATTTGCTATCAGCTCTTTTGCCCAGACCAAAGAAAAAAAAAATGGCCAGCTGGAGGTTAGAAGAGCAAATAGTGGCTCATGGTATAACCAAAGAAGAATGTGGTCCATGTGGTGGAGTTCTATGTACACATTTCTTGACATAACTGGCAGTGATTACACCAAATAGAAATGGCAATTCAGACCATCCAACAACAAATCAGTGATCATAGTCCCTCCAGGCAGATAGATGGAGAGCCCAGGGAGAGTTCAGCCTGATTTTTGTGGGTGCAAAGTTCCAAAGTGCAAAGAACTCTGCAGAGATAGGTGTGGGAAAGCAAACCAGCTGCTGCACCCCCTCGGCCACAGCACATGTGCACCCAGCTCTGGACATGGATGCACAGCGTGGCTTTGTCCCAACAAAGGAGCACTTGTGTGTTCACTGCTCACCCCCACAGTCATATCTGCTTAGGTCAAAAGGGATTTGGGTGAAAATGAGGGGCATTTACACAGAGCTTCATTTTTTCTCTTTGCCTTGTCTTTTCTGAGCTTTGCCCCTCATTCCTACATGATGAAAGCCCTTATGGCCCAGCAGTTATAATTTGTCCTCCATAAGCAATTTTTACAGCCATGTGTACTGTTCTTCTACTTCCAAGCAGGACAGACAAGTATTGGGCATTAGAGTAAGAATGAATAAAGTAGTGAAACATGGAGGAGGAAGAGCTCCCTAGCTCTTCTCCCTGTCTCTCATCTGTCCCGAGTACAAGGTCACTGCAGGCCTCCTTGTACTGCCCCATGGTCACACTCCCTGCTACCCCATGCTCCTATGGACATAACAGGGAAGTGGATTAAGGGATCTATGGCCCAACTGCCCCACCAGTTCAGTCACCATGAGGGACAGAGGCCACAAACCTGATGCTGAAAATGCCTGAAATGAGCATATGAATGAGGCAGCAGGAGGGGAGGCCCCATGGGCCACATCAAGGTGTCCCACCTGTCTGACTTCCATATGGCAAACCCTGGCAGGACTCCTCCAGAATACAAAGGTAGCAGACAAACACAAAGAAGAAGGAAAATGTTCTCAAGCAGGAAAGACTTGTGTTCCCTGTTCTTTATATACCAAAGCAGCAAAAACTTACAGAGAATGGAAAAAAGGCTAAAGCAAGAACACCAGCAGCAGCCAATTACTATTTCCTAAAAAACAAATCGCTCTTTCAAAAACAATTTTATACCCTAAAGAGAAAGATTGCAGGGGACGCATCCATTTTTCCCACTGTGTAGATTTGTAAAGCTAAGTATGTACCACCTGAGTATTGCATAAAATACCAATTAGAAGCATTTGTTTTGGGCAAAAGAAGAAACGATGAGCCACTCTGGTTAACTGCCATCTCCGAGAGCGGCAGTCTTTTTCCATTTGTCTTCTCTTCCACTAAAAACAGAGGAGTGTTTTATGAGCAAACAGTGAAAGCTCAGGTCTCATTTTCCAATTTGAAGTCTCAGAAGTACTCAGCCCTGTGTTCTTACCCTGTAACTATCCTCCAGTCACCTGTAATCATACTCAGTGGTCTCAGCTCGGCTCTCAGTGGCTTGCAGCTGCCCTTTATTGGTTATTTCCCCCCTCCATGATTTTCCCTGACAGGTTTTCTCTGGATGGCAAAGCTGAGTGGCTCTGCCTGAAATCAGAACTGACTCATGCCCCTAATGCCTATAGGAGATAGCACTTCTGACCCACGAAGGGAAACAATTTTCCACAAATTGTCTCCATTTGGCTGTCAATATTTAGCTTAACTCCACCTGCTTCATTGCTTATCTCTAGAGCTGATGTGTTTTACTAATGGAAAAGGCATCCTTCTCTTCTGCTGGGTTGGGTGGCCCACTGTGCCCATCAGAAGTACCATGACATGTTAAACTTGTACTGACTTTAGTTTTAGGCTAGTATCTAGTTTTAATATCTAGTATCTTGTACTGACTTTAGTTTTAGGCAAGTATCTGACTAGATATTTACATGGTGATACACTGAAAATCTGTGCAAAATGCTCAAATATTAGCTTTACTAGCCCAGTGCAAAGTACAACATTCAAGCATTGGAACAGGCTATCCCGGGAAGCGGTTGAGTCACCATCCCTGGAGGTATTTAAACGACACGTCCATGTGGCACTTGGGGATGTGGTTTAGTGGTGAGCTTGGCAATGATGGGTTAACGCTTGGCCTCGACGATCTTAAAGGTATTTTCCAACCCGATCGCTGGGATGATTCCATGTTAGAAGTGAAGCGCTTACGTTGCAGAGACCAGGGTGCCGGGAGGAGGGTGCGGGATCCCTTGGGTCTCTGACCGCCTGGGCAGCCTGTCCGAGCTTTGGTGATTCCCCGCACAGCTCCCAGCCCGGGGCCGCGGATCGGAACCCCAGGGCAGGTTGAGAGGTCCCGGCGCCGGGCAGTGCTCACACCGGGACTCACACCGGGACTCACACCGGGGCTCACACCGGGGCTCACACCGGGGCAGCTCAGGCGGCGGCGGCCGGGGCGGGGGCAGCGCTCGCCTCCAGGATGCCCACGGGACACAGGAAGAAGGGGCATACTGGGGAGCCCTCCAGGGTGGGCAGCGCCCCTCTGCAGCGAGGGGGACGGAGATCTCCTCCCCCGGGGATGATCTGCCAGGGCGAGACCAGGACTCGGCAGCGGGGCTGACGAGGGAACACACCGAGTAGAACAGAGCTTTGGGGCGGCGCGGCGGAACCCCCGCCCGGGAGGAGACAAAACTTCCCCCGGCGGGGCCGGTCCGGACCCCCGCCCCGCCCGCGCCCCGCCCCGGAACCGGGCGCGGCTCCCGCGGGCGGCGGAGCCCGGCGGCTGCGGGCGCTGCGCGGAGGGTCGCCGGCACGGAGGGTCGCTGCCCGCAGCCGGGTCTTTGCCGTCCCCGCCGCAGGAAAGCCGCCGCGGTAAGGCCGAGCTCCGCCGGGTTGGGAGAAGTTGGGCGAAACCCCTCCCGGGGCTGCAGCCCGGCCGCGCATCCCCGGCCCGGCTGTGCCCCGCTGAGACGGGCCGGCGGGGAAGGAGCTCGGCGGGCGGCTCGGAGCTGCAGGAGGGATGGCAGAGCGCGGGGGGATGGAGGCGCGACAGCAGCAGGGAAGTGTAGGTGGGACGCAGTTTGGGCTGCAGGTGCGGCAGCATCGCTGGGACGGGGCCCCGCTGCCGCTTTGAGGGTGCGCGGGAGAGGTGGGAGCCGGTCCGGGCTGCGGATGCAAGAGCGCGGTGTGAATATGGGTGGGATGGAGCGGGGATTGCGGGTGCGAGAGAGGAGCACACGCGCAGGTGGGAGGCGGCGCGGGTGCCGCCGCTGGCCCACGGAGCGGGGTTTGGGTTCGCATCGCCGCTGCTGGGTGTCGGTCGGACCGGCCGCACCGCACGTGTAGGCGCAACGTGGTGCGGCTTGCAGGTGTGATGTGCGGGCGGGACGTGGTGCTCCGTGCCTAGGGCTGGCAGAGCATCTCCCAGCACGGAGTGGATGGATGTGTGCCTGCGTCTGCGCCCGGCCACTTTCGGGCTTTTATTTTGACGAATTCTTTTCTGTTATCCAGTGGTTTTCAGACGAGGTCTCCCAAGTCCTGCCCGGTTTTCCCACATAGTTCTTTCCAGCCTCATCCTCCCCTCTGCTCAATAACTCTGCAGTGATTAAATAGCTTCTTGCAACATCAGTCTACTGAGCTGAATTCCAGAGCTCGTGGGCGGGGAAGGAGTGCTCAGACATACTGGTTTTAGAAGAAATACCCCAAAACGGTGCTCGTGGTTGTCCCTTCCTGTACCAGATCAGCACTGTGAACTGTACATTCTTTTTTTGGATTCTTAAGACTGAAGAATTTCTCCGGGTAAACACAGTGCAAAACGCCTCAAGCTCCCTGGTAGACTGCAACTCAAACTTCTGGCTTGAGTTAGTTGAAAAGGAAAGTTGGAGTCGGCAGAGTTACAGTAAGGTTGCCGTTGTCCTACTGAACTTGCTCAGAATATGGGCTGTCTGGCCACTAATCTAATTTCTCTTCCATCCACTTAAGCTTATTTTTCTACTAAACAGAGGCTGCCAAAACCAGAGGGCAAGGGGGAGGGGATCACAGGAATCTGAGGATATGAGATTTTTTTTTTTATCCTGTTATAAGTTAATAATCCCATTCTAGGCTGTCATCCAAAAATATTGCTGAAAAAATGCAAGCAGTGTACAAGACCCATTGTATAAAGTATAATCTAAATGTAGGACAGGAAGAGACCTGGCAGGTCAGCAAATCTAAACACAGAATGATATTATGCCTTATTGCACACCACTGTAATTCGTTTGTTGCCAGCCTTCTGGGAAGGGGAAATTTCACACCTTAATTGAATTTATAATCCTTTCTCTAATATATGGCTTTCTCTTACTTTGTATTTGCACTATGTCTGCTTCATTCTCCCTGTCTGGTGCTTTTCTCTTATCAGTGTAGAAATAGGAGTTGCATGCTTTTCTCTTTACTGTGCAATGCCAAACAAGCTACAACTCGCTGTCTGCTTGCATGAAGCAGGCTCCAGCTTCTGCTGATTCCTGGCAATTTTAAGCTGGGCTTCTTAATCTCCGAGTTCCCTGTGGATGAGCAGAGCTTCAGGGCTCAGAGGTCCTGTGCTTCTCATGTTTTGACACCTCACCTAGAAATAAATCCCACCAGGTAGGTGCTGCAATTAACCTCCTCCTCAGGTTCCTCCTGTCCTGTGAACGGGGTGGGAGGCTGGGATTTTCCTCTCCAGGCGTCTATCTGACTTTTGTTTTCTGCTGTCAGCTCTCATTGTATTCCAGTCATTCTGTTGATCCCATTTTTATTGCATATCCCCATGTTCTGTGCTGGTTCAGTATTCCCTCAGCCTTCTCCCACTTGCTCTGTCATGAAGGGAGAAGTTAAGTAGGATGGAATCTCCCTACTTGCAGTAGTGACCCCTGCTAGACTCAGACTGACTCCTTCCATTTCATTGTCTGTCTGATCCTTCTAAGTCTGTACTCTGTTTATTACAAATCTTTATCTTTTGTTTGCAAACTTCTGATTTCACTGGACTGTGTAGAAGATGGCTTCAAATGTGTTGTAAGATGAACTTTATCCCTGTCTTGTGTGCCAGGTATGCTGGATAGTTTTCTCAGAGTAGCTGAGCATAAAATTTTTCTTACCAAAGCAAGCTAAGTTGCATTTTGTCCTTCTTTCCACCCAATTCACTTCCATGGCATCAGTTATTAGATGTGGGGTTTTTCTGCAGTGATTATTCTGTTGATGAGGATGTTTAACCCCACCATTGTGCTATAACCAGCCGTGAGTAGAAGATGGGTGTAATTCAGCAGTGGGTAGCAGCACATTGCTGCAGGCTGGGCAGTGAACAACATTCATCGAGCTGAAACAGCTGAAGGAACTTCAGACAAACTCAGTGCTCATGTCTGAGCTCAGGGTAAGCTCCCACTTGAATATCCCTGCTCTTAATATTTGCAGTAAGGTCTATCAATAATGATTCAGAGAAAATACCACTGAACCAACAAAGTCAGGTCATGGGGTCACACAGTGACGCTGAACAAGTCCAGGTCTGCTCAGTCCAAAATACTGCAGTTGGTAAGTGCTGATAAACATAAGGAGTTATCCCTGCTCCATTCATTAACATTGTACATTGCTTTTTATATAACTAAGTGAAAAATACCTAAATATTTTACAGAAGGTAGACTGCAGCATGATACCCCTCGTGTTCAGTGCATGACTACCTGCTTCTGACCTAAGATATTATAATCCCTTTGGCATTATCCACCAAGCTCAGGTTTATTCCAGTGTTTCTCAGCATTGCCTGTGAGCAGTTTATCATGCAGTGTTCATGAGCTTGGTCTTGCAGAGTCTGCCTTCCTCTCCCAATGGCCAGAAAAAGCACTGAGAGCACCAAGTGCTGCAACAGAGCGGGCAAACACTCTGTGGTTTAATTTTACCGAGATATCTCCAGTCCTATGCTGCCAACCAAAATGCTAAGAACAAATCTGGGGAAGGAAACAAGTCGCATCAAATTTTGAGTTTTGACTGTCTCTTTTTAAAGAAGGGCAGCTTTATGCTCACAGGTCTGGTGTGGGGCTGTCACACCATCCCAGTGGTTCCAGTTCTGCAGACATGCTTTAAGGACTGGAGTGAAGTACAAATTGGGAATGCTTAAAAAAAGCATTTGGGTGACTTTTCAGTGCCTCTCAGATTCCTTGTCAAGGGCAAGTATCCTCTGGCTCCTTTTTCCTAGGGAGAAATAATAATGAGCAACAGATAAGTTTTATGATTGCTACCAGATAATGCCAGTGGTAGATGAGGTGATTTTATGAAACTGAATACGGAAGAAGATAGGGTGTGGGGTTCAAGCATGAGGCCCTGAGTCATTGCCTGGCATCTACAGGAGTGCCCAAAATTAAAAGTGATTGTGTGATGTGGCAGATGAACATTTGTTGCTGCTTTGTCAGCCAGCCTTTCACATCTGCAGAAAGCATCAGGAGAGCATCTAACAGCATGGTGGGTTTTCTGTTTGATGTAATGAACACATATTGTTCATGGATTCAGCTGTTTCTACTATTTTAATACCTGAGCTGACATTTCAAAGTACTAGGAATGCTGGAGCCACAGATCAATGAGAATCTTAAGCAAGCAGTAGTGTTTGCAAAAAGCTCTGTAGCATTTGATGGTGTATTTCAAGGTCTCTGAAAAACTAGCTGAGCTGATACAGGACACCAGACAAAGCCAGAAAGGACTGAGAGACAGTGGATGAAGTCCTCATTCCAGCATTGGAGTCACTCAGCTGACTCCAAAATGTTTAATGACCACAAAAGACACAGCTCACTTCAGAAGGGACATTGCTCCAGCACTGTGTCCAGTATCACAAGAACAGACAAATGAAGAGCTGCCAAATGCTGTAGTTGGTAAGGCCTGATGTTGAACTTGGCATGGTTGTAGTAATTATCACCAGATGGTGCTGCTTGGCATTGACTTCCCTCTTGTTATTTTTACCAGACCTTTATTCAGCTGAGGTGTGAACAGTATTCATTTTGTGGGATGTTAGAGGCCAGAGCAGGGATTTGCTCTTTGCCCTGCTGTTCCATCAGAGTCTGTGAGCAGGTGTCCTCCTCAGTGCTGAGAGGATTTCCCCACACAAGGGGAGTTTCAGCTGGTGGTTTGCATTGCTGCTCACAGAGTACCTGCAGGCTCTCTGATTTCACCCCAAACCCAACTTGCAAAGCCTTTGTTGCCTCTGCTGCTCCCAGGCTGATGGCTAATGCTAACATAGGACTTCCCTAGTGGCAGCTGGCCACCTTGGAACTGTGTGGGTCTCCACTTCTCCAGATGGGAAAGCTGAGTCACATTTTAACAAGGACATCAGAGGAATTTGGGGATCGCTCCAGGAAAGTGTGGGAAAGAAGGCATCCTGCAACCATAAAACCTCTCTATTTAGTTGTACTTTAAAATGGAAAGTGTTGGTGATTTTGCCGTTGCAGAGGTCAAATGAGCTCCAGTCCCATTTGCTCTGCACAGGGAGCCATGGCCACCTGTGCCACCCCTTCCCTGTGTTCCCCAGAGGGAGGGACACTCCAGCCCCACTGCTGTCCTGGGGACTGCAAGGCGAGCCCTTCCCTTGCTGGAGGCACAGCCTCTCCCCAGCACACCCTGGCTGGCAGAGGGGATGAAGGAAGCAGCAGTAGCCCCCAGGGCAGCAGCAGAGCCCCTTTCCTTTCTCCAGATCAATGAATGAGGTTTGCATCATCTTGATTGATTGATTTATTTAGTTATTTATAGTTTTGGTGAGCAGCTCTGCTTGTGTCAGTGCAGCTAAGGCATAACTGTTATGCTCAGCTCCGTGGGTTAAGTTGCATTGTTTTTAATGAGGCAGCTATCTCCGTGCTGCTTCTGTTCTGCTGGCTTCCCCTTTCTGGGAGCTCTCTGCTCTTTGCTTGTCCTGCTTTTCTGTTAAGTCATTGCTGAGCATTGGCTGGAAGCAGTGAGCTAAACATTAGCTTTATTTTCTGACAGAGGCCCCAGCTGGAAACAGAAGTTCCCATAGTACAGGGCAGCAGCGTTTTGTGAGCAGTGCTTTTCTTCCCACAGCCTACCGAGAAGTCAAACTGTGGCAAATGAACTCATCCCACTGTCTGGCCCAGATCAAGGTACTTCACCTAAATAAAAGGATGGCCCCTGCTGCCAAAGGATTTACTCCCAGGAGTGGGTGCAGCCCTCACGGGCTGGATGTGCCACCCAGGGGCTGCAGGAGGAGAGGCAAAGCCACACAGCCCTCCCTGGACCATTCCTTGTGCACTGGCTCATCTCTTCCATCAGCACTGCAGTGCTGAGCCCATTCCCTCTGTCCCAGCGGGTCCCCTGGGGGCACAGGGTGGCACTGGGGGGTTCTGGGGTGCAGCTCTGGGCTTTTGTCCCCCTCACAGCCCACAGCTGTGCACCCTGGACAGCTGCATCAGCTGTGTGAGTAAGCCTCCCTCCTGCCCCAGAAACAGCCACAATCTCCTCTGTGTGTTTCTAGCTCAGAAAAGGCTGATTCATTCTCTGAAGCAGATTAATTACTTCTGCTATTTAAAAAAGGAAAAAAAAAAAAAGATAAATCCTTTAGAATTGGTCGGCTTAACTTTCAACTGGGTGCACAATGCAGTGAAGCAAATCTGCTCTGAGCCAGAGCAAAAAAGTTCACACAAAGTAAGAAACTGTAAGAACGCAATATTTACCTGTCATGTCAGCAGTGGGCTCTGCAATTTAGAAAATATTTGTGAATGTGTCTTCTTCTTGACTTATATGACAAATGGTGCAAATGTGAGCCTGCCATGAAGATAAACGGGGGAACAAATGTTTTTATTCCCTGATACATTTTATAACTTTCTTCCTTTCTGGTTTGTGTCATGCCGATGTGGCAGCAGGCTCCCTGAGTAGCTCTCATCTGAAAACTGGCTGAGCTGCTCCATTTCCCCCTTGGAAGGCTGCTTTCCAAGCCTGCCTGGCTGTGCTCACTTGTTTATGCACTGATGGGCTGTAGTTTCCCATTTCAGAACAAGCTGTCCAATATTCATGAGTTATTTTATATTTATCCAGTTCTGAAGCTTCTTTTATAAGCCTGGGGATAAATTTTGGGTTTTGTTGTTTCCATTTCTGGAAATGGACTGAACCTCCACAAACATTAGCAAGCCTTAAATAAGGCCTCTGTTTATCTAAAAAGGAAGGGAAAGGACTATCACAAAGCTAAATTGGTTTACAAGCCTTTAATTCCCAAACCCCTGTTCTGATAACATGTGTAAGAAAGCAAGCCATATGTGAAGAGATGAATCACTTATAAATTTATATCCTGATATTCATTGTATATTAACTTATCAGACAAATATAGTGACTTTCCTCTTGAAGATTAATGACAGCCACATGTTCAGCCTGCATAAAGCATTGCAACTCTTTGGACTATGCAAACCTGAGGATATGACTGAACAACTGATTTGTTTACAAAGAAAACAGTATCTAAAGTGATAAGGAGAAACTGAAAAGGGTCAAAATGATAATCATTAGATATCCAGCCTGTATAGTAAGGTTATTTTGACCAAGCATGAGACCTTTCCCATGATCCCCAGTTGGTTGGGCCATAGTAAAATCTCTTCACATTAATACAAAGACTTAGCTGGAACTGGAAGGTTAGTATCTAGGGGGACAATTTTAGGCCCTCTCAAAACAGCTGTAATGAGTACTGTAGCAAAATGAAAGGTTAAACCCGTTAATGTTTTAGGATTACTGTGTTACAAAATAGGCTCTTCAAACTTCTTTACCCAGCAGCAGAGAAAATACTCTGAAGGCATCTTTGGGAATGGATTAATGTTGAAATCATGCTAAGCCAGCCTTCTTCAAGCATTTATTTTAAACAGCTAAAATGCTTAACTTCTTGAATTAGCAGCTGAGCAGGTTCTCTCATTACTCTTGGTAATGTTCATATTCACACAAGCGAGCAGAAAAGTACCTGGCAGTACCTGGCTGTTCTTAATGTCTGCAATACTTGCTTCACCCATGCCATTAGGAATCCTGGCTGTGGTCAGCCTTATCTGAACAAAAACACTCAGGATGTTTGCATTTGGGCTGTTCACCAGATGAGATACCAACCCCTGTGATTCAGCAGCAGCTGAATGGAAAAGCTGATCTCGATAGGAGGCAATCACATTTGCAACCTGTTTGGAGAACAGCTGGAAAAACACTTCCTCCTTCTGCACCATTCTGGTGTCTTGGTAGCTTTGTTCAGAAGGGATGTCAGTAAATCTGAGTAGCTCTTTGGTTTAGTGATGCCCTCAACCCTTTCCTCTGTGGACCTTCAGCATCAAACTGGTTTCTAGGGAAGAGCTACTGCCTGCCTGAAGATCTTCACCCTTGTGCAGCTGGGGAGGGTTTGTGCTTGTGCTGGAAGGACGCAGCTAAACCCTGGACAGGACCTGCCTGCCTCTCTCCCTCTGGGGCAGGGCTCAGAAGGTCTTTTATCTGTAATTACATCTTTTTGCTGCTGCAGCACCAGCATGTGTACCAGGGAGCAGAGTTCAGCTGCCGTGGCACCCCTCATCCTGGCAGTGCCTAAGCAGTTCCCCTGCAGCCTTAGCACGGGTGCACTACACGTATGCAGGATAAATAAACAAATATTAGACTTCTTGCCTATGCTTAGGAGCACATACATCCTTTGGAAACTCTGTGCTCTGGGCAGAACTGCCAGTGCAGTTTGGGGTTTTGGCAGAGATTTTTGTCAACACCTTTCCAAATTAAGCTCCAGGTTCCTCACAGGTTTAATCTTCTTCATGGTTTAATCTCCTCAGGTGGAAGCACCCTCCCCAAAACACCCTCCCCGTGTTTCTTTCTTGCAGAATCTTCCTACCAAAAGAACTGCAGAGCAAATGTTACGGATGTTTTAAGCACATCAACCCCATTCAATACAGTTCCCAGAAATATGCTACTGGCAGTCGCAGAGTCCTTTATTTTTGTTATCAGAAGTATTCATCAGATAAAGACTACTTCAGAAGGCTTTTTTTTTTTCCTCCTTTTAACATCCTCTAAAGTGAATGCATTCAGCCACAAAGCAATCAGAGAGCTGGTCTGTGACAAGAGAGTTGGAGAGATGTCAGTCTTCAAGGAGAGTAGAGAAATTCAGTAAGAGCCAGCAGCAGTCAGCTCTGCAGTTCCTGTCTTGCTCCCCTGCTTTCCTGAGGATGCTCAGATGTCTCTGCTCCCCACAAGGCAGCAAACTGGCTGCTATCACTGTGCTGTCCCAATACCTGGGAAGGTCATTATTAGTTCACCCCATTTACATCCCAGTAGCTCTTCTGGCATTTCCTGTTGTCCCCAGTGCATAAGGTCATGTTGCAAAGGTCAGAGGCCCTGTGGGCAGGGGTAGGATTTAATTCTTCCCTTAAATTTTACTTTGTTCTCTCCCTAAATTTGTATGTCTTCATCCATGCCTAATTCCCCTTCAGTGCCATTTTAGCACTTTTAGACTTTGTTTGACTCTGGTCCTTCTGCTTACTTAACTCAGAGTTCACTTCTCAAATGAACAGAGAAATTGAATTATCCAAGTTTATTTCCCTAATTTTTCCCCTGTAGACATGTAGTTGTTATCACTGGCCCCATAGGTGCCAGAGTACCCAACAAAACCCATCACAGAGATGCAGAAGTGAATATTGCACCTTGCATTCCTGAATAACATCTGTGCTGATGTTTAGTGAGTTGAGGCATTTTAGGCAGGATCACCTAGAAAGAGCCATTGCAGCAGACCTCTGGCTGGCACAGGTCTCCCTGCCAGCCCAAAATGAGCTGGGTGTTCCCTTTCCAAAACCCTCGGCATGACATCCTTGAAAAGGCACTGGCATGGGAATGAATTTGTCACAGAAACGTAGAGCAGCAAAAAGACACTGATTGCTGTAATTAGGAATAATCTAATAACTTAAGGCAAATGGGTTGTATTTATGTCTGTTTAATTGGATTTCTGAATTTTGTGGACTGGCCATGTGGGCAGTCAAGACATTGCACTGTGATTCAGAGGCAGCAGAGTGATACTCAAAAAGTAGAGGATCCCTGCTACACTTTACTTAGCATGGAAGTAAATTTTTAAATCTTGATGTAATCTATTTGATTTTGGTGTAGTTACTATTCAGAGGACCACCAAATCATCTGCTAGAATATCGGAGTAAAATTGGGCTGATTTACTGGGGGAAAACCATTTAGCCCTTTTTCTGAGCAATTTGAAAGTTCATGTTCGTGTGGCCTGCAGAGGAGCAGTGCAGCCTGAGAGCTGGTTTTCCTGCTTTTCAGCCCAATTTCTCCACTTCTGCTTTTTTGCTTTTGGGGTTTTTGGGGTTTTTTTTGTGGGATTTTGTTGGGTGGGGTTTTTTCATGTGGGAAATGATGGAACCTTTCTAAAAGGAGAAATATTGCTGTAATTTCTCAGATCCAGGCTTCAGATGAAATGTAATGGGACCTGATTAATAACCTTTTACATTGCTTCCATGGTTTTCAAGGACAGGAATTTGCACCATCACAATCCTTTCTTTGCAGGATTTTTTTCTGATAATTTTTTTTTCACTAAAACCTGCTGTGAGACTGGTCCTGCTCTCAAGAGCTAGATTAGTGACTAATCTTTTGAACACGGGGATTACACTTCAGGAGTGCATGAAATGTGAAGGGACATTCATTTTCTGTTGTAAAACCCATCCTGAATTAACAATAGCCTTGGATTGTATGGGCACACCCCCAGAGTGTTTCCTATGTCAGGATGGGGAATTATGCAGAGTCATTTCCCTGGACATTACATTGTTATGGTGAAACTGTTTTACTTAGAAAGCACGGGAGCAATTTGGTCTCTTAAAAGCCAACTGAATTTGGACCTAAGGGTTGACAGATCAATGTATTTCTAATACTGGTGGAGTTGTGCTCATGCACACAAGGCTTGAGTTTCCCGCCTAAGGCAGGAAGACTCTTGATGTGGGTTCCAGCTTTTGATCTGGGAGGTTCAGTTCAGGGTAGAACCTCACAGAGTAAAAAATAAACATATGAAGCCTAACTGCTACCCCTGAGCCACACAGGAGGCTTTTACTGAAATGGGCCATGTTGAAATATTCACAATTTAATAATGACTGGGTTTCAGTTAACACCTCCCGAGAGGCTGAGTGGATGCATTTTGCAGCTGTGGCTCGCAAACTAGCTTTACATGAAACATCAACCAGAAAGGCACAGAGATAGCTTCTGTAAAAAAAAAAGCTTTTAATGTCTCCAGAGCCTGCTCAGCCCATAGAAGCTGGGCAGGAGCTCAGCAGGACCTTAGTGGTGCCCAGTGAGAGCAGGATTCTTGTGACTGAGTGAGCCCTGTCCAGAGGACACTGCCTGAGCTCCCAGCCTTTGCTATGTGGCCCCTCTCCTGGGGTAGGCAGCCTTGGGTTAGACATCCTCAGTATTTTAAGCTGTCCTGGTTCTTCCAGCATTGCAAAGACCCCTGAGGTCTTGCCCTGTTTAAAGCTCTGGTGCCACAAAGCCAGAAAACCCAGCACAGCTTATGCAAGATGCAAGGGGCTGTCCCCACCCACACCCGTGCTCTCCATCCCACCACCCCGACCACCCTGCATCCTCTTTTTTCCTTCTCATGGTTTTTCCTTTCCTTTGCCAGATCATTACCCTGCTTTGGTGATTTCCCTGCTTTGGGTCACCCCATGGCAGGAGTGCTTTTTCATACTGGGACACAGACATGGAGTGGGGGCAAGGCTCCCACCTTCCCAGCCCATGGGGAAGTGACACCCTGCCAGCCACCAGCACGGGTGAATGAGGGTGACAAATGACATGCAAATGCCTTCCCTGGAGGCTACAGAAGAGTCACTTCTTGCACCTTTCGGGAGGGTGGTATTTGCATGCTATCAGACACTGAGATCCTTTCTTAGAGTGTGTGAATTATAAAGACACTCATTTGGGGATTTACAGTATGTTGACTAAAGGTTGCTTGATGAGAGAAGGAGAAAAGGACCTGGCCGGGGAAGGGAAGGATCACACAACTTGTTGAGAAGTATCCTTCCATGTGGGAGAGACAATGGAATCATTTGGCTTCAGCTCTGAGGTAGGAATTCTTCCCTCTGACAGTTTTCTCTGTCCTCTTGGCATCCTGGGGAGGTTTTTTAAAACATCAACAGAAAAAAAAAGACAATAAAAGGATTTTGGCTCTCATATCTCCTTGTGTGACAGCTTCCCACAGAGCTGAAGCCAGGAGTCTTAGAAAGTTACCACTGCATTGTCCATGTTGCTGGGTAACAGTTTCTGCTCCTCAAATGACCCCAAATGATAATAATAAATTGAATCCCAAAATGCTGAATGGTGCTAAAATCACTGGCAGATGGAGCTGCTGCTCCTGCCTGAGTGTGTGGACACTGGAGCTGGGGATTGATGGGACTCCAGACCCACCTTACTCCCATCAGAGTTTTCATGGGATCTGGACCAAGTCCATTCCTTTCTGGCTGGAGTCGGGATGCGACTCTGGCTCCCAGCAGTGGGGAGGGACTGAAGGACTGGGGTGAAGCACTGGTGGCCCCACTTGGTGCAGCACAGCTCGGGGCTGGCACCCTCTGCATGGGGCCAGTGCTGGCCACCACTCACATCCCTCCAGCGTGGAACCTGCTGTGCCTGCCAGGGGCTGTGGTGGCATGTGAGGATGCCCAGGGTTCATTCCCACCATGGAAAGCTTCTGATACTGGTCTGACTTGGCACTCACACAGATAAACCAGTGTCCCCCACCCCCCAAAGTGGCAATGGCCATTAGAGAAACAAAATCTGACAGGTGCACCAGTCTGGTTTAAAGCTGGCTCACCACGTTAAGGGAAGTGATTATTGTGTCTTCACGCTTATAGTAACAAAGAGTGGTTTCAAACCCATTTGAAGCTAAGCTCGTGGAACCTCTGATATAAATAAGGGTTTAGAGGCCACTGAAGATCCTGACATAAATGTCCTTGAGCATCTCACTTGAGTTTGATTTGTTTGTGGTCCTTTAGCAGCCCAGTGAGAAATTTATTTACTGAGGAAGAAGGCACCAATTTTTTTTTTTTTTTTTTGGTAGAGTTAAACCTGGTATAACTCCAGTGCTACCAGTACATATTGAATGGACACATTTACCCATTTTGTGAGACATCACACAATAGTGTAGTCTGTAGTTGCCAGGAGAGAAAAGCTGTGCTGGCACATGTCATCCTAATAGTGGTGAATGGACAGAATCAGAACCATGTTTTTCCTTTATTTGTGAAAGAATAAGCTATACTGGCAAAATACATACAAATTTATACCAGTGTGGCCGCTCTTTGTCAATGCACTGAAGTTCTTCTCTGGGAATTTGCTGCCAGCAGAAACCACTGCCAGCCCAGTGCCAGGCCCAGTCGGAGTGTGGATGGCACAGTTCCTGCCCACCAGCTGCAGCAGGGTGTGTGTCCGTGCTCCCTCGTTTCCTAAAGACAAAATATTCCCCATAACGGTTTGCAGCACTGCTGAGGCCACAGCTGACCTGGCTGTGTTGTGAGAGCTCCTGTAGGCTGTGCCAAAGCACAGCACAGTGTGCCAGAGACCTTCTTCAGTACTGAGGAGCAAGCGTGGGCACTCATTCCAAAACCTTTCATTTTTTGATCATAAATCACACATTCTGGCCTCTGATACAGGTGATCTACAGAATATGTAGATCTAAAGACTGCTGAGGCTGCTGGCCATGGCAGCAGAAGGATGAAGCAGACTTGGTTAGCGTGCTGGGGCAAGATCTGTTGTGCAAACCATGCCTTTGGTTTGCTTGCCTGAATTTCCCACCGCCCTTATCCCAGCTGCTCTGGGAGACTGCAAATGCTCCTGGTTCCTACAGACACTGATGGGCCCACACCAGGGGGTCAGGTTGGTGTCTAAAATAGAGATCTGTGGTTTCCCCCAGCTCATCTTGGTGCATAGGAGGATGGATGTTGGCGTTGATGTGGGTGAGCTCTTCCGACACTGCACAGGAAAACAGCAGCACAAATGAAAGCAAAACGAGAGGTGAAGGAAACACATCACACTTCCAGAAGTGATTTTGGAAAGCACAAAGCCCGGATGTTGTTTCTTTTTAGGGACTGAGTAGTCTGACATGTTGCAAAATACAAAGGCTTGGCATATTCCCAGCAGCAGAGGGAAAACTGGAGCTCCCCAGAAGTGAAACCTGTCATTAGCAGTCAGCCAGGCAGAACAGGCTCCTCAGTGCCAGGAACAGGCATGAAGGGAGGGAGGACTGAGCAGCATAAAGGAGCTTTTCTCACCCTGACAGTCTTGTGGAGGGGAGCAGAGGGCTGTGAGGGCAGCATGTGGGATTGGGATGCTCCCAGAATTCTTCCAAGGGCAGCAAGGAGCTGCTGTTTCCCCTCACACACACCAGCCCCCAAGTCCTATTCTTCTACATAGGCAGTGGGTCTGCTCCTCAAAAAATCAGTGTAGTTTTGACCTGCAGATTTCCTCCCTTTTGTTTTCGCTCAATTATGCTTAGCTGCCCTGAGAAATCTCTTTTTACATGTCCTCCCCAGTCCTTGCTGTGATCCGTGTCATCCTGGAGGCATGTAATAATTTAGACTGAAAGCTGTGCTGTGCAGCTCTGTTCTCCGCAGCTTCACAGGATGGAGGAAGTATTGATGTGCCCTGATTTATCTCCCACAGATGTCATCTCCCTAGGAGTGGACTTGAAGGACAGAGAGGCACAGAAAACTGAATCTGGGAAGCACCTGATTTAGAAAGAAAGGAGGAGAAAATTTTACAGACCAGGTTGGATAGATGCAGGGAACATTATAACTCTGCAAACCCAGTGATCCAAGGAGTTGGCACCATGAATTGTGATGTTGCTGTTGCCATATGCAAGAACACAAGCTCTCAGGATATCTTTATGTTTCCCAAAGGAACCTCCTAAAATTAAGAGTATTTTTACATTGATGCTCATTTAGACCTTGTAGCAACCTTCCAGTTTGTGAAGGCAGCCTACAGGGAAGCCAGAGAGAGACTCTCCATCAGGAACTGTAGTGACAGGACAGGGAGTAACGAGTACAGATTCAAAGAGGGGAAACTTTTTTACTGTGAGGGTAGCTAGACACTCTCACAGGTTTCCCAGAGAAGTCGTGGATGCCACAACCCTGGCATCCAGGCCAGGCTGGATGGGGCTTTGAGCAACCTGGTCTGGTGGGAGATGTCCCTGCCCATGGGAGGAGGAATGGGACTAGGTGATCTTTAGGGTCCATTCTAACCCCTTAACATTCTGTGATTCCCCATCAGGGCCAACCAACTTCTGAGGGTAAGAAGACGAGGAGAGGGCTGCATTTAAGGCATGTAGATGTGGCACTTGGGGACGTGGTTTAGTGGTGGGCTTGGCAGTGCTGAGTTAATGGTTGGAATCAATGATCTTAAAGGTTTTTAATTTAATCTAAAGTACTCTATGACTCTTTGTTGTGGCTGTGAGTCTCCCCACAGCAGCAAGCACAGACACGCTGCCAGGCTGTGCCCGAGGGAGCAGCACCCAGCCCCAGTGCTGAGCAGGCAGCTGGGGAGCAGAGCGTGGGTGCTGCAGGCATGGTCAGACTGGGGACATTGCTTCCATCACCACAGCCCCCTCTCTGCCCTGGGAAACAAAAAGCAAAGCTCCCCTTCTTCTGGCAAAAGGTGAGGTGTATTTAGCTGTCCTGTCTGGTTTTGTCCTTCCCTTGGCCAACACAGTCTAAATGGCCTCTGTGAGCCAGCCAGATAGATGTGTTCCATTTCAGTCCTTGTCTGTCTCACTCTGCTGAGATCATTTACCTGCTAACAAGCTCCTGTGGTCAGAGATAAAAGGCAAAACCAGCAGCCCTTTAAGGATGTATCTGAACATCTTTTCAACCCTTTGCTTCGTGGAAAATATGGAAAGATGCTATGTTCACAATATATCACTCTCATCTGTGTTTGTAAACAGATTTATCACACCATCTGCAAAGTCATATTGCCATCTCCATATTCATTTCCTTCCCATTTATATTGTACAGCTCCTGTTCCTTTTATTCCCTTTTTACAATTAGATACATTAGCTACCTTTATGCTTTCCTACAAAAAGGGTGTGCTCTGTGTAGGGAAGAATATTTAATCAATCCAATTTTTTCATTTCGTTGCATAAAAACACAAGCCAGGACTGTTTGGAGAGGTGCTGCCCGGTTCTGTTTCTCATCTCTTCACATCTGTGCAGAGCAGGTGGGAGGGGAGGATAATTCAGAACAAATCTGCTGGTAAACAGGATGCTCTCTCAGTATTTCCTGTCTCCTGTTGCACTGGTGGAGCTTAATTTTCAGGAATCAGCTAAGCCCGAGGTCAATAATGCTGTTGTAATTTCTCTGACTTGCTGTAGCTGATACAGTATAATACAAATACAATATAATGAGGCATTCATACATCTGGGAGCAAAAAGTCAGCCTCGTTATCTGGCTGGATAAGAAGTGTTTATTCCTGTTTAAATGAAAAAAGTGATTTGCTGAGTATAAAAAGAAGTCACACAAGAGAGGAGGAGCTTGCAGCCACTTCTGCAGCCCCACGGGCTGACCAGCAGCCAGGTCAGAGGGTCCTCAGTACTGCCCTACACTGAAGGTCCAGCTTGACCCCAGCCCTGGAAAGAGATGGCTGGGCTCTGTGCAGAGCCTGGAGGAGAATTTGACTGCAGGTGGACCTCTCCAGCCCCATGAGTGTAGATCTGCAGTCCCCATGGCTGGTGAGAGGTGTAGGATGCTGCTCCATCTCCAGGACTGTGAACCTGGGGCAGGAAACTTTTGCTTCTCTTCCTCCAGTAAGGAAGGATTTCTCTTCTCCTTTGCATCAAGCCTAACCCAGATTCCTGGGCTTGAGTACAGGGGTGGGACTGGGGTTGACTAATCCCAAAAAGAATTTTACCAAGAGTGAGTAAGAACTCTGGACTGCAGGGAGTGATGACAAATCTTGGAAACTCAAGCCCGTGCTTTGACAGGGAGGTTTGTTTGGGGATTGGTTGGGTTGGTTTTTTTATGGTCCTTTTTATCACTTTTCAGCTGTACAGTGTGTTCTCAGATGGTATATTTGCCACTTCATGGTTTTGGATCGTGACCATCATTTTTTCTGCTAACAGAACAGGGAGCAACTGGGGGCTTGGCCAGCTTCTTTCCCACTGAAGCACAAGAAAACTCTGCAAGAGGGTTTATCCAGAGCTCTCTAAATGGATTTGCTGACACCAAACCCTGCTAAATCTTCCACCCCTTTGACCTCTCAGTGCAGACTTTGGTGCTGTGACCTGCCAGAAAGTCCCACCATCACATTTTCTCTGAGAAATTTTTCAGGTGTCCTACCCCATCACACTTTGCATCTTTCCAAGAGGCATATTTAGGCCTATAATATCATGCCTGTCACTAATCAGTGAGTAAGTCTTTTGGCTGTATTACTTGCCAAGGGGAGATTGCCAAAATGACTCTTTGGGTAAAACAGAAGCCATGCAGCTCTGCTGCAGGGAAGAAGCCAGGACCTTTCTCAATGGCACAGTCTCCAGGAAAAAATCACAAGGCAGGCTTTAAAATGAGATTTTTTTTCCAACCAGTGTAAAGGGTCCATCCTTTATCTTGGCTTTTTAGGAAAAAAAAAAAAAAACCTTCCAGAGATTACTTAGTTTAGATTTTTCAAGCATTTTTTCTAGTCACTGTTGGGCTAGAAAGCCTTCTCTTCAGTCCCCTAAGTGCTGAGTTTTGGGGCCAACTGGCCCCAGGATATTTTGAGCTCTTTGCAGGCTCAGCAGCCATGGGGAACAGAGGTACTGGTGGTGTGGTAGGATGGGGAGGTAGCATCAATTTTTGTGGGGCAAACTGTCATCTGTGGGAGTAATTCAGCTTTAAAACAGAATCACAGATTCATAGAATCTACTGAGTTGGAAGGGACCCACAAGGATCATCAAATCCAGCTCTTAAGTGAACGGCCCACATGGGGATCAAATCCACAGCCTTGGCATTATTAGCATGGTGCAGTGACCAACTGAGCTAATCTCAGTGGCCAGAACCATTGCATGCAGTTTTGAAAAAGACCTGCATTGTATGACTGGATGCCTCTGAGTCTGAAAAATAATCATCCTGCCTAAAACCATAAAATCTGGCACTAAGAGTTACACGTGGCTTTGCAGTTTCTCTGTGCTGAATCAGTTCCTTGCCTTCCTTGCTGCTGATGGCCTGACTGGATGGGCCATGTCCTCCAGGGGGACAGGCCATTGCTCCCCATCTCCAGAAAAGTGCTCTGCTGATTTTGCAGCCAGCCTCCTGCTGCTGTACCTGCACTCACAGCCTGTCAGGCTCTCACATTATCAGGCATAAACACCATGTGTACAAACAGATTTGCAATAACAGCAGACAGGAAGGGATTGAGTGCTATGAAATCAACCTCAACATCAGTCAAAAGAAAACAAAGCAAAAAAGGAACACGGTAATCAGATGCTCTTATGAGCAGGATATGCTCAAAATGATTTCTCCATCCCATTACAAATGCTTAGAAACTGCACAGCCTCTCCAGCACAGTGAGATTTTGAAGTGGTTTAATGGGCATTAGGAGATCAGAGCTGATAATGCTGCTTCCAACTTTTTCCTTTCACTGCATGAAAATAGGTAGTGGCAATTGACTGGTGCAAATTGGCTACTTTTAAAGCTGTATTTGCTGGCTTGGATGTGCTAAAAGTCTCTCCACAGAGTCTTGAGAGGTTGAATGTAATGTGTGTGGTTAAGGTGGGGCTATAGTGAGTTACTTCAACACAGGACTGTGTATTGTATGCCCTACATGCTGGAGAGCTGGGACCTGCTGTAGCTGGGATTTACATTCCAATTACTGCATAAAAGGCAAGGCTACTGGATTGTTTTTGGTAGTCCAGACAAACTTCTCACTTTGTCTGTTCTTTTTCTTTCAGAACAAGCCAGTCACAATGTCAGTCAAAAAGGAAGGTGCCCACAAGAAGTGGGCTGCCCTGAAGGAGAAACTCGGGCCCCAGGAGACCGACCAGTCAGAGGCCAACCTGGAAAATGCAGAGCCAGAGCTGTGCATCCGTCTCCTGCAAATGCCCTCAGTGGTGAACTACTCTGGGCTGAGGAAGAGGCTGGAGAACAGCGACGATGCGTGGATGGTCCAGTTCCTGGAGCTGTCGGGGCTGGATCTCCTCCTGGAGGCCCTGGACAGGCTGTCAGGACGAGGAGTGGCCAGGATATCCGATGCCTTGCTTCAGCTCACCTGCATTAGCTGTGTGCGAGCGGTCATGAACTCCCACAAAGGCATAGAATACATCGTGAGCAACGAGGGCTACGTCAGAAAACTCTTCCAAGGTGAGGAGACACCTTCCTGCTTCATCCATCACATGCAGCACTGCGGGGCAGGGGGCTTTTTCCTGTTGCTTATCCTCCTGCCCTGCACCAGGCTAGTTGGAAATGGTTGGTCACAAGTGATTAATGAGATTATTTTCTTCTTTAAAATAAAACTGCTATGAAATCACATTGCCTTTGCC
Organism: Chloebia gouldiae; assembly: GCA_003676055.1. Taxonomy (NCBI): domain Eukaryota; kingdom Metazoa; phylum Chordata; class Aves; order Passeriformes; family Passeridae; genus Chloebia; species Chloebia gouldiae. Next base: position 3,613,648 of record QUSF01000004.1, on the reverse strand, counting down.
ACCCAGTGCTGTTTCCACACAAATATTGTGATAGTTTACTGAGAAGCTGGGAATAAACCCAGCCTTATCTGTATACAGGCATGAGAAATCTTTAACCCTTTGGTTGTCAGCAGACATTTGCTATTCAGTCTTTGAGAGCCCCAAGGGCAGAGGAAAGGAACTGGAAGGGCTTGGAGTCTTGTAGCCTGTAAAGAGGAGGGAAAGTGGCATGTTTGGATTCAAGAGAGCCTGCTCTCTATGCTGCTCACTCTGCTTCTCCTGGAAGATTGTGGGTAACACCACTTACATTCTCCTGCCATTCACTTGGCTCATTGTTAGCTTTGAAATTCATCAGGGCATCTTGTAGGACTTATTATACAGCACTTAATGGTGCTGGAAGGATAACTTCTGTACCCAGAAACCATTATTAATAGCTTTTTAAAATGCATTTAGTCTGAAAGCTGACTTACTTCCCTCTTCAGTTTTGAAGTCCCCTTCCTTCCTCTTCACCCTGTGTTTTCTTAGCTTATATAAAATATGGACATGGCATTTTTGTACTGTGAAAACAGGGGGGTATCCTGGATTTTCAGTGCTGGAGCTTCTTTGTGCTCTAATATAGGAAAAATACAACAGCTCCCAGGGCTCACAGAGAAAGAGTAATGCAAAAAGGGAATGCATAGGACCCCTTGGAACAATTGCTCTAACTCATATGCATATTGAGCTTTTCTGCACAAAAAATAAGAGTCATTAATCAAAGAAAATTGTTTATCTGCTGTTCTAGAAAATAGCCATATGTGAAAATGGGAAACAAATTTTGTGAGTGCTGAAAAATCTTGGCTGTTGTTGCAGCATGTCGCTAGGACATGGAAAAGATTAATAACTACAAGCTGCACCAAAATGCCAATGGGATACCTGTAGCATTTACTGTTCCCACTAGAATTTACCATCACACAATGCTATTGGGATGAGATATCTGTACATTAAGATATTTCTCTTCCTATGTTCCATTGTAATGGGCCCCCTCCTTCAGTCTCTTTTCTGCTACTGCTCATAATTCGTGTAGCAGAAGACACTGAGATTCAGAATATTAATGTCATTATAAATTCTGCTTTGTTTTGTTCTGTTTTTCCTACAGCACTTGACACAACTAATGTCATGGTCAAAAAGCAAATATTTGAACTCCTGGCTGCACTGTGCATTTACTCATCAGATGGCCACTCTTTGGCTCTGGATGCTTTGGACCATTACAAGGCAAGTGTTTGCTTGGAGTAGGAGAAATGGCTGGGCTTTGATCCATGCAGACAGATACATGTACCACAGAAAAGGGTGGGAATAAAGTTTATTTTGGTAACAGAAAGTAGGGGTACCATTGTTTTGGTAAGAGAGGTAGGGGTTTATAAGGTGAAAGCTGTAGGAAGTTTTTTGTGGTCAGTGTAGGTCTGCAGTGCTGTTCTGTGACTTGTGTGGACAGATGACTGCCAACAACAAGGTGCTTTCTGGCAGCAAAAGCAGCACCAGATCAGCAGAATAAATGGTGCCACATCCACAGGTTTCACTGCCCACGAGCTCAGGTACATGCATCAGTTACCAGAAAGCAGAAAGGGATCCAGGAGGTGCTTCAAATGACTTTCTGTGCCAGCCAGCCCCTGCTCCATAATGGAGGAGTGCTGCTTTTACCCATGTCTTCCTGTCCTGTGGACAGTGGGATAAACTGAGGATTTCAGATGCTAATTCCATCTGAGAGTCTGCCCCACAGTCATGGGCATTTAGGTCTGTATAGACCATCCTTGTCATCAGTTGTGTTACCCACAGAGTGTGAAGAACCAGCAGTATCGATTCAGCATCATAATGAATGAGCTGTCCAACACAGACAACGTGCCATACATGGTGACACTGCTGAGTGCTATCAATGCCATCATCCTGGGGAAAGAAGAGCTGAGAACAAGGACACAAATCAGAAACGAGTTCATAGGTAAGGATGTTTGTTACGCCTTTCCCTGGAGAAAGTCAGTGACCAAATGGGTTTTTTTCAGATGTATCCATAAGGTGCCTGGAGAGGCTGGGGAGCAAAACTACAAATATTAATTTTCTTCTGTGTTTTGACCTTTATTCTCAACAGCCTTTCTGGCAACAGACTTTTTTTTTACTTTGCTGCTTTCCCATAGCTTTGATCTTTTCTGGAATCCCAGCAGCACTGTATCACTTGAGCTTCTTCAGAGCATTTCTATAACCAACCACCACATCTCCATATATTGCAACTACTTGTAAGAGTTGATAAAATTTCTTCACTCTGTGTCTACTCAGTTGAGCCACAGAGGCTTTCCCATGGTTCAGAACTTTCCAGCTGCTAGAATCCCAGGCTCCTAGGTACCATTGTTGGGATTCACCTCACATGCTGGGTGCATGTGAGTTGATGAGCCTGGGCTCCATTTCTCTCCATGGAGATCAAGGAACATTTGATGGTATCAGACTGATTTTAAATATCTGATTTGGGCTGAGGTCACATGAATTAAAAGTGCCTGTGTCACTCAGTAACCCCAGGGGGATTGTGCAGTGGTTCACACAGGTGCTGCAGATGTGGTGTCTCATCATTTACCAGATTACTCTACCCACTTTGGTAGATCCATCTGAAGATATTTTCACTTTTTCTCTCTACAAAAAGTTTTTATGAGCATAACATATATAAAGATCATAACAAATAAGTACCAAGTGGGTCATAATGCAACTATATCTATTTTTTTCACCTACCAGGGCTTCAGCTGTTGGATGTTTTAGACAAGCTAAGGTAAGGGTCTCTACTTAAATTTTATTTAAAATTAGATTCACAGTGAAGTAGCTTTGGAAACTTAATACTTACCCAATCTTCTGTTGTGTGAAGTGCAGTGTCCTTGGGTGGAGTGGACCATGCTTGTGTGCACCCATTCCATGGGAGCTTGAGGCACTTGGCCAGTGTTAAGATCCTCTTGCCAGCCACAGTGTCACGGGGGCAGCTGTTGGCACAGATGGCATGCACAGAGCTCTGGGCACAGATGGAGCAGCAATGTCCTCACCGAGGCTGTTTCAGACTGAATCTGAAGCACTGCTGTGGGTTCACTGAGCAGCTTGCTGCGTTCAACACCACTGCTGCTGTTGGTCCCAGAAGCATCCAGCTAAAACAATTTACTAATGTATATCTGAATGTAATTTAAAAATTATGTTCTATCAGAAACATCTGTGGTAAATTCTAAAATTGCAGTTATCCATGTAACTGGAATTGCTCAATCCAACACCATAAAAAATTAGGGAAGAGAAAATCTTTTATTAGAGCAGAAGCTGTAAAATTCTAACACTGTGTGGTCTTGAGAGTACTGAAAAAGTCAGGTTTACAGTGTCTGTGCTTTTTAAAATCCAGTTTTGAATAACAGAGAAGGAGGTTTTTCAAAAAGAAACATCACTGGAATATTTTCAATTAGTCTTGACTTTAAAAAAATGAAGGTGGCAGCCTGGTTGCAAAAGGGTCAGAATGCCACTCTGATGTTACAGCTCCAAGGAGAATTCCATAGCAAGCCTGTCCTGGGCCAGGTTATGCCATAAGTCTCATTCCTTTGTATGTATTGATTGTAGGAAGAGGTACGTTCTGCTCAGGAAAGGATGCACTGGTGGCATCTCATCCTTTATAAATCAGGCAGAGCTGGGTACTTTTAACACCAACTGGCTGAGTGCAAGAGGCAAAGAGATAAAAGCCACTTAACAAAAACAGTCATCTGAAAATTAGTGAAGGGCTCTCCAATGAAAATAAATGCTGTAATATTGCAGAGACATCGAGGAGGAGGATCTGCTTATCCAGTGTGACACATTTGAGGAGTTCAAAATAGAGGATGATGAGGAATTATTAAGGATATGTGATGGCATAAACATGAATGATCATCATGAGGTCTTTTCATCTCTCTTCAACAAAGTAAGTCGCCCCTCGCATGGGGTGGGAGGCCCCACAATGGCCAGGTGGATCCACTGTGCTGGGAGCCAGCCTTGCTGTGACAGAAGCTGCTCTGTCTTCCAGGTGAGCCGCTCTCCAGCCTCTGTCCAGCTGCTCTCCATCCTGCAGAGCCTGCTGCACCTGGAACCTTCTCATCACTCCAGCCTCCTGCTCTGGGAGTCCTTGGATGCCGTAGTGAACAGAGCCCTTTTACTCGCCAATGACAGTAAGAATGACTTATCCATCCAGCCTTGCACACTCCTCTTGTTTTCCCTTGTCCCATAAAAGTCTTTCCCCACTGTGCAGGAAATAATCTGTGGGACTTGGTGAGAGCTGAACAGATGTGTGACAAAGCTCTGCCTTCTGTATAAGGTCAAGTGAAGGTTCACCCCTGTGGGTGGCCACATTTAGCAGTGATCTTGGGATTCCCAATCTTCTTTTAATGGTTAATACCTGAGCTTTGGCTCACGGGAGTCAGTGGGAATCTGTCCTCAATGGCATCCTGCCACTGGTGCTGGCCTGTCTTGCTGGCAGGCATGCTATGAAGTGTTTGTGGGCTGGGCACATGGGAAGGAAATTGCCTAGAAGTGAAAAGTGTAACTGTGTAAAGTGACACCAGGAAATGGACTCTCCATGGCTCCAGATCTACTGCTTGGTGAGGGTTGAATAGCATGAAGCAGCCTGTGGGCCTTGTTCCCTTCCCTGACCCTGACTCATTTCTCTAGTCCAAGGGAACACAGTTGAAGAAGTCATTGAGAGGCTGCTGTCTATCAAAAAACATCCAAACAAGCCAAAGCGAGCTGAAAACCGCCTGTCTGGGATTGCAGCTGGGGCTGTCCAGTCTGAACCAGAGCCATGTGCACGTGCAGCTCGGTGTCCAGTGGGATCATCAAACCCCACCAGGGCTCCAGCAACATCCTCAGGGCCGCTGGACAGCGAAAAGAAGATCTCATCCTGCCAGTTCACAGCCTGCTGTGCCCTGCCAGAGAAATCTAACCCTCCCTCCAACACTGCTCCCAACCCGGCACCTCCAGCCCCACCACCTCTACCCTCTGGCACAGCAGCCATGACCCCCACATCCCCCATGACAAATGCACCTCCAGCCCCTCCACTCCCTGGCATGCCTCCTGCTCCACCCCCATTGCCTGGCATGGGGGGTATTCCTCCTCCTCCTCCTCCACTGCCTGGCATGGGGGGTGTTCCTCCTCCCCCTCCTCCTCCTCCTCCTCCACCATTGCCTGGCATGGGGGGTATTCCTCCTCCTCCACCCCCACTGCCTGGCATGGTTGGTATCCCACCCCCTCCACCTCCATTACCTGGCATGGTTGGTATCCCTCCTCCTCCACCCCCACTGCCTGGCATGGGTGGCATCCCTCCTCCTCCACCCCTCCTTCCTGGCATGACAGGAGATTACATAGAAGCCGTGGTGGCCTCCCAGTACAGCTGTCCCCTGGGCTTGGGCAGGCCTCCCCACAAGACAGTGAAGACACCAACACTGAGAATGAAGAAGCTGAACTGGCAAAAGCTGCCCTCCAACGTGGTGAGAGGTGGGTGCTTCTGGCATAAAGTCACTAAAGCTGCTTTAGGGGTGCTTTACGTGGCTGCTTTTGCTTCCCAGGGGAAGAAATACTATCTTAAAGTTTGTCAGATGTCGTTGACTCTGTTTAGATACAGAACTTCCCTGGTTTCCTTTACTTTTGACCTACAAAGCTGATATAAAAGTAACATGAAACTACCAATGTAATAGTAGCTATTCCAACTGAATTAGTACTTTGGAATAGCTTGTTTATTACTAAAATACTTTGAACTTAAAAGAAGAGAAAGGGGTGGGAATGTTTTCCTGTTCACTATGACACGCCTTAGATCCAGCTGTGATCTGAGTTCCCCAAATTTTTATTACCCAGCTCAACTGTGCTTGTATCTGGGTATATTAAAGTCATGATTAAGAGTGCATGTGAGGATCGCATCACATCTCTCTTGATTTTTGGGCTACATTTCCCTCTACTAGTGGATTCAAAGTGCAACATGAAATGTGAGAAGAAGCTTCGACAAGCTGTGTCAGCTTTGTCCTAGACAAGCAAGGCATCCACTGCATGAAAGCAGGCAGAGGTGAAATCTAAATAAGGCATCTCTTCAATCACAAGAGCAGTAAAATGTTTGGATTATTTCAGTAGAGGCTTCTACAGGCATGTTAGGGTGATGATTTCTTTTTTAAGATATAATAAATTTAAGTAGAAATTAATTCAAGCAGTCCTGTAGCCAGGAGGCTTGAGCATAAAAATGAAAAATGGAGAAGAACACAGTCAGAAAATGTCCAAGTTGTGCCCAATCCCTCTGTTAGGATGCAAGGGAGCAAAAATTATCTCAACCAGGGAATTAGAAACAAAATGTCTGAGGTCCTTGTCATGCTGATCCAGTTTGCCCATCATGGAGGAAAACACAGTTTTACAGGGAGGGATGGGGCTGTACAGCCTCTGTGTGCCCAGTGCTGCCTCCTCCTAGCAGGTTTGATTGCCCTTCAGCCCCTTTGGATCCCACCTGTGCCACTTACCCCTCCTCAGTAATGACCATTTATCCAGGACTAATATGTCTTTTCTTATTTCATTCATGTCCTGAAGAGTGTCCCTGCTGGCAGCTCACCTTGTCCCAGGCAGCAGGAGCTTTCAGCTGTGCCTGCAGCCAGTCTGGAGACTTTTTCTTTCTTTCAGAGAGCCACTCAATGTGGGCTTCTGTGAGCAGCAGCAGCGAGGAAACGATAGAGCCCAACTACAGCAGCATCGAGCAGCTCTTCTGCTTCCCACAGCCAACCCCCAAGGAGAAGGCAGCAGCGCCCGTGAAGGCAGAGCCGAAGGAGGTGAGGAGACCCCCTCGTTTTCTCGAGTAAAGATCCCTGCAGACAGCTCATCTAATATGAGATATCTTCTTTTTCTTTAATGAAGATCACATTTTTGGACTCCAAGAAAAGTCTCAATTTGAACATATTTTTGAAGCAGTTTAAATGGTAAGATATGGCCAGTTTTCGTGACAGTTGACAAAACTTTGAGCAGGTTTTGCAGTATCTGGAAGGTCCTCAGGAAATCTGTTCTAGCCAGTGTGTTTTGGTGGTCCATGCTACTAAACACTGCCCATTTTTTCCTACACTGGCTTTAAAATACTGAGTTTAAGGGTTTAATTATGTTTTTACATACAGCTTTCCTACATGTTGGCAAAGGAGTTACATCCTCATTTTACAGATGAAGTTGTGGCACAGACTCTTAGGGTGACACAGACTGTGACACACATCTGGAGGTAAAATCCCTGCTCAAATCAGGGCCAGTGAACAAATGAAGAGTTCCATTTTCTTCAAAAAAATGCTCAGAGACAGGATTTCAGTTGTAGGATTCATCTCTGGCCTTGAGTCATTTGATCAGGGCCAGAAATAAGATTTGGGTCATAGCGGGGATCTGGGTCCTGATTCTAGGTTAATTGTGGGGAGATACCTTTCCTTTTGGATTCTTTTGACTCTTTTCTAGGGAAAGCACAGAGTTCTTGCACAGATAAATCTCTTGGTAGTGTGTGATAGTTGAAAAGTGGTCTTGGGTTGATGGCTGGCTCTGCTCCTCCTCCCTGCAGCTCCAATGAAGAGGTGACTGCCATGATCCAGAATGGGGACCGGACCAAGTTTGATGTTGAGATTCTGAAGCAGTTGCTGAAGCTGCTGCCTGAAAAGCATGAGGTCAGGAAGGAAACACTACCCTTGGTTCACAGAGCTGAACACATAGAGCAGCCCTGCAGTCTTGATTCTTTGTTTCTCATTAGATAGAAAACCTGAAGGCCTTCAAAGAAGAGAAATCAAAGCTAGCAAATGCAGATCAGTTCTATCTTCTCCTTCTTCAGATTCCCAGGTAAGGTGGTGAGTCATAAACTTCAGCCCGATCTGTTTCTTGATTTGAGAAGTTTAAGTTTCTTTATAGGAGCCTCACAGACCAACACTGATGGATATAACTGGTGGATTTCCCCTTCCACCTTGGAGCTATCCTATTCCCTGTTACCCTCAGATGAAGGGCTCTTCCTTATCCAGCACATCCTCCCCCTCTGGTCCAGACTCAGATGTGCCCAAGGAGGCTCCATAACTTGGTGAAAGGCAGTGCCAAATGCAGTGCCAAGAAGGGGACTTGGGGACTCTGCTGATCACAATGCACCAGCAGAACCTACATCCCTGCTGGTCCTCAGGGCCAGCAGCAGCCCCTCGCCTCCCTGCAGGGGCCACACCAGTGGCTTGTGTGGATGTGGCTGACAGCAGTGCTGTGGGGTGGCAGGGGCTTGCTGGTGATGTGGGGAAGGAGCTGCTGTGCTGGCTGAGATCTCGGTGCCTTTATGCTGAGAATCCATCTCCACCCTTAGCTACCAGCTGCGCATCGAGTGCATGCTGATCTGTGAGGAGACCACCGTCGTGCTCGACATGATCCAGCCCAAAGCTGAAGCCATCCGGAGAGCCTGTGAAGGTATAGATGACCTGAGCTTTCTTGTGGGTCTGATTTTAAACAGGAAATTTTAACCCCCACAAAACTTCCCTGGAGCTCTGCCCTGTTACCACCAAAACTCCCCTGGAGCTCTGCAGTGTTACTACCCAAGCCCCAAAGAACTCCTGTGTGGTCCATTCACTGGTTTGCTGCAAATGGGATGCAGCTTTAGGTATCTCCACTGATGGTCAAAGCCCGTAAAGGACCAAAGAGTCTTTTCTCTCATCCTCATCCCTTTTTTTTCTGCAGCAGATGTATTCCTCTGAAACACTGAATGGTGAAGTGCTGGAAGTTCATCAGCCCTTTCAAAGGAGCTGAATTTAGACAGCAGAGCTGGCCCTGCTGCAGCTAATTCATCCATCCAGCATTATTTCCCAAATTAAGAACTTCATACAGCAATTTTCTCTAGTGCCAGAAAACTTTCCCCAAAAGTAGCAATGCTTTAGTATTTCCCTGCCTAGAAATGGAACCAGAAGAAAGAGGTTGTTATTTTAGGTTATGAATTGCTGATGCTCCAATATGTTGAGTACACAGAAAGTTTATGCTATAGATTTTGGCTTCCTTAGGCATAAACCTTTGGTCCCACTCCTCTGAGAGCAGTATGCTCTTCTTAGCACTGTCAAGTGTCATCTGTCCTACAGAGCCAGTTCCCCTAACTCCTCCTGGGGGTTTCTCCAGCTGGCATTACAGCTGTCTGCTGGGATAAATTGAAGCTTCCCCCAGGGTGATTTTCCAGCAGCTCAGTTGTTCTTTTGGAGCTGTTCCTACCTCAAAGCTGAGTGCTTCAGAAAGCACAGCACTGCAGCACCCTGTCATAAGAGCAAGGATAGGGACTGTACTCCTCATCCGTGGTCGATAATAACCTCTACCATGAGAGACCCAGGAACAAGGTGAGTATATCCAGTTTTAGCAGCTGGCAGGTGATCATAGTGCAGTCAGAACTGGCTTCACAGCACAGCTAAATGAAGTTGGCAAGATTCAATTTGCTGCCCAGTTACCCTTGCCCACACTGGGAAACTTCCAAGGAAGGCAGGACCTTGGTTGCTGTTAGTGGGGAGGGTCCAACTGCAGGTTATTTGCCATTAGGAAATGAGAGACCAGATGTAAAGAAAGAAACATAACAAGGACTTTGACAACCCATAGAACTGAATCTGCATGGAGTCAGTTTCTCTGCTGGTTGGGTATTGGGCTGCAAAGCAAAATACCAAATTTGATTTAGTAGAATTCAGAATCCCAATTTCAGTGCAGTTTAGAAAATGTTCTGGTGTAACAGAGGCTTTTGCTTAAAAGTCCCTTATGTTTTTCAGATCTTCTGACCAGTCATCGCCTGCCAGTCTTTTGTCAACTGATTCTCAAAGTTGGAAACTTCCTGAACTATGTAAGGACTTTTTTTGTCTTCTCCTCCCCCCATTACAGTCTGTGAGTGATCTCCTTTAGGGTTGTAATTTGGATGAACACAGGAGTTACATCTGCTTTTTTTCTCTCTTGTAGGGAAGTCACACAGGCGATGCCGATGGGTTTAAAATCAGCACTTTACTCAAACTAACAGAAACCAAAGCCAACCAAACCCGCATTACACTGCTCCACCATATTCTAGAGGTACCACTGCCAAGTCCTGCACCGTAGGGAAGAGGGAGGGTTTTATCACAGATGAAGCATTTCTCTTACTCTGCTGCTGGCCAATGCCACATGCTCATACTCACATCCTCCCTGGCAAGCCCCAGAGTGTCACAAGTCAGGAGAATTTGAATCACTTTGGTGACTGGTGGAGGCTGTTTGTGGGCACTACTCCTTATTTTAAGACTTGCTCTTCTTCCCTCCGGCATCTTTTCCACAGTGTCTGCAACTTCCTTTAATATTTGTGCAATCTGCACATCAGCAGCTGCAAACCACAGAGCACAAAGCTGTCCTGGCTCATCTGTACCCATTCAGTCTTTTTGCCTTTCCATGAACTTTCCCTTTTCCTCCAGACTGTGCTCAGGCTTTTCATGCTTCTAAGTCCCCATGGCTTTCCTACTCCCTGCAATGCTGTTTTTATCTTTATTCTCCATGCTCTGCTCTGCTACCTTCATTCATCAATGTCCCTCGTTTCAGTTACTCATGTTCAAGCCCCACTTTAGCTGGCAGTAGCTTCAGCAAGGACAGCTGTGAAAGTAAAAAATGCAAGACTCAAAGCCTTTTAGTGCCTTTCTGGTACTGTGGGAAGTGTCAGATTGCATCAAACCACAGTCCTACCTCCCTCCATGCTCAAGAAGAGCTCTGCTTTGCTTGGAACTACGAGTATTTCTGAGGGTTTAGTACTCTTCTATGTTTCTACAGCAGGGGAAACGCCTTTCCTCTCTGAATGTGCAAACTACAGATAGGGGGGCAGTAGCAGAACACAGCACAGTCATCCTTCCTGGACACTTCTGTCCCTGTGCCTTCCCCTCAGCTTCCCCTCGGCTCCTGCCACACACCAAATAACACTTCTTTCTCTCTTCCTCTTCAGGAAGTAGAAAACAGCCACAAGGACCTACTGGAACTGCCAAAGGATCTTGAATATGTTTCAAAAGCAGCAGGGTAAAATTCTGTGTCACTTCCTTTGAATTAAAAACAAAAATAAATCCCATGCACATCAACAATGTACCAGAAATTAGGACACACACAGCTGGTATAGAGATTAACAAGATGGCATCTTACATAGTTTTAACTGAAAGATTTGGTTGATGAATGTTGAAAGCCCTTTAATATATAATAATTCTACTACAGCTGGCAACACTTAGGACTGAAATTTGCAGAGCAGTCATTTAAAACTGCCTCCCAGACCCTTCTGAAATGTGCACTGCCTTTGTGGTGGCAGGAGCTGGTGAAGGTCAGCTACCCAGAAGCATTTCTGAAGTACCCCCAGGCAGGGAAAGTGAGCTAACACTGAGCACGGGTGGAGAACAGCCTTTTGAATGGGTGGACTTTTTTTGGCATTCATCTACCCAATGCACAGAACTGTAGGTAGGCCTGGCAGCCTTTCCATAAGTACTGTGGAGGGAAGCTGTTTTCCCTGAGCTTGGACTGTATAGAGAGTTCAGAGCACAGCGTTCAGTTCAGTGAAGTGGTGGGAAGCAAAGGGGTGACCAAACCACCAGTTCAGACTTGTCCACTCCTTGGTCAGCTCAAGATGCTGGAGTGTCAAACTAATGGCAGGGTTCTGTGTGATTTCAGAATTAATCTTGATATTATCCACACGGAGTCCGGTGCCAATTTAAAGAAGTTGCTGGAGCTTCAGCGGAAAGTCTTATCATCAAATGAGGATGTGAAACAACAGTATGAGAAACCCATCCAGGTCAGTAGTGGAGCTGCCTTAGATCTCCCCATTACACACTGAGAGGTGGTGCATGGTACATCTGCAGCTGAAGAGCCTCATGAGAGGGGAGAAAATATTGCCACAAACATGCTCTCAAATTTGGAAATAGGATGCAATGCTGCACAACCCAAATACGCATTTGCCAGCTGCACCCCAAACCTAGATACCTTTGGTGAGGCCATTTCTCAGGGTGTGTGCCCCAACTGCTCTGTCCATGCTTCTGTGTGGCTCCTCACTTTAAGGGAGGATGGTCACCTTCTGTGTGGATCACCACAGTGAAGCCCTTTGCTTGGGATTAAGCTTTGCATGGAGCTCTCCATGTCTTGCTCAGGACACTTGTGTAAATTGGAACAGTGCAGTTGCCAAGAGTAAAGATCATCTGCAAATCTTAATTTCTTCCCACCTGCTTTCCAAAAGCTGCAGTTAAGAGCCAGGACCCAGAGTCCTGCTTTAAGCTTTAATCCTTTCTCTGTAAGTGCACTTCACTCATCTTCTGGATGGTGTTTTACTCTGTGCATTTAATGCATTTCAGGACAGCATTGATGCCTCCAGAAAGCTGGAAGAAGAATTTGAAACCATTGAAAAGAAGAGAGAAGAACTTGCAAATTATCTCTGTGAAGATCCAAGCAAGTTGTCCTTAGAGGACATATTTAGCATCATGAAGACCTTCAGAGATCTCTTCATCCGAGCCCTGAAGGTTGGCATCTGCACAGAGGATGCTGAGCATCCCTAGTGCTGGAATCTGCCTCCACTCCAATGGACAGGGTGGGATGGGCACCCCGAATCCAGGGGAGAATCTGGTTACAGCCTTCTCCTTTTGGCACTTGGCATGAGGTCTCCCAGTGAAGTGGTGTCTGATCCCTCCTCCACTGCATCCTCATGCAGTTCTGGTGCTGCTGGGCCTGTCCCAAAGGATTTATGATTTTGTTGCAACTTCAGCTGCAGAGTCAGTCACAAAGATGCTTTTGGGCCAAGTGTGTAAGTTTTAGAGAAAGGGGCTTACAAAATTTAACCCTTCTCTCCAGCCTGAGCAAACTGGCTCAGAAGGGGGATGTGTAGCAAAAAAGCCACCATTTTGGAAAAAAATTGCTTCAGTAGCTCCCACTTTCACCTTAGCTAGAGGTCAGGCAGATGAGCACACTGCAAGTAGCTGTGTGAGGCATATCACCACTTCCACCTCTGACTGGGACGTGGCAGAGTCCTGGCCAAGTCCCAGTCCCCTCTCACTATTTTGGTAAGACAGCCCTTATTGCCAGTGCCCATTTTATTTGTTGTACAGGATGAAGTCAGAATTTCTATTTCTTCATCTGTAGATCTCCTTTCTCTTCATCAGCTTCTTTAGCAGACATTTACCCAACATTCTCATGCCACTGTTACTTCCCTGCAGGAAAACAAGGACAGAAAGGAGCAAGCTGCCAAAGCAGAGAAGAGGAAAAAACAGCTAGAAGAGGAAGAGGGGAAGAGACAGAAGGGAGAAAATGGAAAAGTCAGTGAGTATCTGAAATGGCTTCAGAAAATAGAGATGGAGCCATAGGAGCTCTTTGGTGGTCCTGTTTTAATGGACCAGTACTAGTAATTTACTTTGTAGGTTTCTAGGTGCTGGCTGACTAAAGGCTTTTAGGTGTCTTACAGCCATAGCTAAGAATTGACTTTCCACAGTTGCAGCTGGGCAGAGAAGTTAATTTTAGGTTTGCTGACTGAACAGCAAAGAAGAAAGAAAATCACCACAAATTAAATATTTCAGTTAACTTTTCCAGTTTCTAAACATAACTTTTGAATCCCAAACCTAAAAAGAAACATTTGACTTATCCACCATCCAAGGTCCCTGTATACACTTGAATAATCTCTCTTCACCACAGTTGTCCCAAAAATCTTGCATGTTGTTTAAATATGCCTTCTTCTGGCTGAAAATGAAAGACTGAAAAATGCAATTGGAAGAAGCTGAGGGAAAAGAAAAAAATATTTTTCTTCAAAAACAAAAGGGTTCCCACTAACGTTGATAACAAACAGAATATTTCACAGCCGTGGGACAAGCAGGGACATGTCCAGGAGAGCTGGTGCCAGGCTGTAGCACCAGGACTTGGGAGCAAATCCCTTGTCTTCAGCCAGGATGAGCTGCTGTGGGATCACGGAGCACTGGCTACTCCCATGCCTGGTGTAGGTGCCTTGCTCCTGCCCAGTGGCTGCTTGTGCTGGGACAGCAGTGGCATCAGTGCAGTCTCCTCCTGGCCTGTCTCAGGGCAGTGTAACACCCATCTCTCTCTCTCTCCCAGTCAAGAAGGGGTTGCTGAAGCAGGAGGAGGTGTGTGTCATCGACGCCCTGCTCGCCGACATTAGGAAAGGGTTCACGCTGAGGAAGACCAAGAACAGACACGAGTCAGAGGCAGTTCCTAAGCCCTTGTCTGCAGAGAGCCCAGAGGAAAGCCAGTCTGGTAAGGACACAGACCTGACTGTACCTGCAGCTATTCATTCCCATCTGCCTCTGAGCCAAGCAGGCACCAGCAAGAAGCCTTTGTCTTTGCATTTGGGGCATTTTATTTAAGAAGGCTTTGCAGCCAGTGCCAAGGAGAAGAGGAGCAGAGAGCCTTGAGCTGTTGCTTGCCAGCTCTTTCCCAAAATTAGGAGGAATTTGGAGCAGCATGGCCCTGCATCTGTGTTGACAAATCCTCTGAGGTGCTTGACCCATGTGTCAGCCATGGCACCATGCTGATGGGGCACTGCTGTTATCCCCACACAAGTCCCCTCCATGCTCTCAAGTCTCAGTAGCACACTGTGCTTCTGCCTTGGAGACTGCTGCATCCCATCTTAGTCTACACTTGGGAGACTGAAGAAGCCCTTTAAAAAACATAAGAAACCCTACTTGCAGAAGTACCCAAGTCCTTTAGGTGCTTGTGAGGAGACAGGCCATGGGTTTAGCTTTTCTTGGGTCTCTTGACCTCAGTGTCAGTGCAGTTAGTCAAGTCCAAGGACATTGGTCTGTCCATGGCTCTCCTGGACCTGCTCTGCAAGGGCAGGTTAAGGCTGGCTAATGGACAGCCTTGAAGTCCTCACACAGCCAAGTCCAGCCTAGTCCAGGACTCACAGGCAAGTTCTCTCTTCTGTAGACTTTCAGGCTTCTTTGCAAGTCCTGGAGCCTCCATGGAAATCAGCCATTTTGTAGCAAAGACACATTAACACCTGCTGGAAACAAATCAGGGGCTTTGCTGAGCTGCGACCTGGAGTCCAGCTGGGCTGACCACATGGGTATAAGAAGGGGAGGTACAGGGAGGATAAACTGGTGCTGCCTCTGCTTAGCTGCTTTAGGGTCAGTGCTCCCTCCACAGAGAGCTGCTAACCTGTAACCTCTGCAGGGTAGGTGCATCTTAGGTGACTCCTGGTAAAACTGCAGCTGTGGCTGACTGTGTGTTTTCTGTTTAAAGGACAGAGCATGAAGGATCCACAAGCAGCAGGGAAGCAGATTGATGACAAGACCAAGCAAAACAAGGATGATCATCCCTTAGAAAGCACTCCTCCCTCAACCAAGATGGAGACGGGTGGAGGTGTTACAAAGGCTTCAGCTTCAGGCCAGGTATTGTCTACAAACAGTGCTGGAGGAAGTCTGCCACTGGAGTCCCAGACCAAAAGCCCCTCAGTGAGCATGGTGGAAGCTGATGGAGCCAGTCAGACCATGCTGGGCCCCGGGATGGAGCAGGCAAACAGCGTGGAAAGCCTCCAGCCCAGCACAAAGAGCGGCTCCATTGCCTTCTCTGTGGCTGACATAGGCACAAGGATAAGCTTTGTGAGCAGCAGTTCAGCCTCTGCTCTGAGAGACCAGCTCAGCTGGACTAACGGGTCCGTGTCAGGAGGCCTGGACAAGGAATGCCCAGCTGATGGCTCAGAGAGTGCTCAGCCTGCTCCCTGCAACCAGGCTCAGCAGGCAGAGTCAAAAGAAATGACGAAGGAAAACGACCCTGGTACAGACTCGCTGTTGGACACGTCTCAAGACAAATCCTTCTCAGAGGAGCCGGCCACCGACTCCTCTTGCTCAGCAACACTTCCCCCAGAGCAAACTCACAGTGACAAGGAAAAGCAGAGGCCATCAGGGAAACGGAAGAAGAAGAAGAGGCACAGCAAAAGCTACTCAGGTAGCCTATTTTATAAATAGCCCTCGGGGTCTGACTTAAATGTGGGAACCTTCCTGATATATTTGTATATTTCTTTCCACTTCAAAGCCCAATGCCCCTTCCCCTAGAGTCACACTGTTTTGTACAGCTATTATATTTTTCAAACCTGAAAGAGCTTTAAAAAGAAAAACACCAGCATAGTTCATTCTGGTGACATGTATAAGTAGTTTATAAAGGAGTAATGATGAATCAATAATTCAAAAGACTGTTACAGATATGCAGTAAAGATGGCAATAAGCACATCTGTCAAGTGTGCTAAAGACAGCTGCAAGGCACGGTTATGTGCAAACAAGAGCTCCATTAGGCTCCAGAGCAGTGATTAAGAGCAGTTAATACGTGGTACTTAATCAGCAATCACCCCTCTGAACTACTTATAAATACATAAAAGCAGCAACATCAATGCTGCCTTGGGGTTGTTTGGTTTTTCCCCTCATTGCCACAGCACTTTGCCTGACAACCTGCCCCAGGGGTACTTTAGGTGGCTTCTAAACATCAGGCCCTCAAACCAATGCTGCAGAGGGAGGGGGAAAGGTCAGTCACTGAAAAAGAGCATCTTGCTGATGCTTCCACCAAGGATCCATCCTCCAGCTGGGCTGCCCTGCTGGGGCTGGGAGGGAGCTCAGCTCCTGGAGCCACACAGGCCCCCCTGTTCTTACCAAAAGTCCTCAGCCAGTCCCAAACCAGGGAAGAGTGTCCAAGTTCTTTAGATCTTACCACCCTTGGGTGAGTACCTTACTCCCCAATTGGAGATGGCCTCATAGGGAAGACAGATGGGTCTGTCAGACTTTAGAACTTACAATACACTTTCCAAAGCCTGTTTCCTGCAGGATCCTGAGGTCAGACAAATGGACAGGCAAATGGGAAAGTCTATTTTTACCAATGCTTGATGTTTTTTCTTTCAAGGAGGGTGGAGAAGAAAGGAAAGGAGGGTTTGAATACCCATGCCTGAGAAAGACAGCATAGGTTGAGCAGCTACCACAGCTAGACTTAACCTTTTAATGCAGCATGCCCCAGGGTTGTAGTAATTTACATTTCTAAACATGTCACTTTCCCCTGGTTAAAAACAAGCCACAAATGAGAAGTTGTTTCCTGTAATGTTGGTTCCTGACCTTGCTTCATCTGAGGAGCATAAACTACAGCAGTGGGAGCATCCTGTGCTCCCAGCCCTGGCATTGCTTTCCTGACACCTGAAATTAGGACTTCTGGCTTAAGAACTGACCCCAGCCTGCAAAAGCGACAGGTTTCCCTGAGCATCCAGGGATGGCATCAAGAGGGTTGGAACTAGATCGTCTTTAAGGTCCCTTCCAAACCAAACCATTCAAAGATTCTATGTTCTTAGGGACCTCTCTGCTACTACACAGTATTTTCATCACAAAAAGTTCCCTGTTGTTACCTTGGCCTTGCCATGATCAGATATATTTAGTGTCTCTCTTTTGTTCAAAAGCAGAGGTTGAGGCTGATACTGGAGATAGTAAAACAAAAAAAGATTGTGTGGCACAATGAGGTATGTAAACTCACAAAGATTTTTTTTTTGTGAACTAACCACAGCACTGGGACTTCACAGACCTAATCAGTATTCAGCATATCACCTAAGCTTTTTGTCTTTGTGTCTAATCACAAACACATCTGAAATAAATTTGTTACTCTGATTTTTACTCTCCAGGGTGTTGATCTTGCGTTGAGTGGAGTCAGTGCTGATCTCCATTCGACACAGGGTCACAGCCCACATGTTTGTCCTCTGTGTCAGCAGCAGCCAAACTGCTTCTCCCTGCAGATAATTAAAAGCCATTATTCTAACCAAACAATCAGACTTCATGTGATGAACAAAGTCCTTGCTTTGATCACATTATTTTCTCAAAAACTGTAAAAATGCAATTTCAGTACCTACCTCCAGCAAAGAACATTTGGTTTGCTTGTGGGTAGCCATTCTCTATAGCACTGTTTAAATATGGGAAAGGGAATAAATTTATTTCTGTAAAAGAGGAATAAAGGGAATAAAACACTGGACCCAGGAACAAATACAAGTTGGGGCAAGATACCAGCTCCCACTCAAAGCTGAATTCAGCTCCAGAGTTGCACACAAGTTCCCTGCATCCTTCACTGATGCTGGCAACATACGGTTGCCCCTCAAATAGAGTTCTAGGATGAGACTTTTCATTTGCAAAACTTCCCGTTTTTACAGCAAGTGGAAAGAAAAGCAATAAAAATAAACAACTGAAACACCCACTGTACTGAAATTGCATAGTTACACATTGTCCTTTCCATGCTGATGAGCATCTCTTATGAACTAAATCAATATTATCAAATCTCTTTGTCTTGTTTCCTGAAAGGAATGTATTTAATGTCCAGCATCCCCGGTTCCCTGGGGCTGGAAGCCCAGCTGGGAGCCCTGCTCCTGCACAGAGACAGGAGGGATCTGTGCAGGATTTCCCCACAGGACTGCTTTTGTTCCTGCACATGGAGCATCACTGCTAGCAAGAGAAAATGGGATATGCATTGGGTAGTTACAGTCCTCACTACTCCTGCCCTCCTTTTGGCCCTTTTCTTGCAGTACCATAGAGTTACATGAAGTAGCTCTGTTGGTTTGAAAATCCTAAGGAAGATTTTCTGCTGGAACAGAAAATAGTAGCAATGAAGCATAGGTGAGAAGTATGCCACCGCCAGAGGACACGCTGCAGTGGAAGGGCAGCTGGAACCATGAGTTAAGCTTAACTCAATTTTTTCTTTTAAGCATACAGACTTTAAAAAAGTCATGTGTGAAAAAAAATATACAAACCACAGTTTTGCTTTGTCTTAGGAAGACGTAGAAATTCAGCACAGACAAATGCATGGGCATACAGTACCTTTATGGAGTCAGGCAGGAGTTTCACTGCATCCTTGGAATGCAGTGCCTGGCACTGCACCAGCAGAGCTTGCCTGGGCTTTGATGCCAGGAGGGCAGCAATGAGCTGCACCTTGAAACCTACACTTCTCTTTTTCCTCTTCTTCTGTACGTCACACAGCAAGGAAAGCAGAAGCAAAAACCCATTTGCTTGTCTTAGTCTCCTGCCAGAGAACTTCCTCTCCCAAATCCAGCTCGTGTCTTGATGAGACAGATAAGACAGAACTTCTTGATAAGACAGATTCAGCAAGCCTAGAGTGTTGCCAATTAGTATTTTTTCCTAAGATCTTCCACATGATTTTTTTTATTGTATTTTATGTTTTCTCCCAAGCATAGATGGTCTGTTCAGGTTCCCACTAGTCTCTTTTGGTACAGGATATTTCTTTGTCTGGTGGATTTGCTGATGTGGGAGTTAATGGGTCTTAGTGAAGGCACAGAAGTCTTCTTCCTTCTTGTGCAGATCCAGCTGCAGGGATCAAGACTCAAACCTCTTCTGAGTTTTTAGAGCTTCCCTGACAGCAGCAGAGGGCAGGAACAGCCTGAGACTCTGTGATAATATTTTAGAGCAGTAAAATACTGTAATCTGCTACTGAGTTCTTGCCTCACCTTGACTTGTTATGCAGAAATTTCTGTAATAATGTCTTTAAATGTCAGCTTTTACATCTAAAGAGTGGAATTCCACATTATCTTCATGTTCTTTAAAAAATGGTTTAGCTGTTTTTTTCCCCGGAATCAAGGCACTGGTGGTCACACTGTGTGCACCCTGGTAACATCTCAACTAATTTCCAACCAAGTCCAGAAAGAGCTTAAAGAATTATTTTATAAAGGTGACAGTAAAAGAGAGAATTTAAAAACACCTGAACTCAAGTGAGCTGTTCTTTGAGTGTGTCTTCCTTAAACCCTAGAGAATTCCTACAGACAAATGTTCACATCTGTCTGTGCAGCTCCCCTTTTCCTCCCTTCTGTGTGTCACTTGGAATGGTTAGGGGAAAGAAAAGCCTTGAAAGCACAAGTCCATAAGCAACTGAGCCTTAATAATTTCCCTGCTCAGAAATCTACTTGATTTATTTCCTAGAAAACAAAAGGAAAACCAAACCAGGAGGACAGACCAACTCAGAGACCACAGCCTAGTGAGGAGGGAGGGCAAGTGCAGAAGGGCAGAAATTACTTGCACATGGCACAGTGGCACATCAGCCTTCCCCTGCAAAGACACAGAAGGGATTGAGAGTCCAGGTTTTCTTAATTCTTGAGGGACAGATGCTTCACCTCCCCTTCTGCAGACCCAGTATTGTCTGTGAGCAGTTTTTAAATAGACTTGTGAGAATGTCATCAATCTAATGCTCATCTTCCTGCTAGCCCTTTGCCTTCATGTCTGCCTTCAGAAATGGCATCTGATTCAGTTATGGAGTGAGACAGGCTACAGTGTGCTGCCCCATCCTTCTGACAGTCCTGCTAAATCCTCTAGATTTAGTTAGTTCAGCAATTTAATACTAGAAGGATATATGTTATTGGACTAAACTTAAAAGCAAAGTTGCCCAAACTCAGAAGCATCAAGATTGGTTCTGAAAACATGAGGTTTTTATTAAGTACACCAATCTACCTGTTTTTAGGTTATCTGAGGAACAGATGAAACTGATTTCCCTAGTATCACCTCAACCATTAGATATACATGCATGCAAAACCACACCACTTTTGTTCATAATTGCAAATAATTTGCATTTCCCCCTCTTCCTGCAGGTGTCATGGCAAGGCAGAAGGTATGAGAGAGCCTCTCATGTGTCCCTGGAGTGCTGCCAGCTTCTGAGACTTCAGGTTCCGCATCAATGAAATGCCACCATGGACAACTTCTGCCCCATGAAGACCCACAGCCTCTCCTCATGCAGCCTTTCACTCCCCTCCCCAGGGCCTCAAGAGCCTCCCCAGAGACTTTGGACCCCTCAGCCTGTGCCTTGCACTGGGCACCTGTTGGGGCAGGGCACAGTTCAGTGCATAGTGGCCGTGCAAGGGTCAGACCTGTCATCCACTGTGCTGGAAGCCAAGGCTTTCAACCTGCTCTTAGGCCAAACTCCTCTTGAAATGACAGCAGAGTGTGGCCCAAGAGAAGACTGCACTGTTTAGCCCTTGAAGAAGTGTTAAAAACAGCAGTGCCTCAAATAAATTAAGGGTATAAATTAAGCAGTGGCTGTACCATCACAGGTGAAGGTGTGTTAAGTCCCTCTTCTCATTGCCCACTGACAATTTATATATTGGACCAGGTCCAAGATCCAGATTAGACAAATATATTTTTACTCTCAATTACTTAAATTGATTACATGGAGGGAAAAGCAAGTAAAAGTAAAAGTATGTCTTTTAATAAGCATATGGCCATATAAACAGTGTCTGGTTCCTACATGATGCTTATGTGCAATTAAGTTGAAGCACATCAGTAGTCTTAAGTAGTCTTGTCACACTTGCTGGTGCATCCATCAACTTTTGGAGAACCAGGGCCCTGGCTTCTCTTACTAAAGCAAAAGGAAGAGGTTTTCCAAAGTGTTCTATTGGACATGTTTTCAGCTTATCCTGTAATAAATCTCTGGGTTTTACTTCCATTGTCAGCTGCTTGTACTCAAGACTCTGTGTCCAAGCTGCAGAACGTGTGGAATCATGTTACTTTGGCTTTAAAACTGGGACTGTGCAGTACTGTGTTTTCAAAATTCAGAGCTTTATTTCTCAAGTTTTGTAATAACACTGTATAATATTTTTGTACATAGCTGTCCATTTAAAATTATCTATGTTTGTTGAATCTATGGTGTGATATGTGCTGAAACATAAATCCAGTGGAAGAGCTGGGTACATTTCAAAACTGTTCATTTATATGGTAACTCACTGTGGCTAAACTAATGTGCAGGCTAAAGCTTATTTTGCTCTGCTTAATAGGACTTGTAATGTCCTTGTAATACTGAAAACTTAGAAGTTAAACCAATAATTAAATCACTGGTTTGCTTTAACCAAGGCATCACTATGAGCATATTGAGAACTGGTCAACAGAAGCAGAGATGAGTTGAGAACAGACACGTGGGCAGGTTCAGTGCAGGAGTCACAGCAGAGCAGCACAGCCCTGTTGCAACAGAAAACTTATTCCTGCTGGCTGAAGCAGGGATTCCCCCAGCATTCCCTGTAGAACCCTGCCACCCAGGTTTGATTTGCAGGACTGTCTCTATCACATCTACAGGTACCTCCCCTTTTTTCCCCCTCTTTTCCAGTCTCAGAGCACATCACTCAAGCACCATAGTTTTGCTCTTCAGTGTAGCTCTGCTGCTCTCAGATTAGACTCCAAGCTGCAAAAACCTGAGTCTTTAACAACTTCTCCCATCTCTGTGTTTCCAGAAGAGCCTGAGCCCAGGCTAGCAGTGCACAGCCAGCCTCCTCCTCACCACCCCACTGACTGATCAATATCATCATCATCATGTGGAGATGCTGGAGTGGGGAACAAACAAGTTCTCTGGGTGCTACCTGGGGAACTTTTCCTGCTGATGCTCCACTGGCTGCTCAATTCAGATGCTACATCATGTGTCCATTTCTTCATCTGGGTCTTTCAGCTTCCCTCATTTCCACCCAGAGAGAGCAGCTCATTTCCACAGCCAGAGTTTTTATTGCTCTATGTGCGTACCTTGGCCTTAAAAGAGAGGTTTTTTTGGCATTCTCTTTCCCCTGCTTTCAAGAGGTTACAAAGAAATGGGTTATTTTGAGCTACCAGAGGCTCTTTGTTCAATAGTCATCTGTAAATTATCTATTCAATCACATCCCAATCAGCAGACTCAAGCACAACATTTATAATTTATTTCTCCGGAGCAGTTTTGCTTCCATTACAGTGATTTCAGAAGAACAGAAGAATCAGAGCAGGTCAAAAACTGAAATTCAGCTGGGAAAGACTGAGGCAAAGAAGGCAGCCTTTGCCTCATCTGTGGTGATAATGTTCCCCTCCACATCCTCTAAAGAATAGAGATTTTCCTTGTCCCACTTTTGTTGGCAGTATATTTATAAAAAAAACTTTTTATCATCTTTAACAGCAGTGGCCAGATTGAATTCTAGCTGAACTTTTGCCTTCCTAATTTTCTCTCTGCATGACATCACACCATCCCTGTAAATGTTCAAGAAACATCTTGATGTGACACTTAGTGCTGTGGTTTAGTTGGCACAGCGGTGTTTAGTCAAAGGTTGGACATGATGATCTTGGAGGTCCTTCTCCAGTGTTAATTATTCTTTGAAAAGAAGGAGAGATATAAATGGAGCTGTATCTAGTTCATGAGCACCACCACAGCTTGGCACTCTCCTTGGAGCATGGCCGAAATCTCCAAGCTATGCCAATGTCTCTTGGGCTGAGTGTACCATTTGGTCCTCTCCTACATTCCACACAGCCATGGGGGCTGAGAAATACCTTCTGTTCCAGTTAGAAAGAGGCAGGATAAATTGAAGTAAAAATGCATAAGCCTGTTTTAGGAAAATTAATCAGTTTCCATTCCACCTAAATGTAAAGCCTGGATCTAGGGCTTCATATTTCTGGTACACAGTGATCAACCAAATATAACATGCAAGCCTACCAGTGCTAAACATTAGCTCTGTAGAAACCCTGGCTTATTCTGTCTGTGTGGTAATAGTCATGGCCATGAAATATGGGTGAACATGTTAGTCATGGGTTATGTCCCCATAATGAGTCTGAAAGCAGATACAGTCATGAGCCAACTCCATCAGAAACCACATTTTGTTTGTTCACCTCACAATCAAATGTGGGCAGGATATGATAAACAGCTTTACTGGAAGTGTGACTACAGAGCGTTAAAAATGGGGCAGTGATAGTGACAGGACCTCTCTAGATGTTTGCAATTTCTGCATGGTGTCAATCTTGCAAAATAACCACATAATTTGCAAGATTTGCAATGGAAATGAGGTCCATAATAAAGAAAAATGTCCTTCGTTCAGAGCAGGTACTGGACCTTAAATATCGGGAGAATTTGATCACTGCAAGTTAATCAACATATTCAGAAGCTCTGTAAGTAACTCACCCCTTCATCCATGCTATGCTAGCACTTAATTGATATTAGGAGCTCTCTAATGCTGTCTTTGCTGCAGCATAAACAACTATTGCAAGAGCTGTGTGTGACAATTCACACAGAGCCAGGTGTTGGTAGGAATTAGCAGGAGTCCTCTGCTTGCCTAATGGAGACTGTAGGCAGGCTCAGCTTGCATTATTCAAAGTCAGAAGACAAGAATCGTCCTGTGGCAGTCAGCTCTTATCAAGTCAGTTTAGATACACTCCCAAGCCTGTCAAAGTAGGTTTTTTCTAAGATCAGCAGTCTTTGCTTTTTATTGCATTATTGCATTTATGGTTATGGTTGGTTTGCCCTGCTCAGGGCATGCAGAACCTGATGTGTTTGTCTGGTACTTATATGGCTTCATACACCATAATCTGCTGTAAGTTTACTCATGAATTAGTAACAATTAATGATCAAATCCATCAGTTGGAATAGATGAAGAAAGAGGAGAAGCAGAATCAACACAGGCAAAAAGGGAAACAAGTCTATGAAATCTGGTCCTGTAATCCTTTGAAACCCACAACTTGATTTTGTAATCAAAATTAAACCCTCAATAGCACACAATTCCCAGGACTCATCCTTTGAGACCAACAGGTTTTTTCTATACACTTTGCCATGTTTTGTACCTGCATTTGTTCAGATTTTCACAGGTCAGACAAACCAGAGCAGTGATGATGATCCTCTGAAAGGCAGCTTGGACAAAACCATTTCCTTTCCAACCAATGTTTTCATGATTCTCTGTTCAGCAAGAAGCAGATACAAGAGAAGTAGAAAAGGTAGGAGTAATAAGAGTCCAGAAACCCTTTCAGGTCTGTATGTCAATCCTCTTTGGTGAACCACTGTTATACACAGAAGAATATGCCCCAGAGGTAGTGACTGCATTCACCATACCAACAGTCTACAAACCCATCCTGAATCACAGACAAATGGTTTGTTTTTCTAAAACACCCCCTAAACTGGAGAGACCCCAGGGAAAACAGCACAAGAAGGAGGTTTTCCCCCTCCAAATGTTTTCAGCTGTTCTACCTTAGTAGATTAGTGTAGAGGACAGAGAACAGGCTCTGATCACAAGGCATGTTCTGTGACACACACAGCTGCCTGCAGAGGTCTGGGTGCAAACCGTAGCACAAATGTGTATAGATCAAATGAGAGCAAACACAACAATCTCTTCATACCATGACCTATCTCAAACCTAGCAAATATCCAAAAGATTAAAGCTATTATGTCCTGTTTTTAATACCTTTAGCTATACAAGGCCCAATTGAAGTTACTGTTGACATGTCTTTCAATTTTGAAGAGTTCATCCCTATTCCCTACAAATTCCACTGTTGATCCTACACCACATCTTCTCCCAGCCTCCTGCTTCTCAGAGTCTGTCCCCATACTCTACAGACACCTTTCCATGGTTCCTTGAACTGCCTCATCACTGCTGCAGCACCCAGAGAGCAGCAAAGTCTTAGCTGCAGGTGTTTCCTAACATCTGCCACCCACAGCTGCTGCTGCTGGCCCAGGCTCCTTCTGCAGCCCATCTCAAGGGTCCTGCCTTACCACCAGCTGCCAAAAAGTGGAGCCAGCTCCCTTAGAGGACATTTTCATTAACTCCATCCCTATGGCAGAGTCCACAGGCAACAAGCACACATACTTCACAGCCACATTCCTGCCAGCGGCAGGGGCAGTTGCAGAGTGAAAAGTGTGTTCTTTCACTTTGTTTCCAACGTTTTCCAACAGCTTCCAGCTTTTTGATAAGAGGAAATGGAGGCACAGCAGTAGCTGGATCTTAATGAGAGGTGAACTGCGAAGACTAAAGAGGGTTTTGACAGACAGAGCACTGAAATGAAATGCCAGAAACTTGTGCTACTGAGAGTATTCATTTTCTGTCTCTGGCTTCCTAAGAGGCTGTAGGCAAGCACATAACCTGTGCCTCGGTTTCCCCATCTCTAAAACGGGGGTAATGGCTTCATTTGAAACCCTTTGACAAACATTGATGAAAAATACCACAACAGAAATATTGATAGCAATAAGAAAAAGAAAATTGCCTTTTTCTCTTCAATGTTTGCAGCCATACTGTAATCAAAACAAAAGGAAGAGGGGAACTTGCAAGGAATTACTATTTCCCAAAGGCCTCTCTGACCCTAGGTTGCAGAAAAACCTTGAAAACCCCTAGGAATTTATCTGAAAGGAAAAGAGCGAATCTTATAGTGAGAAGATTGCTTGTGCAAGAAAGGTTTAAGATTTCTATTATCTCCTATTTCTTATTTTTATCCTTGTAAGAATCATAATCATCACAAATAAATTACACAAGATGCAAAGTCAACAGTGAGGAATATTACACCAGGAGCATCTTAATGCAAGTCAGTGCCTGAATCCCAAACAGAGCAAGTAGAGCCCATTGGGAGCTAATGAACCACAGCTTTGTCCTAGTAAGGGAGCAGCTGTCTGCATAAACAAGTGACTAACCCTGTCCCCAGGTGGGTTGTACCTCCTCCTGCTCAGCTCCAGCCATTTGGTAAGAAGTACATCTTCATATCCTCAAAACTATCTTACACTGCCCGTGTACACTCTGTGCTTACCTTGAATGTATGGGAGTACAGTTTTTAAACAACTTCCCCCTCAAAAGAAACCTTTTAGGTATTTATATACAAGAGGAAATGTCAGGTCTTCTGAAACATCCATTGAAATCCCCATTAATAGTATAATAGTGACCAATGAATGAAATTCCCATTACAAAGAAAATCAAGTTTCACAAAACAAGGTAGCTCCACATCAGTCCATTAGCAACACAAGCAGTAAAAAACTTAGAGCATTTACATAATCCAAATTACAGATGTAATATATTTATTTAATTTTACTTAAAATTCTAAACCCTCTGTTGTCAAAATAGAGCTTCTTTTTCAAGGCTAATGAGAAATGTCCCTATTTTTAGCATGGCAGTAGTCAGATAAAAAAGTGGAAATAAAAGCCTGTATTGTTGTGGTCCTCAAGCATCATCAAGTTTCCCCATAAAACAAAAGGTGGAGTAGTGGAGCACTGAAAATATCTTCAAAGGTAATTGCAGGTTAACTGATTCAAAGGATCATCAGAATTGGGCTGATGTATTCAGTCAAACTCTGTCCCCTGCCCTGCATAAGCAGCACAAGTGTAAGTGCTTGTCTGGCTGCGTTGAGATGTGTATCTATTAATGTATGTATTCACCGGGGAGGGGAGGCTGCACTTTCTAAGGGGAAATTTCACACAGAGATTTCTTTTTAATATATACCCACAAGCTCATTTGAACATTATCAGCAATGTAAGTTACAGCTGCCTTGAAGTTAAACCAAAGCTTTAATCTTTTTAAAAGCATGGGTTTCTCTACATAGTCTCTAAAGTTATAATCTTTGGAGACACATTATTATAAGCCTATTTATCATTCAAAGCATATTAGCTGCTCCTTGTATAGTACTACTTCTTAGTAGGATTTTTAAAAATAAGACTTTACACAAACCCTGTAGCAATTTAGATGAGCACTCTGATTAAAAGAAAAAGAGCTTCCTAATTAATAGTCTTGCTGTTTCTCCCTATAGCTTAATTAAAATAAACAAGCCGCAGAATTTTAATATGAGCATTTCTAATAAGATTTTTTTTTAATCAGCTCATTTTACTCCTAATACTTCTAGCAGAAAGTGTCTTATTTCTCATTAGGCTTTCTCATTTCTCATTAGGCTTTTTCATAGGGCTGAATCCTTCACTTGTCCTGTTAGGGTAATTACAGACATATGTACAAGTTTACCACAAAGATTGTGAAGTCCCAAAGGGGATACATTAAGTTGTTTACTTAAATTAAATGTAAGCCTGCTTTACCTTTGGGGAAACTGCTTATTTGTGCAAAAAGAAATATAGAAACCAACAACAAATTAATTCAAGTAAACTGCAAATGTGGTTAATATTAATTTTCTGTTATAGGTCTTTGACTTAGTTATTTTAACTGGTACCATTTAGTATGTAAATCAAATGTTATTTACTGGCTGATTTAACATTTAATGTTTCTAATGTAAGCCATTATTACTAAATTAAGACTGAAAAAAAAATCAAAATTTTATTGCTTTCTTTTGCCTTAGATGCATTGGTTCACAATTTCACTGGGGCTGTAAGAGCTGGAGATTGTCATCACTGTGAGCTGCTAGGTTTCAAAGACAAACTGTTCCAAATTATAGCAAATGCTTTACAGATATGCTATGGACTAGAGATGCATCAATGGCAGGTTTTAATGCAGTTCCCTTAATGAGTTTTTTCTGCGTTAGTTACTGCCCAAAACTGCTGTGTCAGGAGGAAAATTGTTCATAAGCATTATCTTATATAACAATATATCATCATTAGTAAGTATTAACCTAGCTCTTTGAGAACATAAATGTGGTGTATGTACCAAAAAAATCTCTCATGCTGCACTGGAAATGAAAGTCCCCACCTAGTTAAAACTGCTGATGCTATTCATGTGTGTTTTGCTCAAGAATGGGATGACAGGGGGCTTTGTCTCTGCCTACATATATCCCTAAAAATGCTGCACCTTCTGTGTCATTTCTGCAGCATTGATAGTTTGCTCACTGCTCCCCTATTAGCATATGCTCTTCCTGCCATTTTTGATGGTCATTGCTGTAGAGGCTATAAAGAGAGAAATCACACAGCAGCTCCAGCTACTGAGATTAAGTGTCCCAGGACACTGCTCATCCACAAGAAATGCAATTGTTTGCAAAGGTTTGCTCAGTCAAGCAAACAAAGCCATGTCCTGAGCCAGCAAATATCCTAACTTTGGTAGGACTGTCCCCATGTTTAAAACTGGGCATACATACAAGATAGGGACTTCTGCAGTCTTTTGCAAGAAGCTCTGAAAGAAACTGTATCGTCTTAAGACAAATATAAAGATTTTCCTTAGATTAAAATTTGGTTTAAGGGCAAAATAGGAAAGATAATCTTACTTACTGAAATGCTTACAAGTCATTTCCATGTGTAGTCACAAGTACCTAAGCAGCTCACCTTGAATCCTCCTCCTCCTCAGCTGTAGCTTGTTTACTTTATTAGGCTATTTTGCGAGCTTCTCTTTAAATGCCCTGCACCCTTCTGCACTCAAAGTAAATTGTGGCAACGTGGTTTTTCAGGGCTGACTGTGCCCCTGCTGTTTGAGATGTGCCCTCTATAGAGCAACTGTAATAAGTTCTCCGGAGGCATCTCTGCACCCCACCAAACAGCTGCCAGCAGGGTCAAAAACAACCAGGTAAGGCTTTACTATGCTGATAGCATTTGCTCTGTCTTTTTTTATGCATTATAACAAGAATGTAGAAGGATCAAGAGAAGTCAAAAATGAACTTTATGGCCTGAAGGACTGCCTTGCTCCCCACTCACCAAGGTGAAACTGCTACAAACTATCACTTGCAAAGCAGTTAGAAATGTTCCTGTTGCTTACCTTAATGTGAATGTCGCTGTTATTTCTGTGTCTCTGTAGGAATTGCAAGTGGAGAGCAGTTGTGAGGAACTTTGCTAATCTATGCACCTCTTTGTTGTCTTGTAGAGCAGGAAAATGGGACCAGGGCAAGCCATGGAGGGCCTGCTATCAAGCATGTGCTGCTCAAATCGCCACAAAACAGCACCTAGAAAATCTGTTCCAAAGGTGAACAAATGCACTCAAGTTAATATGGACTTGGAAGAGGAATACCCCAGTTCAGACCTGAGCCTTTCTCCAACAACTGGCCTTTCTGGGAAGTCAGAGCATTGTCCAGGGAGCACATCACCTTCCCAGAAAGATGTTTCCTCTTCCTCCCAAGAGCAGTCTATCATACCAGCTCTGCCACCACAGCTGCCTGCACCTCCACCCCTACCTCTTGGGTGCAAGGTGCCTCTTCCCCCTGTTTCCATGCCTGGCATAAATGCCCCATCACTCCCATCTCCTCAGCCGTGCAGCAGTCCTGGGTGCAGTCATCTTACCTGTGGATGTGGGGAGCAGCCCCACAGTAAGAAGACACCAACACTGAGGATGAAGGTGCTCCACTGGCAGAAGCTCCCCTCTGACGTGGTGAGACGTACGTGCTTGTTTGTAACACTGGGCTGATGGGTTCACTCAAAAGTCAGGTCACACGTGTGGTCCCATTGCTTCCTCTCAATCATAATCACCAAATGAATATGGAAAGGGAGTCCTATGCCAGTTAGTGGAGGAAATAGTAGTTTGGAAGAAGCTCTGGGCTGAGGCTCTGTGGCTGCTGAAGTTACCTTCTCTTAATCTCTCAATGTTATTTTTAAAGGGGTGTTGTGAGTCTGCACTGATTAAGGTTTGCAAAACGCTCTGAGTGTGGAAAGATCCTTTGAATAGTCATGTTCTGTGGCTCTTCTTAATGAATTGCTGGCACATCACCAGTGAGTGAACTCTCATCTGAAGGTTTTGCTTTGCTTTTTATGTTCTTGCCCAGCCAAAAGGTGTATCAGCCAGGATCTGAGGCTGAAAGCTCTTGTCAGTAGGGCTGGGGAATGTGCACCCTCAGGGTAGCCCCCAACTTCATTTCACACTGACCACAGGCATGTGGTTTGTGTGGTGTTTCACACACACAAAAGTAACCCCAGGAGTCTCTGGTTAGCGTGAGCCAAAGGGGCTTGAAAGTCTTGTTCTAGCAAAGAGGCTGGAAACACATCTCCAGTTTTGCTGTAGTTTTTAATATTCAGTTCAGACAACACAGATCTCAGTTGTTCTTCCTTGCTTATCTCCAGGACAAGGAGACCTAGGGGGCAAGAACTTGTTGCTGTGATAAAATATATAAACACAGATGTAAAACCTGAGCCATGGACCTTTCTCTTGTGCAGAGACACAAACTGAAATTCATCCGCAATGCATTTAATGTCATTGTTGCAATCTCTCCTAAAGCAAAAGGTGATCTTGTCTTAAAGGCTCCTGTGTTGTACAAGATCAAGTTTGCAAGATCTATTTGTTTTTTGCATAGGTCCTGATGATTCTGGTAATAATATTGGGCTTGGGAGTCTTTATCTCTTGCAAAAAGAGATGTTTACCTAAGTGGATGCAGCATCCCCTGTTTCAGTACCACAATCCTCCAATGTGTAGCTGGTCAGCAATAGCAAAAACAATTTGAAGCAGCCCATTAAGTTCATCTGCTGCCTTCAGCTCAGTGAATTGAATGTGGCAGTAATCCTCCAGGTTTAATTAGGCTTCAAACCTTTGGGATACTCTCTGTGGGAGCTGTCACTCTTAAATAATTCACATTTGTCCAGGGCTAATGAGCCTCATATTTCATTCATCCTTGGAAGAGTTTTCCCTCTTACAAATCACACTACCTTAAAAGTGTTCCTCAACCTCTGTGGTCCATTTGAGCTTTTATTCTCTTCCAGAAAGCCACTCCATATGGGCTGTGATGCCAAGCAGCAGCAAGCAGCTTGTGGAACCTGACTACGCAAGCTTGGAGCTTCTTTTCTCTGTCCCACCAACATTCCCTACAGGGAAAACAGGGCCAAAAATAAAGAAAAAAAATGAGGTACTTGGACTGCCCACTTTTCGTAGAAAATTACAAAGTTCTTGGAAGTGAAAAGCTTATCCATTCTTTATTGTTGTCAATCATTTATAATAAGAAAGTTTGAAATATTTTGAGATCCACTGCCTTAAGAAAAAACACAGGGGAGGTTTAGAATTAAACAAGTTGAGGTAACTCTCCTGAGGGATAGGTCTTCATCTGAGGCAAGGAGGACATGGGAATTTCAATATTAATTCTCATAAACTGGAATAAGCAAATCAATTTCCTTCTCTCTGCTTTTGCCTCTTTCTAAAATAGATCTAATAACCTGCATTATTGTCAATTACTTGGGATTTGATCAATGAAGGTTATTGATAATATTATTACCAAAAAAGAATGAATCTCAACCAATAAACAAACAAAAGCTCTAGAAAATCTGTTAAATCTAAGGTAAATGTATTTCCAGCTAACTGATTTTTTTCCCTTTTTACAGATCACATTCATAGGTCCAAAGAAAAGCCTCCTTCTGAATATATTTCTGAAGCAATTTAAGTGGTAAGATTTGGAGAATAACATCTGAATGACTGATTTGATGTCTTGATGTGTTTATTGAGATATTAAATGAAATTAGTTTAGCAGAAATACTTTTCAAGTACTATCTTTCTTTAACAAAAAGTCAATTTTTCTTCCCTTTTTTTTTTTAATAATGAGAGGTGACAGTCTCTTTCCAGACAATAAATATCATTTTTCAAACCTAGAATGGACTACAGATTCCTAAAGACAATATTAATCAATAACAGTAGAGTTATGTAGAAACATGGTTTGGTTTTTTTGGGTTTTTTTTTTGTATTATTGTCATAAATATCAAATTCTGGCAGGATCTGTTAGGGAAGACTGTTGAATGAAAGTTTCAAGTCACTTTGTTGCTTTTAAAGTGGCGTTTCCAGGGGTTCAAATCCAAAATCATACATAGATTTTATGTGCAGTTTCTCTATAAATAGGAAACCATTTGAACAATTAAACAAATGGAAATTTACCAAGTCACAGCCCTCATGGAGGGGTGGGGGAGGAAAGGAATTTGTACTAGTTTTTGGGAAAATATCTTTGCTCTTAGATTCCCTGAAACTATGGTAGGATAATGATGGATGTTCTGCTCTCTCTCTGCCCTCTGTGTCATGGCCCATGTTAAAAGGGTTTCAAGAAGAAACTCAGCCAAGAAATCCCTTTTCATTAAGAATAAATCAGAATAAATCAGAAGGATGTTTTTAATTATTATTATTCTTTTTCCATGACAACTGCTTCTCAGTGGGGGAGAATGGTGCACAGCCTAATGTAGATGCTATTTCCTCTCCCTGCATGATTCCCTGGGCAGTGGTTGAAGCTCTCCTGGGAGCAGCTGGTGACTGTGGGATCAGAGTCCCACTGCACTTGTGAGGGATGAGGCTGCTCTGGAGCTGGGTGATGCCTCTGTTAGTACTGGAGGCCGAGGGAGCCCAGCTCCCCAGAGCCCAAACCACAGCAATCCGAAAGCATTTCAAACACATGTTGCCTGCCAAAGTTTCAGACAAGGATTTGAGTTAAAACCTTCAGTGAGCCATTGGTTTTATCCTTGTCTTTGCTGCAAATGATGGAGGAATTCAAATGTAAATGCTTTCTCAGTGACACTGGACATCCACAGTAAAAGCAGAGCCTTGGGGTTTGTTGTGTAAATGTGAACAAAGGCCAAAACAGCACACCTTAACTATAAGGAATATTGCTTTAGGCTTAAAATAAAAACCTTTGCATTTTCATGTCTCCACTGTACTTTTGAGGAATAAGATCCAAATGTTATGAGAGGCAGGTATAGTATGAATTACTTCAGTTGCTCCTGTGTGCCAGCAGAGAGTTAGAGGTCTTTTTTGCCATGCTACTCCCCCAGTGCTCCACAGCATTTTTCTCCTTGCAGCTCCAATGAAGAGATTGCTACCATGATTCAGGAAGGGGATAGATCCAAGCTGGATGCTGAGATACTGAGACAGCTACTTAAACTGCTGCCTGAAGACCAGGAGGTATCCATTAACATGTCATTCTGGTGGAGTTCAGTGTTTGTGTGCTCAGCTTGAAATACTTGCACTGCTAGAACAGGAAGCTATGCCTGGATCCCACATCCTTCTGCTGCATCTAGGTCAATGAAATTCGGAGGCAGAGTGATGGGAAGTCCATCCCAGCAACAGTCCGGCCTCTTCACACAAAACTGGGCAAGAACATTTTGGGAGACTCAACACAGATGTAGACAAAGTGTTGCTCTCTATCCTGTTATTTTAATTAAGTGGTTGAAGCACAGTAGGATTTGTAGACTTAGGTGAATAGAAAGCCTTTCAGAGCAAGTTTCAAAAAGAAGGAAGGGAAAGGACCCGTCTTTTTAAAGGGTTTCTAGGTGTCTGTGCATTATAGTTTCCTGAATCTCTGCCTACAGATCAGGAATTCATCCTAGGAGATGCAGTACAAAGGCAAAAAAAACCCTACATTTTTGCCCTTGGAAACCAGTTCATACCGAGAATTTATTGTTCACCTGCTTCATTCCCATTGCCTGTGCACACAGCAAGTTTAGAAAAGCGAGTTTCATGCCTGTAAGAAGAGAATGGCTCCAGAAATTCTTGTGTGTTTTTTTTCCCTGTTAAATTAAATGTGTGGTTATTTTGCTCTTTGATTCCCTGTTAGATAAATGGCCTGAAATCTTACAAAGACAAAAAATCACAGCTGGCAAATGCTGATCAGTTTTATCTCCATCTTTTGGAGGTTCCCAGGTAAGCAAAATTTTCCTTGTCTCTTTCCATGAGTGTGGTTCTTTCAAGACTTGTCCATAAAAATTAAGGCCTCTGTTTCATGTGCCAGGGGGATGTTCTCAACATCCAGTCTTCAGGATAAATCATCTCACTGCTATTTGCAGACCTTGTATGACAATTATTTTTTTTTTCCTTCCCAAAGGCCAGAGAGACTTTCAGACACCTTTGGCAAACTACAGTTAAAATAACCTTGGTATGAAAAAACCCTTGACTGTTGAACAGCTATTCCTGTGTGGCTGCAGACTGAATCCTGTCACCAGGCTGCTGATTCACTCCACCCCTGGGCTACAGATCCCAGTTCACCCACTGGAGAGCCCACAAATCCAAGAGTGAATCACAGCAGCGCCTGTGCTTTCACCACCTCCCCAGTTTTTACCAAGTCAAATGAGGTGCACACAGAGAACTCTTTCTGCTGTTCACAAAAAGATGGTGATACATTATAAGTAATAGCAATAGCCCTCCATAAATCTGATCAGTTGCCATGCCATAACCAGAGACACGTTTTTGAAGATGTGGTGGTGAAATTGGGGCTTTTAATTTTCTCAAACTTCTAGCTAGATTTAAAAGTACTTTAGAAAATGTTTTCCGTCCACAATATTAATCCGTGATGAAGTCTAAATGTCATTAAATGACATGACTGCCAAAATATTTCAAAGTTGTTTGTGAACTTAAAAAGAACTAAAATCCTGGCTAGTGTTGCCCAGGAATTGTAAAAATTTATGGCCTCATTATGCAAGGTAGTCACTGCCAGATGCCAGTCCAGCACTGCTTTCTGAAAGAAGAGATGATAATAGTTTCTAGGACATCTTTGGAAATATCTGTGTTTGATTTATTTATAATGCAGTTCTCATGTCAGAGCATTAAGAAGACCATAAGAATGTTGGTACTGCACATTGCCTAAAATGGATTATGCTCTTGCTGAACACAAGTCAATTAATCACGCCTGTGGGTTTGGGGTTTTTTTTGTTGTTGTTGTTTTGTTTTGGTTTTTTTTTTGTGGTGTTTGTTGTGTTTTTTTCCACTGATCTCTTTTTAGCTACCAGTTGAGGATTGAATGTATGCTGGTTTGTGAGGAAACAAGAATTCTGCTGGAGTGTCTGTGGCCAAAAGTACAAGCCATCAGGGCAGCCTGTGAAAGTACGTACATCAGTGCTGCACCAGTGCCCAGGTTCAGCCACTTTCTTCTACTTGATTAGCATCAGTGGTAGACTATGCCATAAGCTAATCAAAATTAACCCTTTAATTGCTGAATGTGTAGCGAACATCAGTGCTGGATCCTGTATGAGTATAGGTTACATTCTTGTGTGCAGAGGAGATTTTTTTCCATAATAATGAATCAATTCCAGTTTTTCCTGTAGTGTGCACCGATGTAGTCCAGATTAGTTCTGTGGTGGAGCAGGACATAGTGACATGCCAGAATCTGATGTGGCTGCCAGAAAAAGGCATCCCT
Organism: Chloebia gouldiae; assembly: GCA_003676055.1. NCBI lineage: Eukaryota > Metazoa > Chordata > Aves > Passeriformes > Passeridae > Chloebia > Chloebia gouldiae. The sequence goes on along the minus strand of QUSF01000004.1, from coordinate 3,578,006 downwards.
GGTGATATTCACCAATATTTCAGGAGACTCCTTCACACAAAATTAGCTCTGGTTTTAGTTTGAAGTTGTCTCTTCATTGAAGATGCTTTTGCATTCCAGCTTCAGTTCAATGGTTTTAGAGAGTCAGTGATCTCCTGTTAAACACTTAAACTGCAAAGTTTTATGTTTACACACAAAACAGGGCTATACCTGGGTGTCTGATGTCAATGCTATGGTTAGTCTTTATTGGGGTGCAATCAACAGCTCACTGTAGTCCCTCCCTGACATCCCTGTTCCCCCCCATCCCATTGTGAGGGTCAGTGTTTCTGTTCTAATTCTGCTAAAAATGTTATTCTTACCCCAGATTCCCAGATGCGTTAAAATGTGCATCTTTTGATTATTGCTCTTGGTAATAATGATAACGAGGCACAAAGCCCTTTGCTTCTCTTAACTAGAATAATATGTACTGGGAATGACAAGTAGTATGAAAGTATAGACTTTCACAAGTTTACACACTTTCTTGTATGTGGTTCTCCTTCATAAGGCAGCTGCAGGGTTGACACAGCTACACTCCAAACTTAATGGAAAAACTGGTTTTCTATCTACTTGTGAAGAAGAGATCACAAAAGAAAGTTACTCATTCCACTTCCATTCAGCTGATTTATTTCTGTACTGGTATTTTTCCAAATCCATAATAATGACTTGACATAATTTTGGATGAAAGTTTTGTTACCATCACTGTCAAACCTAATGAAAATCCTATTTCAGATAATTTAATGTATTGAAAATGTCTCTTATTCCTTAGCAATTCTTACCAGTCACCGATTGCCAGTTTTCTGCCAATTAATTCTTAAAGTTGGAAACTTTCTGAACTATGTAAGTAAAATGGTTTCTTTACTGGTATTCTAAAGATAACAGAAAATAATGCAAGACTTGAAAACTGAAGGAAGGAACTTTTTTTCTGTATCTTCTAGGGGCGTCACACTGGAGATGCTGGAGGTTTTAAAATTAGTGCCTTACTCAAACTAACAGAAACAAAAGCAAACCAAACCAACATTACTCTGCTTCACCATATTTTGGAGGTACAACAAAACTGAGAAATTAATCCTGTGTGAATTATTCTCAAATATTAATTCCCCGGAAGCTAAGGGGATTTTACCTCAGTAATACCCCACTATAGATACCCAGAGGGTGAGTCTCTGTGATGGAAGTATCATGAAAACTTTTCCACAGCTCTCTGGGCAGATGAGATCACATCCATACCCAGTAATATTCAGAGAGGTAACACTAGGTTTCCTTCAAGTTCACTTGACATATCTGCTTGCTGTTTTCTTTCACTTCTTCAACTGCTCCCTTGTGTTGACACATATCCCAAATGCATCTGTCAAATGAAATTTATTTTTATGGTATGAAGACAAAATCTCAGGTCAGCCTGCACACTGTGGCAGCCCATGGGAAGTCAGCCTGAGCACTTAAAATGAGTCTTTTCCTTTATTTTTAACTCTCTGTGGATGCCAATATGAGAAAAAGAATGAACAAGACTAAATTTATCCCTACACTTATAAGAACAAAACTGAAGTGTTAATTTTTCAGTCCTGATGTTGTCCAGCTGAAAAACTTACATGCTCCTTGACAGCCTGTATAAGATAACCATTTTTTTCTCTTCAATTTTAGGAGGTTGAAAAAAAACACAGAGATCTCCTGCAGCTTCCCAGAGATCTTGACTTTGTTTCCAAGGCAGTGGGGTAGGACATTATTGTTTGTTTTTGTCATGTATGAGTTGCCAACCTCTTTAAAGCCAGCAAGGAGCTGAGTCATTTTATGGTGGTGTAATAGGGTCACAGGATTTCTCTGCTGTAGGAGAGAGTGGTTCTCTTCAACACCAAACAGTGTTGAAATTTTTATAGTTCAACCTGTTTAAGACTTTTAGTTGTGGCTCAGTGTGATTTTTTTTCTTTCTTTCTGTGGATCCAGTACTACTTTAGAAGAAAGCTGTATAGGTAGTGAATTTTCCTCATTTTCAAGGACCAGAGTCTTCTTCCACATATTGCAATAGAAACAAATATTCCCTGAGGTTTCTCAGTCAGTTCAAGAAGCGTTTGGACAGTATCTTTGGGGCACACAATGTGACTCCTGTGGATGGTCCTGTGCAGGGCCAGGAGTTGGACTTGCTGGTCCTGGTGGGTCCCTTCCAATTCAGCACAGTCTGTGATTTTTAGGTGAAAGCCCATCTGAAGGTACAATATATAATTATATAAGAAGGGAATGATTGGGGTAATTTACTGGCAACTGGGGAGGACCTCCCAGAGTTGACCATTAGCATATGTTTCTAATATATGTGGGTAGAAACAAAAAACCTGTTTCTAGAGACTTTTGTCTTTCTCCCATGTGCTGAAAGCCTCATGTGTCTCTTGCCAGCTCTTTAACTCAACGGAGTTACATGGAGATATGTTCAATTGCACCAATCAGAATTCACATTTGTAGCACCAGGATTAACATTTTTAATCCTGTTATGGATTCAGAGGATTCACAGGAACCTTGTCATGATTTAGATTTTATTGTAACTCAAGAAAGGAGTAATTTTAAATCTGTCAGTGGATTGGCATTTATTATGTACCTGCTAAATAATTTTTTGAAAGTATTTCAATTCCATAATTAAACAGAAAAACGCTGTGGCTTTTGTGAGTTAGCTTTGCAGAAACTAAACAGAATGCTGTTTTCAACCATGAATTTCTGTTTGGATTTTCTCATAAGAGAAATACTTTTCTTGACTGAAACTAGATCTTGCTGACCAATGATATAAATGCACTCTTTGTATAAAGAAATTGCCCTCTACTTAATCGAACTCTCAGACTTACAAAATTGATTTGCTAATCAACCTGTGGAGAACTGTGCATGGTGCAAAACCTGCAAGGGACTCTCCTAATGCTGCTCACATCTGGATGCACCATGAAACACCAAGTCAGGTTTTCCTGATTCAGTAAATTTTGTCTGGCCCTGAGAGTAGCTCAAAACTACAGAAGATGTTGTTTTGGCAGTAGTTGTGTTTGGATCCCCACACAAGCTAAAGCAGCACAGAGAGGAGATGCAATTCTGGACTATAAATAGATTGGGGAGAAAAGGCAAAGAGGGAAAAGAACCAGCTAAATAAGGACAGCATTGGCACAGGGGAGATGAACTTGTGTTGCTTATGAATAAAAATAGGCTGGAAATTTTTTGGAGTTTTTTGAATATCAGGACAGTGAAGCTCTTCCACAGTCCATCCAAGGAGGTAGTGAGGGCAAAAGAAGAGAGTCTTTCTTAGATGAGAGCTTGTTCACATGAAAAAGAATTTATACAGAAAAGAACTACCTGTAAAAGCAGGGTCTGAGCTGGACAATTAATTCCATGTTCATTTGCAGAGATGGTAATGTTTATAATAACATTTTAAGTTAATGCAAACAAAAAATTTACCCCTTCAATGTACTGTCCCTCTTGTGGACCTTTCAGAATCCACGTTGACGCCATGCAGGCTGAGGCAGGTGCAAATTTGAAGAGACTGTTGGAAATAGAGAAGCGTTTATTTTTGTCGACAGATGAATTAAAAATACAGCATGGAAAATCTGTGCAAGTAGGTAATGTGAGTGTGACATGTTTCCCATCTTTCTTCCTAAACACTCTCTTCTTAAAGGCAGTGTAATTGAGGTTACAACAGGATATCCCAAGCCCTACGGGAAAGTGGTCATTATTACCCTCCCACTGTGCTCTGATGGGAGGAGTATCTCAGATTTTCCTCTACTTCTTTGATGTGGTACTGGGATATGGAAACAGCTGAGGACCAGACAGATTTTTCTGTGGGTGAAAGAGGAAGGCCCAAAAAATGGAATGTAGGCTACAACTATAAATGTGTACAGTGCAGCACAGAAAAAAGTTTTGTCTCACTGCGCTTTGTGAGGAAAAAAGTGGATAGATGTGCAATATGTTTTCCCCTCACCTCCCCCACAGCCCCCAATCATATTTCCTAACATTCTAGATTTTTGTTTTCTCAGAACACATCAGTTAACTAAAGCTATAAGGTAGAAATCCTGGTGCTGCATGTCCCTTGCTCAGTCATCCTAGGTTGTGCCACATTTCCACATGGTTGTATGATGAAATGAGGGAAAATGCAGATGATTCAATTCAGAAATAAATATCACAAATTGTGAACCAATCTTAGCTGTTAGTTTTTAAAAAAAGTGACCGCTCTCTGTTAAGTGGCTGAAATCTTCTGGGCAGCTCAGAATATGCTCCTTTTTTATATGCATAAATTATGTTACAAAATGTGTCTCAGGGCAGCCTGAATGCTTCAAAGGACCTGCAGAAGGAATTTGCCACCATTGAAAAGAAGAAGGAAGAACTTGCAGATTATCTTTGTGAAGACCGAAAAAAGCTGTCTTTGGAAGATGTATTCAGCACAATGAAAACCTTCAGAGAGATCTTCCTCAAGACCTTACAGGTGGTGTGCCCTTGTGACTGTTTAGAAATAGGTTTAGAATTTTTTTTTCAATCAAGCAATAATTTCTATTTACTTCTACTCTAAACTGGGGTACATAATCCTGGTTGCAAAAGTAAATGAAAGTAAATTTATGCTTGCAAACTGAAACAGAAAATGAGTATGTGCGCAAATATAAAATCTGGGGCTTTTTTTTGTTTGTTCATGGAGTTTCATTTTGTTGGTTTTTCTTTTGGATGGGGTTGGGGGTGGATCTTTTTTTTAGCTGTAGAGAACAGTTTAAGTCATTTTTCTCACTGAAAATTATTAAGCAGACCTCAGTGTAATAGGACCTTTGTGGCATGTGAAAGAATGAGCAAGCTGACATGCTTTATAGACTTGCTGATAGACAAAAGGTAAATATTCCAATAGGGAAAGACTAACTGGAAGGTGTGTTTATGTGTTGGAATTTCATTGTACTAGTTAGCTCCAAAGTGTGTTTTGTGTGTTCCAAAAAACCCTTCAAAATCTCCCAATGGGTTATATTTCTTAATTTATAGGACTTCACTCCTTGCAATAAGGAGTAAGAGAAAAGTAACTTCACCATAAAAGTTGTGTAGAGCACCTTCCAATTTATAAATGCTCTTGTAAACCTCTATTTCATTTCCCTTACTACACGCTTCATACCTGGACTAATATACTTCCTTTAGGATTTTCTTAGTGCCAGGTGATTGTGGCTTCACATTCATACACATTTTAGCAAGAATTACCCATTCCTGTGCTGACTCCAGGAGATCCCCATCCTGGATAAACCTTCTGTAGAGAGAACCATCTGCATTGCAAGAAGAACTGCAAGAATACAGACAGCTCTGCTGCCAAGAGAGACTGGAGGAGTGGTTCAGGGCAGATCATAGATTCAGATGAAAACAATGATGTTTCTGAAGAAGTTATAGAAGATGAAAGACAAAAAATATATCCTCTACTGTTCCCAGTACCTGCTTCTCCAGTCAATTTCAGCTCCACTGAGCTGAAATTTTCCAAGGAATGCAGCTACCCAGACTCTGAAATGATGAGATAATGCCACAGACAAAAATTAAGTGGAAAATTAACCCTATAAACCACAGATTCTTTGGCAATATGTTTGATCCTTAAAGTTCCTAAAACTCTAGGCACAAAGGAAAGAACGAAGACAGTCAAGAACATAATGGCTTAGCATCTGTGGAGAGCTATACTGGAAATTTACTGTGAAGGGTAATTCCAGCAACTGCAGTTTTTTCAAGAAACAGTCCCAGTAAAGGTTATGGAGTGTCCTAGCATAGCTGCAGGAGATTGAAACTACGTTTCTGGGTGCTCACAGCCAGGTCAGAGCAACTAGAAGGAAGCTTATTTTGATATCCCAAAATGTAAACTCCCTTTCACCTTGAGCTCCATTTCTCAGCAGCACCTCATCTCAAAGGTATCACAGCGATTAGCCATGTTGTCTGCACCTCTCTCTTTCACTGCAGACCTAGAATTAATCTCCTTTTCCTCTTGCCTTGTTTTCTTACTATCACCACAGAAAATATACTATTTGTACTTGAAACAGCAACATGCTGCAAAGCTGAAGGTTTTTATTTTTAAAGCATCTTTTTATTCTGTGATTTTGATTTTTACACTAGAATCAGCCGCAGGCATCATCTCTTCCCAGTGCCATTTATTTTAAGCTTTAATGTTAAGGTGCAACTTTTATTTTGAGATGAGTCTTCTGTGTAAAGCAGGTGTCTGAGCTCTGCCAAAATTGTTAGTGCTATCTTTCCATTCCCACATCAAATAAGAAGGGAAATAGTTTCGATAAATAGTGATTCTTCATGTCTCCTAAGCTTATCTACAGAGACTTGGGGTTTGTTACTTCATTAAAACAAAATCTTTCTCCCTTCCCTGGGGGTTCTTTCTGGTCTCTTATCCTTCAGGTAACAAAAATTGAGTTACACAAATGGAATTACTTTAATAAGATTCTGCCATCTTTCTCTCCATCTATCTGGAGGAAAAAAGCCCAAATCAACAAAGTCTTTTGAAATACCCAAATGATATCCAAAACTGACACAGTGAAAGGAAGCAAGGGAGCTGGTTTGTCACCCAGGGCTGATGACTGTTTCACCAATTCTCAAAAAATGAAAGAAGCAGATGGCAGGAGGAAGGAGACAGGGAGAAAATAGCTCCTCAGCTCAAAGACAAAAAATCAGAAATGGAGCTTTGCTGAGAAGTGAGTGGTAAAATTGTGGGGAAAAGAATCACTGTGTGATTATAGGGGATTGTGGTAAACATTTGATTTCCCTTACATTTGCAGCTGTTCATAGGAGGGACCTCCCAGCCAAGAGATGGTCTAATCTCAGGAAAAGGAGAAAAAAAATGTTCCACAAAATCTGCTCTAGGAAGTATTCAGCTGATGACAGAGGTTATACAGACAGCCCTGCACAGGGATAGTTCCCCTGTGTACTCCCCTAGGACAGCCACGCTGGAGCAGCTGCTCTTCAGCAGGGTGCATATGGTGTTGGAACAGGATGTGCTTTAGATAGTGTGGGGATAAACAGTTGTCCTGGAGCATCTTTTAATCCAAAAATCGAGCAAGTATCTAACATCCCACAAAGTGCAAATCCAAAGTGACTCCCTCTTTCACTGAATCATCCCTGCAGCTGCCTTCACTAATCCAGGAAGGTGGAGAAGGGGTTGTGGGTATTCATTCCTCTGCCCTACTAGCACTGTACCTTTTTGGGCTTTCTTGTGTAGAAGAAATTTTGTTAAGTGTGTTTACATTGAATTATGTTGTTTGGGGGTTTCTTTTTTACAATTTTTCTGAAGAAAAATTTGGTTCAGGCTTGCTCAATTGATAAATTTATTCCTAATGTGTTTTAGCTTGTTGTCACTACTGTGTGTGCTGTTCAGTTAGCAGAACAACATATCCCTGAATTAACCTCCTTTATTTCTTACAGCATATTCCATAGAGACATTCTCCCAGAGCCCACAAATCTGCAATTCTCCCAGCAGCCATAGTATCTCAAAGATATCCTAAGACCCAGCAGGAATTTATCCGGCAAGCACATAGGAGCCCTGTACAGATGGAAGGCTTCTAGCCTCTCCCTAAGACTTCACCACCTGTACCCTGTTCTTTCAGAAGCACCCTCTATTTGGGGAAAATAGATTTTTTTTTTTCTTTTCAAGGCATCCAGTGACAGTTTCCATAACCTTGAGCTTCTAATGCTCCTGTATTTCAAACAGATTAACTCTGTTACTGTTCACAAGTCTTCTTTATTTGTTTGAAAGTTCCTTTGGACCAAAGGATCCTAGATTTTTATTTTCTATAAAGGCTGATTCTATAAACTTGTGCACATTTTCTTGGACTTTTTCAGCTCATCTTATGGAAACAGTGGCAGATGATCCATAGCAATCAGATTTATCACTATCGTGGGAAACTGTATTTTCTGCTTTAAACTCTGCAAAGCATGAGACACATGTCTCATCAAAAATCTTATCTGCACCAAATCATCAGCATCTTCCTGGATGTTATTAGTTTTTGTCGTATAACATAGCAGCCTGTTAAGTACTGATCTACGTGCAATGTGTAGATTAATTACTCACTGGTTGCAATCAAAAGCAGGCAAGCTTCCAGGTGGGATGGCAATGTTCTGGTGACAAAACAAGTCTGGAACAAGAACTGCAGAAGCATTTAAGAAAATGGCTTTTATCATCTTTATGTTATACTGTATGTTTTCTCAGTTGATCAGAACTACCTTCTCCCACTGTGCTAGTTATCAAAAGCCAGAAATACTCTTCCACTGAGTAATGGTCTTCTTTTGCTAGCAGTAATCATTCCAATCCTTTTTCTTCCTCCATTAATCATATTTTTTCTGGTAGCAGCAGCTCTGTGGAAACCAGAATCCTGCCTATCTGCATAAATCCCAACAGGATTTATGCCATTCTGGCAATTGTGTGAGTGGTACCAATAAACATCCAGCCTGGACTCTGGCCCTGAACTGTAGTGCAGAAATACTACTGGCAAATTTAATGAGAGACTGAAGAGAAACTCTGAATTGCTGTTTAACACAGCTGAACAGCTCCTGAAAATTCTGGTAGAAATCCCTGAATACAAACAAGGTTGCTATGGGATAAATCTCTAGAATGCTAATTAAGTTAAACTAATGTTCTCTTTTGTGGACAAAGGGACTAATTAAGAAGAATGCATTTCAGTCCATAGTTGAAAGTTGCAGTTAAAGCTGGTGAAATAGTTTGCTGGTAACATCATCACATGGAGAAGGCCAAAGGGATTGACCAGGAAGCTCTGTTCTGGTATTTACCCTCAAACCCCAGCAGCTGAAGCAGCTGAAAGTTTTAAGTGCACACAGGGCATGTTCAGAATACCTATTCATTGCAAACTGAGAGTTTCTTAACAAGCTTTTCCTTCAGAAACTCTTATTTATAGTTTTATTTTTTATTCTGTCTGAATGCAGGAAAATCAAGAAAGGAAGGAGCAAGCTGCAAAATCTGAGAAAAGGAAGAAATGGTTTAAAGGAGAAGATGCAAAGAGACTAAAGGGAGAGTATGGAAAGTGTATTACATTTAAGAATTAATTGTTTTTGTTAGCCAATCTTTTGTTAATTAGAAGGAATTTATCTGTTAACTCTAGCTGATCTGATACAATGAGAGTGACTTAGCCATGGATGATGTAGTTGTCAAGCAGATGCATAGTGAGACATCAATTACCAATTTTCAAGTGCAAGTGAATGTTTGGAAGAAATCATAATAGGGATGTTAGAAAAAAATACCACTCCCAAGTAGCAAGTTTCTCTGACTTTGCTCAGAAGTGGAGGATATCCCGCTATTGTTCAGAATAGTTCTTGGGAGACTTTTAGGGTTATGGAAAACTGCACACACTTGAACTCCATGCAGCACAGTAGGCAAGTTGTGTCTGGTGTTATTGTTACCACATTATTTGCTTTCTTCTGATCAGAAATCTGATTCCTTAAAGGAGTTATGCAGAAGATTAAAGAAGTGTCTGTGCCGATTGATGCAGATAAGCACTTGCTGTGCTGGGCCTCCTTGGGTGTGAAGCATGTCCAGTGCTAACATTGGCATTTGTATATTTTAAATTTTTATTTTGGGAAATACTTGGCATCCACTTTTATTGAAGATTACTGCCAATAACATTGCATTGCAATTCTTGGTTCTTCAGAGCACCACTGCAAAGAAGCCATCAGTAAATCTGAGTGGAGTTCATGTAAATTTTATGCTACATGCTCAACCCTTGAAAGACTGCTGTTTTTCTTGTATCTGGTGTCTAAATAGATGGTTTCCTTTTAGATCCTCTTTCACAGTTATTCACTTTTAGAAATACATTTTTAAAATACATAAAACCCATTGAAAACTGACAAAAACAAAGTTTTCAATATTGTCTTGTCAAGTTCTGCCACATATATGTTTTACATACTTTGCAATCATAACATACTTAATGTAAAGCTGCAGGTTAAAATAAAAAAAAAAAACCTTTTTGCTATAATTACAAAAAAGTACCCTAGTATATGATAAAATAAAATCAGAAAGTAATATTTATCAGCTGTAAGAATTAAAGGGTTGCTTCAACCCTGTAAAGAAAAGGAGCACCAAACCAGAAGAACCTTCTGTATTTCCAGGAGACAGTTTAGGTGGAACTGTCATTATTTTTGTTCCTTTGTGAGAAGGTGGATTTAATCTTGAGGAGTATAAACTTGAACATGAAAGAGCACTTGGAGTCTGAATTATTTTTCAGTACTGATTTTAGAGAACTATGCATTGCAGTGACAAAGATAATCAGGAACTTTTAAAATCTATTTTAATCTTAATCAAGGTATGGTGACAAAATAACAGAGTATCATATCTGGCATGGCAGGATGCTGACATCTTAACCTTCTTCATTCTATGTAAAATGTTTTTTTTTTTTTAGTTTTTCTAGTCATAATCAGCAAGTTAAGTAATTATTTTCTGAAGAAGGGAATGAAAAGAGTAAATCTGATGAAACCCTATCAGCCTGTGCTTACAGGATTGTTGAGGCCTGGTTCCACAAAGAATGAAATAACCCTTTAACTTTGCAGGTACCTCCCTTAATGCCAGTGCCACACAACACACAGGGCAGTCCTCTGCAGGGAGCTTTAAAGGTCCCAATCCTGCAATCTCTGAATCTCTGACCTTAAGTCCAGTCACATGCTCTGTCAGTGTGAATATCTGGTTTGTCCAGTTGTCTGAGGATCATTTCTGTGAGCTGACAGATCTGCCAGGGACAGCACACAGCAGCAATGTCTCTTAGGGCCAGCAATAAAGTCAGAAGCACCCATTGCTGATGTATTTAGAGATTACTGGTGAGGACTTCAGCTGCTGAGAACAAAACTGAGTCAAAAACTGTAAAATTCAAGTGAAGGGTACTATTTACACAACTGAGCAATATCTTACTTGATTGCATATATTGAAAACAGCTTTTCTGTGAATAAGATTTAAGGTAAGATTTTCCAAAATAATTTGGTGACAGGCTCATGCTGATTCCAGGGACTCAGGCATTCTAGGGTTGGGTTTTTTTTAACTCCTCTGGACATGTTTACATATGTATGTATGTTGATTTTATTTTTTCCCCACACTTCAGAATGAATAAAGCAACTCCCCTGCTTTATTTTCTTCAGCTTCTGTTGCAGCAGCTTTCATTACTTGGCATTTAAATTATTCTGGAGAATTCTATCAGATAATTGCAAGGACTATATTTTATATGTTACTTCAAGAAAAATAACATATATTGTATATATGTTACTACAAGAGAAATAACATCTAGAGATTTCTTTAGCTAATCAAGTGGAAAAATTAACTGCTTCTAATGGAAATTTGGGGATACAGCTAATGACCAGAGTAAGCAACAGAACAAGAACACTTAAGAACAAAACACGAAAATACACATTTAACTATCTGGTAAGAATTTACATATGCCTTTATAATACTGTAACTGCAGCAGAAAATGAAATGTTAAAAGATAAAGAGCAGGTAAGTTTTCATGAACAGTACAGAAGTTCCATGGAAAGCAACTGCAAAGCAGACTCCTAATTCAATTCCATATATTGATATATCCAGGGTAAAATACAAGAGCTTTCCTCTGGCAAAATTCTTACTGTGTGTTTTTACACAGGACTGACTTGTTTGGCTGTAAGTAACAAGCTGATATATGAGAAAATGTCACCAACACAAATTGCTCTTGCAATAATAAAAGCATCAAGTCTTCAAGAGCTGGGGAAATCAGCTGATATTCTGCTGCTAACATCTTACTGGGTCACTGTTGTATTGATTTAGTTGGCTTTTATAAAACATGTAATAATGATTTAGAAACTGTGTATAAGGTATAAGTACAACTCTTCAGTGCAGAGTTTACTTACAACTGCATTGTATTCCAGGATGTAATCCAGGATGTATTTTACTTTTATGTATCTTTATTTTAGTAAACAGAGCTAAACAAAAGTACCTGAATTTATGAAGCTTATTAGTTGCAGATTTAAATCACTTACTAGCAAGTGAGATCCTGAGCAAGTGCTTTTCTTGTGCTGAGAGTGAACACAGTAACAGTATTTTTATTTTATTGATTTTCAAGTGCAAAATGACAGGATAGATTATCTAGATCTTAATCTCCTAAAATATAGTAAATAAGTGAGAAAAAAAAGCTTCTTAATTGCATCTGGCAATATAAAACTTCTAAGCAGTTAAATTAATTCCCCATGAGTGCTAGAAAACTGCAAAAATTCTTAAAAAAAAAAATCTTGACCCTGTGCCTGTAATCTTGTACCCTCTTGGGTATCACTCTGCACCCAAGAGTTCAATGAGTTTTTTTACTGAGAGTCTGGCAGACTTCAGGCCATGCTCTCACAGGCATAAATGAGCATAACCATATTGCAATGCTCCTTTAATCTCTTTTTAACTATACATCCTCCTTCATAATCTCCACCTCTTTATTGGATGGAAAGATTCAAGCTGAGCTCATTTCATTGAAATGTATCTTTAAATCCTTCCACAGGCTTTATGACATCTTATTTCCTCTGTATAATGTTTACTCAAATAGCTGAAATGATGTGAAGAAACCTCTTCTTTTGGTATCAAAACTAGACTGGTATCAAAACTTGATTCTTTGTTGGTCAGAGACAAAGAAGTTGTGCATGTCCCATCCCTGGGAGTGTTCAAGGCCAAGCAGGATGGGGCTTAGAGCAACCTGGTCTGGTGGCAGTTGTTCCTGCCCATGGCAGAGGGGTTGGAATGAGATCATCTCTAAGGGCACTTCCAACCCAAACCATTCACCTATTAAAGGTTTCCATCTAGAATGCCAGAGACTAATTAATGTTTCACATCTCTAGTCAGCAAAAAGATATCTGAAGCAGCAATGTCTGTCACATCCCACCAGAAACTCATAAATCCTCAGGCAATCTGGGGTGACAGCCCAAATACAATTTTGTGGGGTATTTTCTCGGGTTTATACATTCAGCATTCATGAGGGAGGGATCTGGTAGCAAAGTGAGAGCTTATAGCTCAATGGGGGGAACACTCACAGACATGGAAGTGATTGCAGGTTTAGGTAGCAGCTGAACAACTTCTTAAATGTTGCTCAGCTATTTGACCTGGGCATCTAAACAGGTGTACCTCTCAAGGTGCCTTTGGAGAGTTTGGGCCGAAGTATTCAGAAAATCCCTACAGCACTGGGACATGTAAAGTTAGTAAAGTTGGTCTAACTCCAAGCAGTTAATGTTGAATCATTTCTGCCTAAACTCTTCTCAAAAATACCCAAAGACGACAGAAATCCTGAAGTCTAGACAAGCTGCTGCTGTGCTCAAATGTGATCCTTATGAGTAGTGCTGGAGCAAAGATGGTCTTATTCACAACTTTTGTTTCAAGCTTACTAAAGCTTTTACACACCTGTCCATTCTTATCAGATTAGTTTGTTAATCTAATAAAACATGCAAACACTTTTCATTTCATCCTACACACCACAGAGAAAACACATTATCACTCCCTTGTAATTTGCAGCATGCTTTGCATATTTGCAGGCTGATATCATGTCACCTTTGGTCTCCTTTTTGCTAGACTAACAGCTTTTCAGCCTAGGGCTTTCCTAGTATTTACATCCCAGGATTTTCCACACCTATGTTCATGCACCTGTGGCTCTCTTCCTGATTTTCTTCAGCTGGATCTCATCTTCCCCACTGTGCAGTGCTGGATCTCCAGCTGGGCTCAGGTCAGGGAAAGGACTCCTGCCTGCATTTTACAGGTTGTTCTTCCATCTCAGCAAGACATTTGATTTCTTCTGCAACCGTGTTAACATTCTGACCCTTATTCAGAGAGGCATCCTGCTCTCCAGCATGATACTTGTTGCTTTCATCTTCAATCACCAGCACATTCAATAAATACACTTTTTTGCATGCTTCAAGTCTTTCATGGAAGCAGAAAATAAAATGGAACTACCTATACTGCCTTTCTGCTGATGTGTGCTTTATCCAAATAATTAGTTTTTTATTTCTATCCATGTACAGATCTTCATGTACTTTTGCACCACTTTACTATTTTTATCAGGGCTGTGAACGAACAGGTCTTTGGTAAAAATGCAGTTCTGGAAAGAAACAGTATCATTTGGGTTAATTTATTCTGAAGTAAATCTAAAGTGCACTGCTTTAATCATGTGCACGTATTTTGCTCTTATTAGTCACCCAGAACTAAAAAGCACTGCATTTTTTTATCCAAGAAGGCAAATGCATGATGTTTTTCCTGTGAAATTGCAAAGGTCAAGTGTTTCCAGATGAATTAGTTTTAATGGTGGAGCTCTGAGGAACAGGGAGCCAATCTGAGACACCAATTCTGATTATGGAGCTAACAGCTCATTCCCTTCTTTAGCAGTACCCAGCACCAGGTGACTCACAGGGGACAAGGCTGCTGCCTTCCTGTGCCCCTTACAAGTCTCATTGCATTCTATATGACCTCACTGTTAATATCTTACTCAATTTAAAAGTCAAACATTTGCTTTTAACTGAGCAAAATCTACCTTGGAGATCTGTTTGGTTTTTTCCATTTCACACATTAAAATGTATTTAAGTCAATTGATTTTGGTGGACTTAAGTTTCTTTTAACTTGGTGTTAGAAGTGTGGGTCTTGGTGTCTCACTTCAGGTAATTAACCTGCTTCATATTTTTTCTATGCTGAGTTAAATAATTTGAATTTTCATAATAAGAAGTGTTCCCCGGGTTGATTAGTCTGCTTTCAAAGTGTCCAATATTTTTACATGTAAAACAGTTTACAGAATCAGAAGATATAGCCTTGGTGGCACAAGAAAGAAAATAAAGCTGGAGTTTATGGCCATCTCAGAAGGACAGTGAATGTACCTTTTTGGAAGATTTATGAAAGTTATAAATGTATTCTTTGTGGCTGAGGTCTACCAAGACCAAGTAGCAGAAAAGTCTGTCAATTCCTGTCAAAAAAAAAATCTGGAGTCTGTCCTTAAGCAGGCCAATTTGCATGTGATCACATCAGGATGATTTAAAAAAGACAGAGTGTGACCAAACCCAACTAAATGCAAGAACAGCAATAACATTAATCTGGAAAAGTAATTGAGTTCTATACTTCTAGGTATAGAGTACCATAAAGGAAAAAAAAAAAAAAACAAACATGCAAGCATGGCAATGTAAAATGTCATAAAAATAATAATAAATAGAACACCAACATCCTCTCTGACTCCAAAATGTAGCTGTAAAAGGCTTCTTCTGCAGAGGAACACCACCAGGAATATGTATTTTTGGAGCAAAGGATGGTTTTGTATTCTGTCTGTGTGAAGCTGACTGGCAAGTCATCAGTTTTGAGGAGAGTTAGAGGAGAATCAGTGAGGGAACTGAGTGATGCTACTGCTACATTTCACTGTGCTTGGAGCTCCTGTTTTCAAATTGTAAAAACAACCATAAACACAATGCCTGAAAAATACTCATTCCACAATAAGATGGCACAGTTTTTATTACTCTTTGGGCAAAATTATTTTGTTATTAAGTTGCAAAAAAAAACTCTGAAACATGCCAGAATGATAAGGGAAACTTTAGAGGAAAATTTGAAAGAAAATAAAGCCTGGAGGTGAATGAAACCAGGGTAAACTACAAAATGGAAAAGCAAAAGCCAAACCAGATCACTTTGACAACTACCAAGACAGATGAAATGCAGTAGTAATGGACTTCATTAAGACCCTCAATGTAGTGCAGAGTATGGGCTGAGAACAATTACAAAGGCAGCTAAAGAAAAGTCATTAACAATAATTTCTGTTGCTCAGTAGGACCAGACTGGCTGAATATGTTTAAGGGGATGACAGACCAGTGCAGAAATTTTTTAGATGAGGTCCACAAGCTGTCACTGTGTAGCTGGGAAGACAATATGGCCACTGCTAGGTGTTCCCATATGAGATGGAGCAAATTCTAGCTCAGGTGGTCTGATGTTGGGCAGCTTTAGACTGCCTGGTACCAGGGCAAGAAGCCCAAAGAATAAAGCCTCTGCTCGAGGAGTTATGGTGCACATTAGACCACAGGAATCAAATGTCTTAAAATAATTCACAGTAACTATTCCTGTATTCAGTCTGGCTGAGATGGAATTAATTTTTACCATAGCAGCCCTCCTAGAGCTGGGCTTTGCACTGGTAGCTGGAAGGGTGTTGATAACACACCAGTGTTTTGGCTACTGCTGAATGGCACTCACACAGCATCAAGTAGAGAATTACATATTTTTTGGTTTTCCTTTGCTTGTGTGCACATGACCTTTGCTTTTTCTTCAGAAACTGCCTTTACCTTGACCCATGAAGGGTTTTATCATCTTATTTTCTCTGCCCTCATTCTGCTGAGGAGGGGAGCAATAGAGCAGCTCAGGAGGCAACTGGCTCCAGCCAAGGTCAACCCACCACACATCCTTCAAACTGAAATAATGTTCAAAATAAAGGTAAAGGTTAAAATTCTACAACACAAAATTCCAAAACCCAAGCTGGAGTCTCATCTCACAGGCCACCATAGATCACATGTGACATCTGGCTGTGAATATATGCATTAAATGACAAGTAGCTGAATTGTGCATGTGAAGTGTGAATGGCAGAAAGAGCCAGCAGTATTTCAGTGTGTGAGATACCAGCACTGCAGTGAGGTGTGAGAAAGGAGCTGACTCTCACCACGTATGTGAAACTTGTCAAGTCCAGGAATATCTTAGGTGAGATACTTTCATGTGAAAAGAGAAGACTAATTGCCTGGTAGAAGGTAACAGGGAACTTGACATGGACCACAGTGTACAATGCTCTCTGCCCATATTCAAGAAACTTGAGCAAAAATCAGAACAGGTGCAGGGCTGGCAGGTGAGAATGATCAGCAGTTTGAGAGTCTGCCTTGAGAGAAGAGCAAAAAAACCTTGTCTTTCTGCTGAACAAAACAAAGCTGGAGCCTAGATGTAATTCTGTCTATAAATAAACACACGGGGAAGGGAAAGGAAGAAGTATTTAAACTAAATGGCAACATCAGCATAGAACATATGGATATAAATTGGCCAGAAGGCTGGGAATTAGCAGAGGTTCTAATTAGAACAGCTCTGGAACTTATTCAATAGGAACAGCAAGGTGTGGTGTGATTTCACTGACTGCAGAAGCCAGAGAACTAGGCTCAAACATCAGGAGTTCCCATCCTGTCTTCTATATTTATTACCTCCTCTGTTTCCTGCTATGCTCAGCTGGAACATACACAGTGTTAAATCTTCTCTACCTCTTTTTCCTAGGAGAAATGCTGAAAATGTTAGAATTGAAGTAAAGGAAATATCTTCTCTTTTTGCCATCATGAATCCCTACAAGGTGCTAGAGTCTGGATTATGACCTATACATGCATATACATAAACACATCCACATATGTCTATGGGAATGGGTAGAACTTTACCTGCACACATACAAGGCACAAATATGCATGTTTGAAGTGGGCTGTACACACTGGATATTTTTATTTCTCAGGAGTTCATTACAGTATTCCAATAGTTTATTTTCATCCTTCTGCCAAGGTAATAGGTTGAGGAACTACCCTTCTGCATTTTGACCACTGCACAAACTATGTGCTTGTGTAATCTCATAAATATCACAGCATCTCATCTGAGTCAGAGTGTAAGAGAGGAAATGTGTCACTGGAAAATGCTGAATTTCTGTCCCTTGCTCTCTTGGTAGGGATCGCACGCACGCAGCTGCCAGGAGGAGCATGGGAGTAGCAGCTGGTGAAGTTCCCCCTGCACTGAAGCTGCAGCCTGGTAGGTTCTGCTGTTTTGCCTCCTCACGTGTGTGTGTGTGCTTGTACATACATGCATTCATACACCTCACACCAACACCGGTGCATGTGCCTCAGGCTAGGCTGTTAACCTTACACATTTCAACTCACTTTTATAAAAGGCACTGTGCCAGCATGCCTGGAGCTACAGGGCATGTGCTGCAGGAAAAGCCAAGCCTAGCCCGTGATCGTGCATGGGGAAGGGGTTATAGGTGACAGGCATGCTCTGTTCGCCTGTCACAACAGAGAAGCGGGTGCTTAAATCTGTCCTTGTGACAGCTCCACGTGCCTTGCTTGTTTATCTGTCTCAAATGGATGGCCCTATGGGGTTTTTTTTTTCAGGTCAGTGTGTGAGTGTATGTGTGGGTGTGCATGTGTGCCTCGCCAAAATAGTCTTGAGTGTCTCAGGCCACGGAACAGGCTATGTACGTGCCTGTCAACAGGGTAAGTGCCAGTGCAGTAACAACAGTCATATGTATTTTAGGCTAACGTGTGTGTCAGTCAAACTCAGAGTGTGCCTGCCTGCATTTCTCAGGCCAGCGGGTGGATGTTTGTGTCTCATGATCCCTGTGTGCTGGAGCAGCTTGTGTGCTTCTCCCTTTCCTTCCGATTGTCACATATCACAGGGTACTCTGAGTGTACCTGTGTACATGGCAGGATTCTCTGAGTGTGCAATTCCCTGCCCGTCTGACAGCAACAGTCCCAAATGCCTCAGGGCAGCATCCCTCTTGCTGTGACAGCAGCCTGTGTTCCTCGGGCCAGCGCCAGCCTGTCAGTGACACAGGGCCATGCTCCTCAGGACTCTGTGTGTGTGTGTGGGTGTGTGTGTCTCCCAAGGACAACAGCTCCTGCGCCTGAGACCCTGACACCTCAGTAACAGTGACAGTGCTTGTGAGTGTCACAGCGACAGTCATGCACCTCAGTACGAACTGTCTGCACATCCGTGTGACACGGCCCCACAGGCCTCGGACTGCTGCGACAGCCACACGCCTTGGACCCGTGTGCTGTGACTGCCATGCAGCCTCTGACAGACTGACACAGC